>CAMGYJ010000011.1:10462246-10772056 GCA_946122785.1 Linum tenue | reverse complement strand
TTCATTCTGTGCGAAATTAGTTTCCATGCATGTATAAGGAATTAATTTAGCCTCTCATTAGAAGGATTATGATTCCTTTATTGATGATATAAACTGGGTTGGTTAGGTTGGTTGCTTACCTATTATTATATCTAAATTGAGATTGAATTGATCATGGCATATATACTTGATGCTGTATGTATATGTGCCAGACGTTATATATACTTATATATCACTTCTCATTGTTTTGTCACTGGGAAGTTGATAGATCAGTGCATTCGATTATGCATGCAAAGTAGTGTTGTCTCCTTGACTAAACCCATGAAATGAAATGCATTGGTCTGTGGAAATGATATGCATCTATGGCATATGTGTTTGTGCTTCTCTGCTTTTTGAAACGTCGAGTTTGGCATCTTACCATGCAATCTCTTCGTCTCAATGCTTCAAATTTGGCTGCGTGAGTGGCTCTCTATTTCGGCATGCTTAAGAAACCGAAAGATAGAAAAGAAAACGGATCATCAGTAATTGAGAAGCAGTGGCATTAGTTTGGAATGGGTGAAACTGCTCTGCTCTCTACTGGTTGGTTGGAAACCGGAGAAGGGAATCACTTGGCATTCATTTCCGAGATCGGAAAATAATTGGTAGCACCCCCGGAGTATGGAGTCCAACTCACGAGGATGATGACGATGACGTCATAGAGGTTATCAATATCGAATCAGATTCGGATATTATTGATCTTTCTACTTCCGAAATGGAGTTTGACAATGAAGAGTGGTTCGATTTTTATGACGATAGCGGGGATTGCTATATAATGACATTGGTGGAGAGCATCCAACCAATTATTGGACTCTAGATGATACCCATCTATGATTGGTACTCAATGGGTCCTAATGTGGATGATTTGGGCACCCATTGGACTCGATGGAGAGTATAGGGGAAGAAGAGGAAGTTGAGGAATCGGAGACGAGGAGGAGTACTCCGACATAGAGACCGATGAATGCCTCTCTGATCCTGACTTCGATCCCAAGAATCCTTAGGATTCTTGTATATGTATTGTAATCTCCTTTGAGGAGTAGACATATGTATGCGTGTGTATATATACATATGGTATTAATATGTGTGTACCTATGTAAGTCGTGTATTACATGATGAATAAAGGACAAATGTTCTTATCTCCCAAATGGAAAATTAGTTGGATAAAACCTTACGAGTTTGTTTGGTTCCAAAATTAACCACAAATTTAATGCTTTTATTGCATTGGTCCATTTCATTTTTGTGGCATGGATGAATGACAAATGTGCCAATTTAATTTGGACTTCATTCAAGGTGATGCATGAGATGATGGAAGTACTTATGATAATCCTTCATGGACTCTAAGTAACGGTGGTTTGGATAGTAGTAAACTATCTAGTGGGAGAATATGAACAATCATAGGTGTGTAAAACCTATGGAGCGTGGCAAGTGGGGACTTGTGAGTCAAGTCTATCTAAGCCACAATGGTTGCAAACGTAATGTTCATAGTATGTTGGACATAGTTTGAAAGAGTATACCTCCAATGTGTTGAGATGAAATTTGGTTAATGCACGTTTAAGGATTGCATTACGAGAAAGCTACAAGCGATAAGGAATTCTAGTTCCTGTGATAGTTGTGAAGACATGATAATGTATGTGGTTTAGGACTTGATGTTTCCTATGCCATGAGGGCAAGGAAAATGAAGCTATGATTGATCCTTATAGGGATTTAATAAGCTTGCCAAATGATGGTTGTCATCAAATAAGCATTAGGTCAGAATTGTTTATGACCTATGATTATCAACGTGAAGCTCATTGACAGAATTGTTTATGGTATATATAGATATATATCATTGGAAAACAATTTGGCATGAGAGCTCAATTGAGATGATCTTATTGAACATAAAGATTGATTACTTATGGTATATTATGAAGTTTATACCATTGGAAAGTAATTAGACAATTGAATTAGAAATTCGTTTGAATTACTTGTGGTATATTCATGTTACATAAATGAAATGTCATTGGAAAGTAATTAGATGGGATTTCCATTACTGGAATGCATCTGAATTACTTATGACGTCTCAAGTTGCCTTGATCAATACCATTGGTAAGTAATTGGATGATTTTTCTAATAAAAATCTGAATGTTTGTGGTATGCTAATCGAGTGAGATCATACCATTGGTAAACAATTAGATACATATAGTGGTTGGCAAGTTCAATAAGTAAAACCATGGAAAATAAATGGGATTATTCCATGATGTTTGGCAAATGGTAGAATGTGGGGGAGAAAGCTAGCCATTGTTTCGGCTACTATCTCAAGACCCTACAATGGGACGCAAACCTATCCATAAGACAAAAGTGGAAAGGTAAGCGAAGTCATACTTGAAAGTATGAAGGTGTCCAATGAGAAAGTGAGAGTCCTTAAACCTTGTGGAGTTGCCCAGTCTAAGGGTATAACTTATGAGTAAACTCTAGCATATATTGACGTTATGTCAGAGAGCTAGAATATTTATTGATGTTGATCCACTCTTCCCAAAGAGATGATTTTGACCATATACATGAAGTATATGAACAACATTCCCCAAACCGGAAACGTTGGTTTCAACAACTATGGCGAAATAGTTGAAATGTGGGGGATAAATTGGGGAGAAGTAATGTGGAATGTCGCTTGGGTGATTCTAAAGTGAAAGTGATACTTAGGAGTTTAACGTAAACTCTAAGCTAAGTCATAAATGTCACTACATTTGAAGAGATACTTGTGAAGCTCAAGTACTTTAAGGTTAATGAAGTGGAGAGACTTCAATACCGTTGGCATGTGTTATGATTATTGCAAGGCAATAAAATCAATTCAAGCTCACAAGATGTGTAGTGAATTGAAAAGAGACGAGTCTTTGGTGTATTGTACCCAAAGGGAACTCACCGGATGAACCAAAAGCCATAGTCATTAATGGATAGGCATTTATGGTTAACGAGGAGCAGTATCTTGGAAAACGTCCAAGTTAAACTCTAAGACCGGTGAAGTTGAATAGTTTGGCCCGCAAAGACTAGCGTTAATAAAACGCATTGCACAAAGGTGTTATTGCAAGGGCTAGGAGTGTTATGTGATAAATCTCGTCAAAGATAATGGAAACGTAACACTATGGATTGATTAATTTCTAGCAAAGTTATTTGGATTGATCATCTTAGATCAAGTGATAACAAACGTTAGGCCTACCTAGAAATTAACGATAGCATCGAAGGGAATGGACTCGTGGCCTAGGACAAATCTTCATGGCGGTAACTCTACCTAAGCAGGATTGGCAGACCCAACCTCTAGGTTCAAGGAGAAAACAAAGTTGTGATGATGGTCCGACATTGTCAAATTATTCAAAGTCCATTCTCATGATGAGACAATGTCCAACTATAAGGGTAAACCTAAAGATGGAAGGTTTTTAATGGCTTCTAAGTTTGACACGTGGTGTGATCAAATAGTGTATTTTTGGAATACACGTTTAGAAATCACCTATGTGAGTATGAAGTGGAGCCTCTTCAAGGAGAATAAAATAAGGCCAGTTCTCTAAGCACTTATGAGACTAGGCGGTGTTCATGGCTAAAACGAACACAAAAATGAGAACCAGTGAACGGATAAGAGTTAGGTGTGTGACATATGTTGTCTTAGTATACAAGCAAAACCGACGGTTCAATGATATCACATCTACCGATTGGTGAGTATACTCGATATATGTTTACTAAGGAAGGTTCAAAGGGAAACCTACCTATCCCGATGCAACTAATTCTTAGTCGAGAATCACACGATTTTTTGCATAGTTTTTAAAGTACAACATTCTCCATTCGTGTGAGGGATTGTTGGGATTTTTAATGGTGTGAATGGAAATAAAAAGGGGAAAGTTTCAAGAGAGTCTCTTGAAGTACCATGTTGGTAAGATGTGAGAAGGCACAGCCTCGAATTCGATCGATTTGATGTAATATGTGGTTAGTTGGTTAAATTGGTTTGTGTAACCAAACGAACCAAACCGAGTTGAACCAAATCGAACCGAACCGATGTGGCGGTTGGAATAACCAAACCGGTCCAACTTCCATGAGGCCGAACCAATGCAATGGTTGAAATATTTTAAACGAACCAATGCAATGGTTGGGGTGTAACCACTCATATGAAGAGTTGCCTCCCTTCAATGCATCCCTTCAGTTTCTATAAATAGCACCATACCCCCTCTTGTTTTAACTATGAGTTTACATCAGTTTTCCCAGTACCAAAATTCTACCAAAGTCCAAAATTGTTTTTCTGCATTCTTCTTCAAAGGAAAAATAGAGTCAAGTGTGGTTCTCGCCGATTCGCTGCGTTCGATGGTTTCCGGGGTTTGAGGTACCGCTACGCCGGAAAAGGTACGTCCTTTCTATCTTGGGAGGAATCATTCCACAACCTTGGGTACTTGAGGGGAATAAGATTCTTTAAGGAGAGATAGTGAATTCTATCGGCTAGGACGCTTGCATGTGTCTTTGCATGTTTTCTTAATCTTATGTGTTTGCTTGAGTTGCAAGAAAATAGTATGCGTGAACAATTTCTCCAACAGATGCAAAAGACCACTATATTGAGGGAGATAGCTGATCAGCCTGAAAATATGAACAAAATCGTGAAATCTCCCATCATAGTTAATGCCTCTGTTCTCGTGCGCAAATAGCTTTCGTGCGCAAATGAATTTGGTTTCCCAAATCGGCAACCAGACGAACGTGTAGAAAACCAGAAAGGTGAGAAAACAGAAAGCACCACTGCCACATTAATCGGATCCCACCTAACCAGGCGGTAAAAAAAAACAAACAACCACAGTAAAAATCCTCCTCCTAATCATTCATTTTTCTTCCTTAAACGTCAAAAGGCTTTCCGCTGACAGAGAAAGAAAGTGACAACCAGAACTGGAGTTCATTGTAATTCTTTCCAAGCTCCGAGACTTCAAATACGAAACGAACTCTCTCTCTCTTCTTCCTGAATTCTGCATTATAAACACACACACAAAAAAGAGGTTTGGGTTCCGCAATGGATGCGCCGTTGCTCCCAATCCCGCGGCGGGAAGGAGCGAAACTACGGTAAGGAGAATTTCGGTTCTTCCGCTCTCGGAGACTTCAGAAACGAGTCGCGGACGCTATGGAAGATTGCCGGCCCTGCCATCTTTCACCGCCATTTCCCAGTACTCGCTCGGCGCGCTGACGCAGACGTTCGCCGGCTTCGTTGGCGAGCTGGAGCTCGCCGCCGTCTCGGTCGAGAACTCCGTCGTCGCCGGCCTCGCCTTTGGCGTCATGGTCAGCCACTCCCCTGTCTCTCCCCTGTTTTTTCTTCCAATGCTGATCTCGAGATTCGAATTGACGTCACGTACTCTGTTTTTTTTGTTGCTGTTAAACAGAGTAGTGGGTTTTTTGGATTGAATCTTGTTTCTGATTACGTATTCAATTTTTTTTATTGTGAGAAGTTGGGGATGGGGAGTGCATTGGAGACGCTATGCGGGCAAGCATACGGAGCAGGGCAGATCAGGATGTTGGGGATCTACATGCAGAGATCGTGGGTTATTCTTTTAGCCACCGCTTGTTTGTTGGTTCCTGTTTTACGTCTGGTCTCCTCCAATCCTTGCTTTCTTCGGAGAAACCTTCAGAGATATCCACTGCTGCAGGTCAGTTACATTTTTTTATTTGAGTAATCGAATGAATTGTATCGACAATTGCGACAATTTGATTTCTGGGCATGAATCGGATTGACCTGAGACCTTTTTTTATTCTGATTTTCAGTACCAATACGAACTGTAAAAGCTTGATCTGTTGATTCTAAGTCAAATGCAGGTGAATTCGCGATATGGATGCTGCCGCAGCTATTCGCTTACGCATTGAACTTCCCGATCCAGAAGTTCCTGCAAGCGCAGAGCAAAGTGATGGTGATGGCCTGGATCTCGGCGGTGGTTCTGGTTCTCCACGCCTTCTTCAGCTGGCTGCTGATTCTGAAGCTCGGCTGGGGACTGGTTGGAGCCGCTCTGGTGTTGAATGCCTCATGGTGGATCATAGTCATAGCTCAACTGGGTTACATATTCGTCACCGGGTCCGACGAAGCCTGGAATGGCTTCTCCTGGCTCGCGTTTTCGGACCTCTGGGGGTTCGTCAAGCTCTCTCTGGCCTCTGCAGTAATGCTATGGTAAGAAAATTTGTCAGCTTTTCAATTTGGGCTTTACTGTGAATACCTTGATTTTTCATTTTGTTCTGTTTGTGGGCATAGTTTGGAGTTTTGGTACTTGATGGTCTTGGTGGTTATCACTGGCCGATTGCCAGACCCTCTGATCCCTGTGGATGCCATCTCAATCTGGTATACTTCCTTTCTCAACGATGCTTAATCCGAAAACAATCCAAATTGTCTATCCTCAATTTTATTGATTAGTTTGCTTGCAGTATGAACCTGAATGGATGGGACGCCATGATTGCAATCGGATTCAATGCTGCCATTAGGTACACAGTTTTCACCAATTGTGAGAACGAATTCTGTATATAATTGACCTAACAGCATTGTTTTCGATTTGCAGCGTAAGGGTCTCGAACGAGCTCGGAGCAGGTAAAGCTCGAGCAGCGAAAGTCTCGGTCGTAGTGGTATCAGCTACGTCGATGGCCATAGGGGTGGTCTGTATGATCGTGGTCTTCGCGACGAGAGGCTCGTTCCCTGAGCTGTTCACCAGCAGCGCTGCGGTTGCTCAAGAAACAAGACGGCTTGCCGGGTTGCTGGCATTCACTGTGCTGCTCAACAGCCTTCAGCCTGTTTTATCAGGTAATTTGGTAGTAGTACACTTCCTACTTGGTTTACAAGTTTTCTGGCACTGTATTTTCTTAACTTACAAGGCAATGCATGCTGCTTTCTTTGTAGTTATGAGATTGTTTTTTGCTTTTGTCATGTAGGTGTTGCTATTGGAGCAGGATGGCAATCTCTGGTGGCTTACATTAATATTGGATGTTACTACATAGTTGGATTGCCTGCTGGGATTCTTCTAGGTTTCACATTTGGCTTTGGAGTTGAGGTAAAGAGAAAATTGTTCCCCTTTTCAAACAAGATATGCAATTTGGTTAATACGCTGAAAGAAGTAGGTGTTAGTACGCAGTGGCGGACCCAGAAATTTTACATAGCGGTGTCTTCTTTAAAAAATTAATTAAATAAAATTAATTATAAAGTAATTAATAAATAAGAAATAATATTTAAATAAGAATACCTTACTCATACAGTTTGAAAAAATTCACAATGTGTTTCATATTAAAAAATGATTGTAGAACACACTAGGGGTCTACACTGTTCAAAAAAATTGTCTATATATATCATATTAGACAATCATTCACGAACTGATCACACATTCGATTTCTAAACTTGTTCTTGATGTAATCCAAAGCTGAAAAGACTCTTTCAACACTTGTCGTACAACCATAAATCAATACAAATTAAGCGCAGCTTGAAATTTGTTTAATTGTTAGATTTTGAAAATAATTAGAGATAGAGAATGACATTGTACTATTACACAGTGTTTAAAATCGAATAACATATGAGTTGTAGCCTAATGAAAAATTATGTTTATTAATAATAAAAGTGTCCTAGGTTTGAATTACCCAAACTACCACTTATATTCTCATACTCAAACTAAAAGATGAGAGTAGGATAATCACTTTTTTTTTTAATTTAGGGGTGTTCCCGACTATCAATTATAATTTTTTTGTCAATACGTAAATTAACACTGGGGGTTGGATAATCGTTTTCCCAAATTTAGGGGTGTCCCGGAACACCCCCAAACACCCGTGGGGTCCGCCCCTGTTAGTACGAGTTGATATCGTTGGATGACACGATTTAATGATCTTAGTTCTTCATTCGCATGGTAATGTTTTTCTTTGTGCAGGGTATATGGTCAGGAATGATTGCAGGAATAGTTTTGCAGACCATAATTCTGGTGGTAATAACAGCAATAACTGATTGGGAATCCGAGGTGAGTTTCAATGTCTAGATTCATCTCTGTAAATTGGATTCTGGTTTTGCTTGTTCTCTTTTTTTTCTACAGGGCAATTTTGATTTGAAGGCCATCAACAAGCTTTCTTTGTTGGCCTTTTTCCAGGCTGCAAAAGCTGAGGGTCGGGTGAAGAGATGGGGAGGGTCATCAGCACAACATTAGCCATTAGGAGGAGATAAATTTGTTGCTCTGTTATCGGTAAAGCAGCAAGTGTAACGAAAGGAAAGAGGTTGTTATTATGGAAGAAACCAATCATTAATGTTGAGATAAGCTAATTACATAAGAAAATGCTAAAGTGTTTGTAGGATTCTATAGTGGTGACTCTAAATTATGTCTATTTTGATTATTACCAACATTTTAGAAATTAGTGTGCTGTTTTAACAGTATAAATGGTTGAAATATGATTGAAATACAGAATATTCTATTGCTGACTTTTTTAGTTTAACCTCTCGTAAGGTTTTATATCTTTAAAGAAAGCACCCATTAAATAAGGGTCCATTTAACCTCATTAGTATGAGGTATTTTAGGTAGGTTAGGTGTTTGAAAACAAATCTATAAAGATGCATTTGGATAGGTTTATTTCAAATGTAAGGTATTTGAAATACATGTTTTTAAAATGCATGCATTTGAAATACATGTAATTCAAATTCATTGTTTGGATACTTATTTGTATTTTGTTTATATTTTAAATTTCATAACATCCAATTATTTTTATTTTGAATTTTTTTTCACTTACTACAAATTTTGGTAAATTACAGTGTGGTACCCAAATTTATTTTTCCTTACAATTTAGTAGCTAAACTTTTAAAATTTTACAAAAAGGTTCAAAAAATTTGATGGTGAAAATATGTTTTGGTACCTTTATATGTTTTGGCTCGCACTATAGTCCCTAAACTTTTAATATTTTACAAATAGGTCCAATTTTTTTAGGAGGTATTTCAAATCACTAGTTGTTGAAATGTATTTGATGTTGACAAGTAATACACTATACATGTATTTGGAAATCACCCCATGAATTTGGGAAAAAATCCAAAAGTACCACTGTTTAAAAAAAGAATTTCAAAAATACCACCCAACCCCAAAAAATTCCAAAAATACCACCTTTGTCAAAAACCGCCACCCCACCCTGCGGTTTACACGAAAACAGCTGGGCGGGGGCGCGGTTTTCTATGCAAACCGCTGGACTAAGGGGCGGTTATAAAAACAGCTGGGTGGGGCGGGTGGTTTTGGGCCAAACCGCCACCCCACCCAGCGGTTTGGTCCAATTTTTTTTTCTTTTTTTTCGATCAACTCTTGACTTCGGCCGAAACTTCAAACGAACGTAACTTTGCACTCGGGTATCCGATCGTAGCGATTATTTTTTTTAATTCGAATAACTTTTCGAGATCTACAACTTTTACTAGGATGAAATTTTCAAAACAGGAATTAGTTGTGGATATACGGGACGTTGTGAATAACTTTACATTTACTTTTTACAAATCCATGTACATTTCGAATATATGATTATCTTAAAAGTGGTATATCTTGAAAAGTTATGCGGAATAACAAAAAAACTAATGACGTTCGGATTTTGGAGCACAAAGTTAAGGCCGCCCAAAGTTTGACGAAATCAAAAAAAGGCTCGTTCGGGGTAGCAAATGACGTTTTTTTAGACCAAGGCGGGACCCAACGGCGGTTTGCGGCTTGCAAAATCTCGAAAAGTTATTTGGATTCAAATAAAAAATCGCTACGATCGTATACCCGAGTGCAAAGTTACGTTCGTTTGAAGTTTCGGCCGAAGTTAGGAGTTGATCGGAAAAAAAATGGACCAAACCGCTGGGTGGGGAGGCGGTTTGGCCCAAAACCGCCGCCCCACCCAGCGCTTTTTATAGGTTTTTATAACCGCCCCTTAGCCCAGCGGTTTGCATAGAAAATCGCGCCCCGCCCAGCGATTTTCGTGTAAACCTCAGGGTGGGGGGCGGTTTTTGAAAAAGGGTGGTATTTTTTGAATTTTTTGGGGTTGGGTGGTATTTTTGGAATTCTTTTTTAAACAGTGGTATTTCTAGAAAAAGTCCATGAATTTGGCACAAGTTCAAATACCAAATATAATAAATATCCAAACACATGATTTGACATTTAAAATTGGGCAAATACCACTAGGGAACCCGAACTATTAAGAATGTGTCATTTGTGTCCTAAAGTATCCAATATGACATTTGTGTTCTAACCTATTATAGTTGTGTGTCATTTATGCCCTGATAATTGTGTTAACCGTTATAGATAACGGTTGACCAAACAGTGGCATCTACGTGGCTGTCAGTAAACTTGACCAAGAGTGATACGATAGGCTGGTTGACAACAGAATATCGTGTCGGCCGATTTTCTCGGCTTAACCGGTACAAAAGTAAATACCGTCCGGTTTTGGTCTAACCGGCGATAGGCTTACTGGAAGGATAAACGTCACCGTTTTTGGAGATAATTTTATTTATAAAAAAAAAGAACAAAGCGGCGAGAGGCCAAGAAAGCCAAAAAAAACCCTAATATTGGTTTGGGAGCCCTTTCATCTAGTCGTTTCTTTCTTCCCCAGCGACCAGCCCGTCCGTCGCTCCTCCTCTACTCCTCTTGCCGTCTAGCGACTGCGGCCGGCGAGGCGGCGAACCACGACCGGCGAATGCAAGGAGGCAACCCGAGACCGCTGCTCCGTCGCTCGCCTTCTCTTCTTCTCTGGCGCTTGGCGACTGGATATTGGCAACGATCCCTGCCGCCGCTCCTCTTCTCTCCTACTTAGTCGTGTCGCCTGCTTGTGTCTCCCTCCCCTGCTGCTCAAGAACAAGAAAGAGATAAAAAGACGGTGTCGAATCGACGGTCGCCATCACAATGCTTTCTTCATCTCTTGCAAACTAGTGTTGTCACAATGTTGTTTTTCGATTATAAGTTTATTTGTTAAGAGATCTTTGAGACGAGAAAAGATTAATTCTGCTGTTGCATGGAGAAATTGATCACAACAAATAAAAGGAGAAGAACAGAGCTTTAGATTGCTCTCGCTAAGCAACAGAGAAGAGGGAGAAAGAGAGAAGGGAAATTTGTAGTGGGTGGGCGGTTGGTGTCTTGGTGAATGGAAGGGAAGGGATAAGGGAATGTGAAAAGAAAAAGAAAAAAGAATAGTGAAAAACTTAAATAAACAATAAAATATAATAAATGATTTTTCAAAAGAAAAGACAATAGATATTTATTTTTACCAAAGTATTAGAGTTATTTATTAGGGAAATTAACACTAAAATGATTCACCTGATTTGTATGGAATATACAGTGTACTATTTTACATTCCGATATTACTCCGAGATGGTACACTGAATCTGCCGGTACGGTTTTTTAACAAAAATATATTATTTAATTACAGAAAATATATTTTACCGGTACACAACGGTTGAAACACCGTCATACGACAAAGTACCGTACCACACACTGGTCCGATATAACTTCCAGTACGGTTTCCTTTACCATGCATCAAAGGACAAAGAAGCGTCGTGACCCCAATCATCCGACATCAATCACCATCCTCCTCTGCCCGACCCCAATCGTCCGCCACAACCTAATCTACGCCGTCGAAATCCACTTCTTCTAGCAAGCCTCCGGCATCAACGCCACCGTCCTGTACAGCCCCAAAATCGAGCAGAGGATGAAGAGAGTGGCGATTGGGAGGATTTGTAAGTGGAGGGCAGAGCCGATTCCATCAAGGGAGATGAAGAGGAAGGAGAAGAGGCTGACTAAGAATGGGTTACAGTCCCATTAACCCATCCCGGAGATGGGGATTTGGAGCGCCGGTGAAGGCCTGCTTCTTCTCCAGCCCAGCTGCTCCTCCTCCCCTTGCGCTCCTCCCTCCGCCAGCTTCTCTGTTTCGATTTCAATCGAAGAAAACCCCCAACTGGTGGGTTTCAATTTCAATTTGTTGGTGGGTCTTTGTTTTCAGCTTCACGAAGCAGGTAGTTGGAGAGGAGTTGTTGAGGTTGACTGGGAGCTGAATTGTGGCCGGTTGAGGAGGGGAAGGTGAAGAGGAAGAGCGAGCCATGGAGGAGGAGTCATCCATGAGTGAGAGGGAGTTCAGGATGGTTGGGTTCTGATGGTGGTCGTGAGTGAAGAGGAATTGGCAGGAGGAAGGCGGCGACGGGGCGATGGTGAGAGTGGAACAAAGCTTGAAGCAGGCGGCGAGGGAGCACGATTTGGGGATTTGGGGATTTTGGTATTTTTTTAATTTTTTAATCATCTCCCGTTCTATTCCTCACCGATGGAGATGATTTCTGATCGTGAGGAGCCGGAAAGTTCCGCTTTTATTGAGGGAGTTATGAGAGGGAGGCCGAGAGGGAAGAGAGGCAGAATAAAACGAAAGAAATTGGGGAAGATGAACTGGTTGTGCAGCTATATCTGAGAGGTAAGAAGTGGAAAGAGGTGGGTGGGAGAGTGGCAGAGGAGAGGCGGTGGTTAGGAAATTGGGAATTTATATTAGGGTTTAAGAGCATGTTGACTAAATTACCCTTTAACTAAATTTGACCCTAGGATTAGATGGATCAGCATCCCAAGCTCTCTGTCGTCCCATTCTCTCATAATAAGTTTGGTGGGCATTGAAAGGGATGGGCGGCCTCAAGGCCCCCCAGGACTGACGACTTCCACCCGGGTTTTTTTTCCAAAAGAATTGAAGGACCGTGGGTAGATCCTTCTCGGAGTTTGTAGCCAGCTGCCTCACGAACCCAAGCAACATTGTTAGAGTGAATGAGACACTTATTGCGCTGATCCCCAAGAAAGAAAGCCCGGAGTTGATTTCTCAATTTCGGCCAATCGGATTGTGCACCGTCTCGTGCAAGGCCTTCACCAAATGTTTAGCTAATCGAATCAAACCCTTGATGAGCCAACTGGTACATCCTACTCAAACGAGTTTTGTCCCGAGCCGTCACATCACGGATAATATCATCATTCTGCAGGAGGTGATTCATTCGATGATACAGAAGAAGGGTAAGAAAGGGCAGCTTGTCATTAAGATCAATTTGGCAAAAGTGTATGACAGGCTTAATTGGTGCTTCATTCTGAAGACCCTAGAGACTGCTGGTTTCCCAGGGGGGTTGGTCGAGGCGGTTATGCACTGTGTTTGCTCTCCCACTCTCCCCATACTTATTCATGCTCTGCATGGAGAGGTTGAGTCACATTATTGAGCAGACAGTGGATGGGGGGAAGTGGAAGCAAATTCGGACGTCTCCAGGAGGTCCTCCTCGTTCCCATCTCTTTTTTTATGACAACCTTATGCTTTTTGCAGAGGCCACGGGACGTCCGAGATGGGTTATCCTAGAGTGCCTGGACAGACTCTGTCTTGCTTCCGGGCAGTCGGTCAACAAGGAGAAATTGGTTCTATACTCTCTGGTAACACCCCAAGATCAGTTAGTGGAGAGATTATTCGACATATGGGTATCCCTGCTACCCAAGATCTAGGCCGCTATCTTGGGGTTATGGTTCTCCATGGCCGAATCACGAAGGACACATACAAGTATATCATTGACAGACTGGATAATAAAATGTCAGGCTAGAAAGCAAAATCTCTCGATTTTGTAGGAAGGGTGACCCTGTCAACCTTAGTGCTGAATTCACTCCCGACATATGCCTTGCAAACTACTTTGCTTCCAATCTCCATCTGTGATCTTATTGACCAGCGTATCTGGCACTTCATTTGGGGTTCTACTGCGACCAAACGGAAGCTGCATCTAGTAACACTAGGATCGGGTTTGCCAACCTAAATTTGAAAGTAGGCTTGGCCTCCGAAAAGCACACGAACTCAACCTGGATTTCCTCGCCAAGCCGACTTTGTCCTTCCTCAAGTCACCGGACGAGCTATGTGTACGGGTGCTCCAGTCGTAGTATTTCAAAGTGTCTCAATGCACGATGAGGGCAATTAAATTGAAGAGGCAGTCGAATATATGGAGAGGCATAATGAAGGCCTGGCCGATAATGGTGGAGGGCACTCAAATGAGTATTAAGAACGGCCAAGACAACATATTTTGGTCAGACAGGTGGCTAGACTCAGGGGAGTTACTTCTAGACTTGGCGAAGGAAGATAGCCCATCCATGGAGTTGACGACCACGATTGCTGCATTCACTATGGAAACAGGTGAGTGGGATCTAGCCTTGCTTCATTTTTATTTACCTAATGAAGTAATGTTGTAGGTAACGAATATCCAGCCTACACGTGCTGACTCAAGCGAAGATATCCCCACCTGGGGCCTCAAGAAGGAAGGTCGGTTTCGTGTTAGGATGATGTACGAATTGGCGAACTCCACCAACATGAAGCACAACGAACGCTGCTCGAAGGCGATCTAGCGATGGAGGGTTCCTGCAGGAGTGGCTCATATCAAACCTCTGCCATGAAGATACCAGTTTAGCCTTCAGCATGACCTGCTGGTCTTTTTGGACGGCAAAAAAGACCCGCATATTTGCTGGAAAGGTCGTTACAGCTAAAGCTTTCCTACATCGCATCCTAGCATGGATTAATGTCGTGCAAAATGCCATGGATAAAGACAGGCTTGCCCATACGCCTAGTCTGCCATTAGAACGGAGATTGAGATCTCATGGAAGCCGCCACCTCCCGAGTGGGTAACCCTCAACACTGACGGGTCAGTTATTAAGGAATCAGGTCATGCATCGGCAGGTGGCCTGATTCGAGATCATCAAGAATGTTGCATCACAACATTTGTTATGAACTTGGGTGTTTGCTCCATCACCCGAGTAGAGTTGAGGGGCGCTGTGGAAGGTCTTCAGATGGCTTGGAACTTGGGGTTTAGGCGAATCAGAGTGGAGCTCGACTCATAGTGCGTTGGCAACCTTCTACGTAATCGAGACACTCTCAATCACCCGCATGCAGTCGTTATCCATAGATTTCAGGAGATGCTGCAATGTAACTGGGTAGTTACCATATACCATGTGTCTATCGAGAGGGCAACAAAGGAGCAGATTTCCTTGCTAATTATGGTCACGGATTGGCCGTTGGCCTTCATAGTTTATCTTGTTCGATGCCTACTTTTTACCACATTCTTTTGTATGACTGTCAAGATATTTCTGAGACCCGTTTGATTGTGAATGAAAGATAGATGTGTTGCATCCATTTATAAAAAAAAACTTAGTTAGGAGGATGCTAGCAACGCATCCCATTCCCATATTAATGCAGAGCGTCAAACCCAGCCAATTCGAGTGGACTTTACTTTGACGGGCCACTATTCTCTGATCTTGGCTTGGGCCTTGGAGATTGAGGTTGGGCCGTTGGGGGCATTACTGTTAATTAGAAAACATTATCCGTATCCCCTCCTTTCTTCCCCGCTTTCAGTCTCCCACCCTCTGCCCAGAACCTGAAATTCCCCTCTTTCCCAACCGAGCTCATCGGCATCGAGACGAAAGAAATCAACAATGGCGGCCTCCTCCATCTCTTCCCCCGCCTCATCCTTCTCTTCTCTCTCATTCTCCTCTCAACTCTCCCACAAACCAAACGCCCTCATTTTCCCAGTCACCAAGTCCCGCCCCTCTTACATTCCGCCGCCGTCTCCTCGCCGTCCGAGCCCTTCAAGGACCTGGTGAAGACCAGACTCCCCGGCGGGTTCGTCGCGCAACCCAATATCGGCACCGGCCGCCAGAAGTGCTCCATCGCCCGTGTCGTCCTCCAGGAAGGCACCGGCCAAGTCATAATCAACTACCACGACGCCAATGTAAGCCTTCAGCAACCATCGCCCTTTCCCTTCACCCGAATTCGGAATTCCCCAATGTGCAGATTTCCAGTCCCAATTTCCAATCCCTAGGGTTTTTGCTATTTCCCTAATTTTGTGGTCTCCAATTGGAGTTTTGAACTTTCCTTACTTCAATTGTACGTTCTGCATGACTATCTCCTGGGGAATCGCTATGGATTCAGTACGTGAAATTCCCGTTGGTGACATTGGGCTACGAGGGCAGCTACGACGTGTTCGTGAAAGCTCACGGCGACGGGCTGTCCGGCCA
The DNA here is from genome assembly GCA_946122785.1 of Linum tenue. Classification (NCBI taxonomy): domain Eukaryota; kingdom Viridiplantae; phylum Streptophyta; class Magnoliopsida; order Malpighiales; family Linaceae; genus Linum; species Linum tenue. The sequence goes on along the minus strand of CAMGYJ010000011.1, from coordinate 10,756,052 downwards.
GGCACAGGCGATCTCGTTGGGAAATGCTCGTGCGCTGCTGAAGGTCAGCGCCAACCACAAGTCGCCCCTGAAGTCGGAAGGGCTTCTGACGAGGGACTCGAGGACTGTCGAGAGGAAGAAGCCTGTTCTTAAGAAAGCTCGCAAGGCTCCTCAGTTTTCCAAGCGTTGAGCTTTTGCTGGGGGCAGCTACAGAGTTCATGTCTTTCTCGGTTATACTCTGATAGACCGATAATTATACATGTTTTCACCCCTATTTTGAAGCCGGTTGTGATGTGTAATCTCATGTTTTAAGCCGATTTCACGCCAGGTTGTGTGTTTATGTCATATTTCAGGTCCCGGCGTTGGAATCGAAGCAGAGAAACGAGTTCTGGGTCGAAAGGAGCAAAGTTGGGACAAAGCGGGCTGCAGGAGGAAAATACCCGGTCAGGTGGCCAAATACCCGACCGGGTATTCATCACTTCTGGGCGCCCGAGAAGCAGAGAGGGGCCCGGGCAAAACAGCAAAATCCCCGGTCGGGGATCATGGCGAGTGACCGGGGATTCTTCCTTTAGCGAAACGGTGCGCTGCGAAAATACCCGGTCGAAACCCCAAATACCCGACCGGGTATTTCGACCGGGTATCGCGACCAGGCAGTCAATTTAAGGAGAAAGAAGGCCAACATTGAAGGGTTCCGAGTTTTTGAGAGAGAAATCGATTCCTAGAGAGAGAAAGCGACGAACCAGAGTTCCCAAGCGCCATAGATCGATCTTCAACACCATTGGAGCCCGTCTTGAGCTTGGAGAAGTGCGATTAAACGTCCAGGAGCAGAAATCCAACTTCACAGTATGATTTCCGCGTCTGAATCTGCTTTTGCTTCTTTCTCTATGGTGTAGTTTCCCCATTCATCTGGGTATGGAGAACCCTAGATTTGTATGCTAGGTCTGATTGTATGAACCCAAGTACAGAGTTTGTGAATTGATTATATTCGATTGAGGTTTGAATGATTGAATGACTTGAATCCTGATCAAATTCCTGTTGTTTCTGCTTTGACCTAGAATGAGAATATCTGCCTAGGTTGATAGAGTACCCTTAATCGAAGGTGGCGAATTGGTGACTTTAGTCGAGGAGCCAATTCGCTATTCTGTACCGAAGTCAATTCGGTAGTGGAGGTTTGGTTCATTAGGGCCTCAATCTGTTCACTCCGGTGGAGGTTAGTCGCCCGCTAGAGGCTCAGATTGAGAGGGTCTGGAGACCTTTAGTCGAGACTTCAGGCTAATTGAGAACCTTCCGCAGTATAACTTTCATGAAAACTGAACTTGGTAAATTGCAATCCGGCTTAACTGCAGTCTAGGAGGAACCATATCCGGGTGACCTCTCTTGACTTGACAACAAACCGTTTACTTGCTTTGTGTTTTGTTTGCTTGAGTTGCACTAAAAGTTCACCGCTAAATAACAAGAATTCACTGAGTAGTCATCACATCTAGGACCCGGGTTGACAATAAAACCCAAACCTGCTATACTACGCTTTAGGAAGTGGTTGCACTTGGCCATTTTCTAGAGTGACAGTAGGAGTGAGTCAAGTTTTTGGCGCCGTTGCCGGGGACGGCTAGGTTGTTGAAGAAAAGTGATTTCTGTTACTTTAGCATTTTCATTTCCCGCATTGAGTTTTTGTTCTTCCCACTTGTGCCTTCACGGGTTTGCATTGCTTGATTGTGTGCAGATAGTGCATGACCCGTAGCCAGACGTGAGGTTTACTGCCGTTGAATCCTGAGATTGAGCGCACTTGCAAACAACTTCGGAGACAACAGCGAGCTAGACTGGCTACAGTGGAGCGCCGAGACGGCCAATTGACCAGCGACTCCGAGGACGAGATGGAAGGCGATCAGAACCCACCTCCTCAGAACCAGATCCTGGGGAACGACCAAAACCCCCCGGGAGCTGGGAACCATCATCATCCACCACCACCGGGTCCCACCTTGGAGTACTACTATACTCCACGGATTGCTGACATCCGCCCGGTCATCCTCTATCCGCCCATTCCTGCAAACAATTTCGAGATCAAGCCATGCTGGATTCAGCTCATTACATCATCTATCCAGTTCCATGGCTTGAAGGATGAGGAGGCCCGGGCGCACCTTTCCCGTTTTTTGCAGCTGACGAACGGGTTTAAACTGAATGGTGTTCCGGATGATGCAATTCGCCTTCACCTCTTCCCCCATTCTCTGGCGGGGAATGCTAAGAGGTGGTTGGAGACCCAGCCCCCATTGTCCATCACCTCTTGGGACTATCTGGCTGACAAGTTCGTGCACCGATATTATCCGGCATCGAAGACCACGGAGATTCAGCGGGAGATCACTCACTTCCGCCAAGAGCCAGATGAGTCACTTCGTGATGCATGGGAGCGGTACATGGGATACTTCTGGCAGTGTCCCCATCATGGTTTCAGTGATGCTTTCACAGTAGGGAACTTCTACAGCGCCCTCACTCCAGACAGCTAGAGGGTGATCGAGTCTCTATGCCCAGGAGGGGATATTCTCACTAAGACTCCACCCGAGCTGAACCAGATGATCAGTACCTTGGCTGCCCGCGATCATTCCTGGGGGCAGAGCTGCAGAGGTAGGCATTCCCGGGACCGTGGTGTGCATGCCTTGGAGGCCCGATCCGGGTTAGAGCAGCAGGTGGCTGAGTTGGTGCAGACATTGAAGCAGCCCAACAGTCTCCTACCGGGCCGAGGTGTAGCTCCGCCTCCAGTCGCTCAGTGTCAGTGGTGTGAGAGCCCGAACCACCTGGTGGAAGATTGTTAGTCTATGAGGGAGTTCTCTACTCCCCAAGAGCAGGTGGATTTCATCGCCAATGCTCGGCGCCTGGACCCATACAGCAACACCTACAATGAGGGATGGCGCCAGCACCCTAACTTTGCCTGGAGCAGCAACACCAACAAGCCACCTGGTTTCCCAGCACCAGCAGGTGGTTTCCAGCAGAGGCAGCCCTTCCAGGCTAGGCAGGGGCCACCACCACAGCAGCAGCCCTACCAGCCTAGGCAGGGGCAGCCATTCCAGTAGCCCCAGCGTCAGTATGCCGAGCCAGCAGCAGCCCCAGCTCCCGATAGCCAGATGGCTGATCTGAAGAATATTTTGGCGACATTCATGACCACCAGCCAGGCGAATTTCACGAGGGTGGACCAGAGCATAGCCTCTTTGGAGGCAGGACAGAGGAACCAGGGTGCTATTCTGCAAGATCTACAGCACCAAGTCGGTGTCCTAGCGCGCCAGCTTACTGCTCGGGCCCCGGGGACTCTACCTGCCACCACCATCCCCAATCCACGGGACCCGCACGAGCAGCTGGGTGCCATTTTCACCAGGAGCGGCAGGCCTACATCAGCTGATCCTGCCCCGACCAGGCAGGAGGAACCACTACCTGCTTCAGCACTTCCAGCCGGTGATGCAGAAGTGCGGGTGGAGAAGGAAGCCCCTGCTCCCAAGCCACAACCAGTGGTGAAGGAGCACGTACCCCAGCTTCCCTTCCCCACTCGCCTACACAAAGATAAGCTGGAGACTGAGTTTGCCAAGTTTATGGCAATGTTGAAGCAGCTCAACATCAGCATACCATTTGTGGAGGCACTGTCGAAGATGCCCAAGTACGCAAAGTTCATGAAAGATCTCCTCACCAACAAGAAGAAACTTGGGGATCTCTCGACAGTGCTGCTGAGCGAGGAGTGTTCTGCCATCCTGCAGAACAAGCTGCCCGAGAAGCGCAAGGACCCACCCAGGGAGTTTCACTATCCCTCTTACTATTGGCAGCATGCATGTAGGAAAGTCCTTGGCGGACCTAGGCGCTAGCATTAATGTCATGCCATATAAACTGTTCAAAAAGCTAGACCTAGGTGAACTTAGCCCTACTAGGATGAGCATTCAGCTAGCTGATCGTTCCGTTGTGCATCCTAGGGGTATCATAGAGGATCTACTTGTTAATGTTGGTGCATTCACATATCCTGTTGATTTTGTTATCCTGGACATAAATGATGATGTGGATGTGCCTTTGATTCTAGGTAGACCATTTCTTGCCACCGCCAAGGCACTGATTGATGTGCATGATGGTAAACTGATCCTGCGTGCTGGGAATGAACAGGCTACTTTTTCTGTGACTGAGTTTAATCATTGTGCTATGATTTCTGTGTCACCTGTGCATGCAATTTCTGATCAGGTACACGAGCCTGTCGTGTATCCTTCTGCACCTCTCATTTTGCAGGACCCGCCTATCATTCCTTCGCCGCCACTCCATCCAGTCTCGCCTCCGAACAAAAAGCTCAAGGAGGAGTGGCGGCCGAAGCCACAGGTTGCTAAGCCTGCACAGAAGAAGGGCGGAGACCACTACGAGCTGGTCCCTCCCCCTGCACCACGACCACCCTGGCCGTCCGGGTTCTCACTCGCCTGCATCTTGCCGGATGGCCAGGTCGAGCTGACCGATGATGGTGGTCGCATCCGTCGGGTGCATGGCCACAACCTGAAGCTGTACCTCAAGAGCGACGTGGATCCGCTCTTGGAGGCATCTGTTCCTGCACCTCCCTGAGTATCCACCATGGGCGTCCAGCTAAAAGACGGTAAAGAAGCGCTTGTGGGGAGGCAACCCCACCACGGTTTTCATTTATTTGTTTTGTTTCGAGTCGGATTGCAATTTGGTTTGTTTGCTTTTGTTTTGGATGATGTATTATTGGGCTGACCATTGGACCTAACATATCGTGTTTGAGCTCTTTGGTTTCCTTTAGCCGTGCCTGTGTTCCCGACTGGTCCTCTTTCCAGTCCGCTTCATTCTGACTGGTCCATTTCCAGTCTTCTGCAGTCTGTGCATACCGGTAACATCGTTCCCCTTACCTTCCCTCTTCTCCATTGAGGGCAATGTCGATCTTAAGTGTGGGGGGGTGTTTATCTTTTGACTGCATTAGATTTGTTTGTGTGCTTGGAGCCTAGTCCACTGTCCAATTTTTTTAATTTGAGGGCTCCAAGTACGTGTTCCTTGCAATTACCTGCTCAGTATGCTTTGAATTGACAGTCTCTGTAGTGATTTGCAACCTAGGGAGGTAGTGTAGCACTATGGAGGATGTTGATGCATTTAAGACGTCTCATTTCTTCTTCATATTGTGTTGGTTGATTGAGTGAATTAGTGATCTTAGGACCCTTTAAATGTGTGGTGTTGTGGACTCTCTGCCTGTCATGGACTCTTGTATCATGTTTTGAAAATAACAGGTGCTCGAAAATGTGCTTTAAAATAACGTCTCCCGTGCGAATAGGGCGAAAGTGTGTAAGGGGAGACGGGAATCTGTTCCCAATTTCCACCTACTATCTCCAGCCCCCTTACATGTCTTTCCCCCGCACGAGGCTCGAGACACCCGCTCCTGGCATGGCCGGTAAGAGCCGGGCTCCCGCAGAACCTTTGCTAGGTGGGAGCCCCTGTTTTCTGCAGAAACAGGTTGGAACCCGTGGAAAAAAAAAAGAGAAAAACAGAAAAACAAGCAAAAAGAAGAAAGAAAAGGGTTCCAACCATGTTCACAAAGAAAATCGAGCACCTTGAATTAATGTGAGTCCATGATCTTTTGTTTGTGAGAGTCTCTTCATCCACGATTCATTTGTCCTCTGTTCACTATTTGCCATGAGACCGACTCGAGACTGGTGCTCTCGCCGAAGAAGCTATGAGATGACTTGTGCGTCGGTTGACCTCGTAAGCTGCTAAATGATCTAGGAAGTCCGCTACCTACGATCGAGGTTGTTTGTTGCTATAGAGGTCTGGAGAGCTGCATTGGTTTGAGTTAGGTTTGCTTGGGGACAAGCAAACGGTTAAGTGTGGGGGAGTTTGATAGACCGATAATTATACATGTTTTCACCCCTATTCTGAAGCCGGTTGTGATGTGGAATCTCATGTTTTAAGCCGATTTCACGCTAGGTTGTGTGTTTATGTCATATTTCAGGTCCCGACGTTGGAATCGAGGCAGAGAAACGAGTTCTGGGTCGAAAGGAGCAAAGTTGGGACAAAGCGGGCTGCAGGAGGAAAATACCCGGTCAGGTGGCCAAATACCCGGTCAGGTAGCCAAATACCCGACCGGGTATTCATCACTTCTGGGCGCCCGAGAAGCAGAGAGGGGCCCGGGCAAAACAGCAAAATCCCCGGTCGGGGATCATGGCGAGTGACCGGGGATTCTTCCTTTAGCGAAACGGTGCGCTGCGAAAATACCCGGTCGAAACCCCAAATACCCGACCGGGTATTTCGACCGGGTATCGCGACCAGGCAGTCAATTTAAGGAGAAAGAAGGCCAACATTGAAGGGTTCCGAGTTTTTGAGAGAGAAATCGATTCCTAGAGAGAGAAAGCGACGAACCAGAGCTCCCAAGCGCCATAGATCGATCTTCAACACCATTGGAGCCCGTCTTGAGCTTGGAGAAGTGCGATTAAACGTCCAGGAGCAGAAATCCAACTTCACAGTATGATTTCCGCGTCTGAATCTGCTTTTGCTTCTTTCTCTATGGAGTAGTTTCCCCATTCATCTGGGTATGGAGAACCCTAGATTTGTATGCTAGGTCTGATTGTATGAACCCAAGTACAGAGTTTGTGAATTGATTATATTCGATTGAGGTTTGAATGATTGAATGACTTGAATCCTGATCAAATTCCTGTTGTTTCTGCTTTGACCTAGAATGAGAATATCTGCCTAGGTTGATAGAGTACCCTTAATCGAAGGTGGCGAATTGGTGACTTTAGTCGAGGAGCCAATTCGCTATTCTGTACCGAAGTCAATTCGGTAGTGGAGGTTTGGTTCATTAGGGCCTCAATCTGTTCACTCCGGTGGAGGTTAGTCGCCCGCTAGAGGCTCAGATTGAGAGGGTCTGGAGACCTTTAGTCGAGACTTCAGTCTAATTGAGAACCTTCCGCAGTATAACTTTCATGAAAACTGAACTTGGTAAATTGCAATCCGGCTTAACTGCAGTCTAGGAGGAACCATATCCGGGTGACCTCTCTTGACTTGACAACAAATCGTTTACTTGCTTTGTGTTTTGTTTGCTTGAGTTGCACTAAAAGTTCACCGCTAAATAACAAGAATTCACCGAGTAGTCATCACATCTAGGACCCGGGTTGACAATAAAACCCAAACCTGCTATACTACGCTTTAGGAAGTGGTTGCACTTGGCCATTTTCTAGAGTGACAGTAGGAGTGAGTCATACTCCGTCCTCAAACTCTCTTGCTTCTCAGCATCGCTTTCTGAATGTTGTGTTGAATCAGGCCTGTGTAGATTGTGTGTGGAGATTTTTTTGAACAAAGTTGAACGGAGTTCATGTACTTCTCTAGTCCATTGGCAAGTTAGGCTAAGTGTGGTTGAACCTCTGTGCCAATTCTGCATATAGTTCGCATTATGTACGGTTTTGGGACGGAATTTCCTAAATCATGCTCATTCCTATTATTAAACTTAGAACTAATACAATAAAAATAACTAAGTATGCATATTTTCGAATATAAACATAAAATAGAGCTAATAAATCATAAATTCAACAAAGATACAATCATTAATTCAAATTCTAAAGATCCAATCAAGGTTGTCAAACTTTTGACAAAAACACAAAAATTAAGGTTGTCAAACCGGTTTATATCATTGTACTAGTTTATTAAGTAGAATGATTCGACCGGTGTTACAACCACTTTGTACCGATTCATGTCGATTTAACAAAAAATATACATGTGAAAAATCATTAACATCAAATCAAATGATTTAATCATTAATTCACATTCAAATCATCCAATTCTACAACATCTATTAGTTACAAGACAAATCACTCTTTTTAGTATTCAATCATTACAAATTTTATATATGTATAGAGATATTCTTTGAGGGACTTTACCGAAACCAAACTTCTTCTTCCCTTGTTCTATTGTCATCAAAACAGAGCCCTTTCTTTTTCCATCTTCCCCTCTCTAATGGCTAGGGGTGTCATGGGTCGGGTGGTTTGGTTTTAACTATTTTAATCATCCAATCCATGCACTACAGTTTGGGAAACATTAAACCCAAACACACCCAAAAAAATTTAAACCCTACGATTTGTTTCTAATTGGGTTGGATCGGGTTGGTAATATATTTAAGTAAAAATCAGACCCAACACAAAATATATAATTATTCTACAGCACACAAATATTTGATTACTAATTAAAATTTCAAACGAATAAGCGAGGTGAAAGATATCAAAATTCAAAAATATTTTTTGAATGTTAATAAAATGTGATTTACTTCAACATATGACTAGTTTTTTTCATGACATTTGTTGAAATAGGCTAAAAAGAATATAAACGAACGCATCCAAAACACGGGTTGGGTCGGGTTCTACGAGTTGTGTAATCCAAAATTCAAACCCAACCCAAAACCTTCGTTTTAGCGATAAATATGGGTGGGTTGGGTCGGGTTGGACGGGTGGGTCGGTTTGCAGGTGTGTTTGTTCACCCCTATTAATGGTTGCTCCTTTGGAAGGGGTGTCAATTGGGCGTGTTGGGTCGGGTTCGGATTGGGTCTAACCAGGTTGGGTTCAATCAGGTTGCGAGTTCAATCGGGTCGGTTTCAATTTGGATCGGGTTTAATTGGGTTGCAGGTCAATTGGGTTACGAGTCAATCAGGTCATTGGTCAATTGTGTTAGAGATCAGGTTGATAACGATATAATTACATGATTTTATACCCCTATTTCTTATCCATTTGCGGAGCATGGTTGTGTGTTTTGGCCTATTTTACGCCGGGTTGTGCTACTTTGTCCTATTTCAGGTCCCAGGCGTCAAAGGGAAGGCCAAGCACGAGTTTCGGATCGTTTGGAAGGCGTTTGGACAAGCCAGGGCCAAAACACGGGCAGGAGGCCTCAGAACACGGCCGTGTTCCTGCCCGTGCTTTTATGGCCGAGACTTTGCAAGTGTGGCTTGAACCACCTAAAAAACACGGGCAGGCCTGAGGAAAACACGGCCGTGTTTTAGCCTGAACACGACCGTGTTTTCAAGCTGCCCGTGGCCGTGCTTTTAAGGCTGAGGCAAAACACGGGCGGGCTGAGGCAAAACACGGCCGTGCCCTCGACCGTGTTTTGGCCAATGATGCCCTTTTAGTCAGATTTCAGCCAAATTGAGAGGGGATTCAAGTTTTAGAGAGATAGAACGATTCCTAGAGAGAGAAAGCGACGAACAAGAGTCTCCAAGTGCCCTAGATCGATCTTCAACACCATTGGAGCTTGGTTTGAGCTTGGAGAAGTGTCGATTCAACGTCCAGGAGTAGAAATCCATCTTCACAGTATGATTTCCGCATCTGATTCTGCTTTTGCTTCTCTCTCCATGGAGTAGTTCTCTCATTCATCTGGGTGTGGGAAACCCTAGTTCTGTATGTTGAGATTGATTGTATGAACCCAAGTACTGATTCTGTGATTGATTATATTCGATTGAGGTTTTATGATTGAATGACTTGAATCCTGATCAAATTCCTGTTGTTTCTGCTTTAACCTAGAATGAGAATATCTGCCTAGGTTAATAGAGTATCCTTGATTGAAGGTAGGGAGTTGGTGACTTTAGTTGAGGAGCCAACTCACTATTCTGTACCGGATTTACTCCGGTAGTGGAGGTTTTGTTCTTAGGGCCTCAATCTGTCGACTCCGGTGGAGGTTAGTCGCCCGCTAGAGAGTCAGATTGAGAGGGTCTGAAGACCTTTAGTCGAGACTTCAGGCTGTTTAAGAACCTTTCACAGTATAATCTTCATAGAAACTGAACTTGGTAATTACAATCCGGCTTAACTGCAGACTAGGGGGAACCATATCCGGGTGACCTCTTTAACCTGAATACAACCAGTTTACTTGCTTTGTTTGTTTGGTAGTTTAGACTTGCACTCCAGTTTTATTGCTAGATAACAAGAACTCACTGAGTAGTCAGCAAATCTAGGACCCGGGTTGACATATAAACCTAACCCGCTATACTACGCTTTAGGAAGTGGTTTCACTTGGCCAATTCCTAGGGTGACAGTAGAGTCGAGTCAAGTTTTTGGCGCCGTTGCCGGGGAGTGCTAGGTTGTTGAAGAAAAGTGATTTCTGTTACTTTAGCATTTTCATTTATTGCATTGAGTTTTTGTTCTTCCCACTTGTGCCTTCACGGGGTTTGCATTGCTTGATTGTGTGCAGATAGTGCATGACCCGTAGCCAGTCGGGAGGTTTACTGCCGTTGAATCCTGAGATTGAGCGCACTTGCAAACAGCTTCGGAGACAACAGCAAGCTAGACTGGCTACGGTGGAGCGCCGAGACGGCCAATTGACCAGCGACTCCGAGGACGAGCACGAGATGGAAGGCAATCAGAACCCACCTCCTCAGAACCAGATCCTGGGGAACGATCAACATCCCCAGGGAGCTGGCCACCATCATCATCCACCACCACCGGGTCCCACCTTGGAGTACTACTATACTCCACGGATTGCTGACATCCGCCCGGTCATCCTCTATCCACCCATCCCTGCAAACAACTTCGAGATCAAGCCATGCTGGATCCAACTCATCACATCCTCTATCCAGTTCCATGGCTTGAAGGATGAGGAAGCCCGGGTACACCTTTCCCGTTTTCTGCAGCTGACGAACGGGTTCAAGCTGAATGGTGTTCCGGATGATGCAATCCGCCTTCACCTCTTCCCCCACTCTCTGGCGGGGAATGCTAAGAGGTGGTTGGAGACCCAGCCCCCATTGTCCATCACCTCTTGGGACGATCTGGCTGACAAGTTCGTGCACCGGTATTATCCGGCGTCGAAGACCACGGAGATACAGCGGGAGATCACTCACTTCCGCCAGGAGCCAGATGAGTCCCTTCGTGATGCATGGGAGCGGTACATGGGATACTTCTGGCAGTGTCCCCATCATGGTTTCAGCGACGCCTTCACAGTAGGGAACTTCTACAGCGCCCTCACTCCAGACAGCCAGAGGGTGATCGAGTCTCTATGCCCAGGAGGGGATATTCTTACTAAGACTCCACCCGAGCTGAACCAGATGATCAGTACCTTGGCTGCCCGAGACCATTCCTGGGGGCAGACCCACAGAGGCAGGAACTCCCGGGACCGGGGTGTGCATGCTATGGAGGCCAGGTCCGGGTTAGAGCAGCAGGTGGCTGAGTTGGTGCAGACATTGAAGCAGCCTAACAGTCTCCTTCCGGGCCGTGGTGTAGCTACGCCTCCAGTAGCTCAGTGTCAGTGGTGTGAGAGCACGAACCACCTGGTGGAGGATTGTCAGTCTATGAGGGAGTCTTCTACTCCCCAAGAGCAGGTGGACTTCATAGCAAATGCTCGGCGCCTGGACCCATACAGCAACACCTACAATGAGGGATGGCGCCAGCATCCCAACTTTGCCTGGAGCAATAACACCGCCAAGCCACCTGGTTTCCCAGCACCAGCAGGTGGTTTCCAGCAGAGGCAGCCCTTCCAGGCTAGGCAGGGGCCACCACCACAGCAGCAGCCTTACCAGCCTAGGCAAGGGCAGCCATTCCAGCAGCCTCAGCGTCAGTATGCCGAGCCCGCAGCAGCGCCAGCTCCCGATAATCAGATGACCAAGCTTGAGAACATTTTGGCAGCATTCATGACCACCAGCCAGGCAAGTATCACGAGGATGGATCAGGCCATAGCTTCACTGGAGGCAGGCCAGCGAACCCTGGAGGCAGGCCAGAGGAACCAGGGTGCCATTCTGTAGGATCTCCAGCACTAGATAGGGGGCTTAGCTCGCCAGAACACTACGAGGGCACCGGGGACTCTGCCTGCCACCACTGTCCCCAATCCTCGCGACCCTCACGAGACTGCCCATGTCATCACCACCAGGAGTGGCAAGACCATATCTGCTGCTTCTGCCCAGCCCAGGCAAGACGAACCACTTCCTGCTTCAACACCTCCAGCTGATACTGCAGAAGTGGAGGAAGGCAGCGCAGCACCTGCTCCCAAGCCACAACCTATGGTTAAGGAGTATACACCCCAGCTGCCTTTCCCCACTAGACTTCATAAAGACAGGCTGGAGACAGAGTTTGCCAAGTTCATGGCAATGTTGAAGCAGGTCAACATCAGCATGCCGTTCGTGGAGGCACTGTCGAAGATGCCCAAGTATGCCAAGTTTATGAAAGACCTCCTCACCAACAAGAAGAAACTTGGGGATCTTTCGACAGTGATGCTCAGCGAGGAGTGTTCTGCCATCCTGCAGAACAAGCTGCCAGAGAAGCGCAAAGACCCAGGGAGTTTCACTATCCCTCTTGTTATTGGCAGCATGCATGTAGGAAAGTCCTTGGCGGACCTAGGCGCTAGCATTAACGTCATGCCCTATAAATTGTTTAAGAAGCTAGACCTAGGTGAACCTAGAGCTACTAGGATGAGCATTCAGTTAGCTGATCGATCTATCGTGCATCCTAGGGGTATCATTGAGGACTTGCTTGTTAATGTTGGTGCATTCACATATCCTGTTGATTTTGTTATTTTGGATATAAATGAGGATGTGGATGTGCCTTTGATTTTGGGTAGACCATTTCTCGCCACCGCCAAGGCGCTTATTGATGTGCATAGTGGTAAATTGATTCTGCGTGCTGGTGATGAACAGGCTACTTTTTCTGTGTCTGACAATGGGAAACATTCTCATTTGCATGATGACATAGACTACTGTGATGTGCTTGCCGATTTTGAGACCGCACTCGCCATCACGAGTGCGGGTACTGATGATGCTCTTGAGCGTTGTATTTTGCTAGGTGAGCAGGCATTGCAGGAGCCGCAGCTGGCGGAGCAGTTGGCCGCATTGGAGAGTGGCCCTTTCTTGGAGGGCGACAGGCTGTTTAAACCGATCTCATCCTCCACCCGCATCACCACTTCTCTGGAGGAACCACCAGAGCTGGAGCTTAAGCCCCTCCCTCCTCATTTGGAGTATGCATTTCTCCGGGAGGGGAATAAGCTGCCAGTTATCATCAGCTCGACCCTCACACCCGAGCAGAAGACCAGACTGGTGGCCTTGCTGAAGCAGTACGAGCGAGCTTTGGCATGGAAGATCACAGATATCCGGGGGATCAGCCCCTCTTTTTGCTCGCACCGGATACTGCTGGAGGATGAGATACGGCCAGTGAGGCAGCCGCAGAGGAGATTGACGCCGAACCTGGAGGCTGTGGTTCGGGCAGAGATCGTGAAGTTGATGGACGCCGGGATCATTTTCGCCATTTCTGACAGCGAATGGGTCAGTCCCACCCAGGTGGTGCCCAAAAAGGGTGGGATGACCGTGGTGCCTAACGAGAAGAACGAGCTCATTCCGATGCGCACGGTGACTGGGTACCGTGTTTGCATCGACTATCGGCGTCTCAACGACGCTACTCGGAAGGACCATTTCCCGCTGCCGTTCATTGATCAGATGCTGGAGAGATTGGCGGGGCACGAGTTTTACTGCTTCCTGGATGGGATGTCCGGGTACTTTCAGATCCCTATAGCACCGGAGGACCAGGCGAAGACCACTTTCACCTGCCCCTTCGGCACATTTGCTTACCGGAGGATTCCATTCGGGCTATGCAACGCCCCAGCCACTTTTCAACGATGCATGCTCGCCATCTTTGACCGTCTGGTCGGCGAGATCATGGAGGTGTTTATGGACGACTTCTCGGTTTATGGAGACTCCTTCTCTCACTGTCTCCATAACCTGGAATTGGTCCTTAAACGGTGTGAAGAAACGAACTTGGCACTGAGTTGGGAGAAGTGTCACTTCATGGTTCGAGAAGGCATAGTTCTTGGGCACAAGATCTCCAAGATGGGGATCGAGGTAGACAGAGCAAAGATCGAGACTATCAGCAAGCTGCCTCCTCCTACATCTGTAAAGGGGATCCGGAGTTTTCTTGGCCATGCAGGTTTCTATAGGCGGTTCATCAAGGACTTCTCGAAGATCGCCCTGCCCCTAACTAAGCTTCTGGAGAAGGATGCCCCCTTCCAGTTCACTGATGCTTGCACAGCGGCGTTCACCACCTTGAAGGAGAAGCTCACCCAGGCTCCTATCATGGTTGTTCCAGACTGGTCCTTACCATTTGAGCTGATGTGCGACGCCAGTGATTTTGCTGTTGGAGCTGTTCAGGGGCAGAGGCGAGATCAACACTTCCGACCTATCTACTACGCCTCGAAGACTCTGAATGATGCCCAGGAGAACTACACCACCACAGAGAAGGAGCTGCTTGCGGTGGTGTTTGCCTTTGATAAGTTTCGCCCCTATCTGGTCTTGTCTCGTGTGACCGTGTACACAGATCACTCCGCGATTAGGTACCTGATGAGCAAGGCCGATGCCAAGCCTCGGCTCATACGATGGATCTTACTGCTGCAGGAGTTCGATATTGAGATCCGGGACAAGAAGGGAGCAGAAAATGTTGCAGCTGATCACCTCTCTCGGTTGGACGCACCCCCTGCGGACAACCTCGTGGAGGAGATTGATGACTCTTTCCCAGACGAGAGGTTGATGATGTTGTGCTTGGTGGAGAGTGTCACCCCCTGGTACTCCGATTTTGCAAACTATTTGGTGGGCCAGCAGCTGCCAAAGGGGATGGCGACTCACGCCAAGAGGAAGTTTTTCTCCGATCTGAAGTGCTACTTCTGGGATGACCCGCATCTTTTTCGGATCGGAGCCGACGGGATCATCCGTCGTTGTGTCATGGAGAGTGAGATGGAGGGCATTCTATCTCACTGTCATGAGGGACCTACTGGCGGTCATCACGGAGGAAACCGCACGGCGAGGAAGGTACTCCAGTCGGGCTTCTACTGGCTCACGCTCTTCAAGGATGCAGACGCCTTCGCACGCAGGTGCGACCGATGCCAGAGGTCAGGTAACATCTCTGCCCGTGATGAGATGCCCCAGAATGTGTTTATAACTTGTGAGATTTTTGATGTCTGGGGTATCGACTTCATGGGCCCCTTCCCTCCATCTTTTGGTAACACCTATATTCTGGTTGCTGTTGACTACGTCTCTAGGTGGGCTGAGGCGCAGGCTTTGCCCACCAATGATGCTAGACGTGTTTGTGGTTTTTTGAAGCAGCTCTTCTCCCGGTTCGGGACACCTAGAGCCATCATAAGCGATAGAGGCACCCATTTCCAGGGCCAATTTGATAAACTATTGTCTCGCTATGGTGTGACTCACAAGGTGTCCGTGGCCTATCATCCCCAGACCAGTGGCCAGGCCGAGCTGACGAACCGGGAGCTCAAGCGGATCCTGGAGAAGACGGTGGATCAGTCCCGCAAAGATTGGTCCACCAAGCTCGATGATGCTCTATGGGCGTATCGCACTGCCTACAAGACGCCAATTGGTACTTCACCGTACCGGCTTGTCTATGGAAAGGCTTGCCATTTGCCCGTGGAGCTAGAGCACAAGGCCTTCTGGGCCCTTAAGCTGCTCAACTTGGATGTTCGTGTTGCAGGTACTGAGCGTAAAATGCAGATGTTGGAGCTGGAAGAGTGGCGTTACTACGCCTACGAGAACACCAAGCTGTACAAGGAGCGCACTAAGCGCCTCCACGATGCACGGTTGCGGGGTCCGAAAGAGTTCCAGGTTGGTGATCGAGTTCTCCTTTATAACTCTCGCCTGAAGCTCTTTCCCGGAAAACTCCGCTCCCGGTGGTCTGGACCGTTCACGGTCACACAGGTGTTCCCGTATGGCACAATCGAGATAGCCAACCCGCAAACTGAGCCGTTTAAAGTGAATGGCCATCGTCTCAAGCTCTACCTGGGAGACGAGGTCGAACGTGCGGAGTTGGCAGTGGAACTCGCGGATCCTTAGTTCCGCCATGGGCGTCCAGCTAAAAGACGGTAAAGAAGCGCTTGTGGGGAGGCAACCCCACCACGGTTTGCATTTCTACCCTTTGTTATTTTATTTTCTTTTATTTTTTTCGGTTTTAGCGTCATCGAGTCTGTCTGGAGTCTGTCTGGAATGTATTTCGTGCCTCTGGCGGTGCCTTTTAGTGTGCCATTGGGTAAATTTTCGAGCCGGGGCACGAATGAGGTTGGGTGGTTTGAAATTGGAATTTGGAAAATCAACTTTCTGGGCTCGGCCATAAAAACACGGGCAGCAGGGGGTCAAAACACGGCCGTGTTTTGCCCCTTGCCCGCCCGTGTTTTGCAATTATACCCAGAGAGCTCGCGGCCTAAAAAGCACGGGCAGCAGGGGGTTCAGAACACGGCCGTGTTCTGCCCCAGCCCGCCCGTGTTTTTAAGGTCGGGGAGCACGGCCTCGGCCATAAAAACACGGGCGGGCCAAGGCCAAAACACGGCCGTGTTTTGGCCGCCCGTGTTTTGACTCCCCCCCTATAAAAGCGAATTTTTCCCCTTCCCCCTCATTTCCCCCCCCCCATTTTCAGAAACCCTAGCCGCCCCCCCCCCTCTCTCTCGCCGGAAATCGCCCTCCTCCCCTCTTCGGTTTTTCGGCCATTTCTTGCTCCCCCCGACCTCCAAATCAAAAACCGCGACCTCCCCCACGCTCCTGGCGTCGAGGAGCACATTCCCCAGCGGTTTGGGTGAGTTTGGCCGAGGTTGGGTCGCCGGCGGTGAGTTCTCCGGCGAGCCTCCGGTGAGTTTTCCGGCGACTTAGAGGGATTTTTGCTCTTTTCTTCACCTTTCTCCGGGTAACTACTTGCGTCTCCAGGTGTGTTCATCCTCCCTTTTCTTGTATTTTTGGAGAATCGTTACCTAGAGTTAGGTGAAGAACTTGGATTGTGCTTGAATGTGCGATTGCTTGGGTAGGCCGATGGTTTTCTTTGCATGCTCTGTTCTATCTAGGGATTTCAGTCCCTCGGCCTACCGTTGCCTGTGGGAGTTAATTCCGGGTTTGGGGTATTTTGGATGTGGTTGGTTGCTTGGTAAGTATTTTATTGGGTTGTTGATTGTTTCCCGGGGGCCTAGTCTGCTGTCCCAATCGATTGATTTGAGGGCCCCCGGTGAATTTGGCTGTGTGCGTTTTTGTGTGATGGGGATGTTTGTTGTTCTCCGGGAGTCTAGTCCTCTGTCCATATCTTCCGATATGAGGACTCCCGGTGTGATCTTCACTAACATTGACCCCGTTTGCTCGTGTTTCCTTTTGTCCGTTCTTGTGCTATGCAGGATCATGGAAGACTACCTCGACCAGTTGAGCATCACCCAGCGCCATGCACTGCGGACTATCCGCACCCGCACCATCCCCGAGCACCTGCACCTCGATTTTGACGTGTTCGATGGCCTTCACGCCTGCTCTGTCTTGCTGAGTCCACGTATCAAGAGCTCGTCTGGGAGTTCTTTGCCTCCTTTCGCCACAACCAGAGGGGGAATGCCGACCACAGTAACGCCGTTCAATTCACCCTTGGCGGGGTCGAGCACTCCATCAGCTACTGGGAGTTCGCCAATGCACTCCAGGTGAATTCCCCCCACGCCAGCGACGGGGTCCTGCGCTTGGACCTCACCGATCCCACCGATTTTCCTTGCCAGGCATACTTCCGGCGGATCTGTCATCCCGACTACGTGGATGTGGAGTACATCGCCAGCCAGACGAGAGGCGCTCTCCTCCGGCCAGAGTGGCGCATCCTCAACCACTTGTTGTGCACCTCCTACACCCCCAGCAAGGGCTCGGCCAACCGGGTCACCCTCCGGACTCTCTGGTTCATGGAGGCGATGGGTCGCTCTGAGGACACCATCCAGCTGGGCTCGGTGGTCGCCCGGACGTTCGCGAAAGCTGCTGCCAGCCAGAGTCGCGCCCTTGTCTGTGGCCCGGTCATCACGGCCCTCGCTCGCTACTACGGGGTCGACATCACCGGGATGACTCTGGTCCACGGCCCCACTCCACTCAGTGTGGCCACCCTCCGTCATCAGCACCTGGTGGCCCGCCAGGGGCGTGTTCACTGGATTGCGGGGTTTCCCCAGCCACCTGCGCCCGCCGAGGGCGACCAGCCAGAGTCCAGCGCTGCTGGATCATGCCGGGTTCCTCGCCGCGCCACTCCTCATGCTCAGGCTCCCGCGAGCCCCGCTGCTGCCCCCCGCTCTCCTGCCCCCCGGTCTCCTCCACCAGTGGTGGTGCCCATCTCCGACCAGTTAGCGGCTATCGCTCAGCAGAACGAGCGCATCCTGGCCGGCCAGGAACTCATTCACACCCGCCTAGATCGCGAGCGGGACCGCGGCCGTCGTCTGATGTCCGACCAGCACTACATCATGTCCTACCTGGGCATGGACCCGAGCGCCGTTCATTATCCTTTCGTCCAGTCCCCGGGGTTTGAGGACCAGTACCCACCACCTTCCGGCGATGGTGGCGATGACTGCTAGTGGCGCGAGCACCTGGTTCTGATCGTGATTCCATTTCCAGACTGAGACTCCATGTTTTTGTTGTTTCTTTTGGATTTGTTTTCTTTTATTTTGGATTGTAGACTCGGAACTTCGGTTCTATCACCCAGTGTGTCTCTTGTGTGACTCTAGCTTTGTGCCTCGGACTGGGTCCGCTTCCAGTCCTCTGTTATTGTCCGATCTACCTCTCGATCTTCGTTCCTGCTTTCACGGTAACATCGTTCCCCTTCCCTCTGCTCCATTGAGGACATTGTCGCATTTAAGTGTGGGGGGGTTCTTTGTATTATTTGGAACGGGTGTATGGGTGCTTGGAGCCTAGTCCACTGTCCAAATCTTGAGATTTGAGGGCTCCAAGCACGGCTGTTTGCTTGATATTTGATCGTATTGGCATTGTGGATGTGATTAGAGAATTGAATGGCTTTTGACTCGATGCATGACAACTTGAGTGTGACTAAGATAGCCTATTACGATGACTGAGATGTGTAGTAGAGTTGTGTAGGGGTTCAGTTTCAACTGTTTGCTTACCAACTGCGACTTGTATTTGATCACTTGC
Source organism: Linum tenue (assembly GCA_946122785.1). Lineage (NCBI taxonomy): Eukaryota > Viridiplantae > Streptophyta > Magnoliopsida > Malpighiales > Linaceae > Linum > Linum tenue. The sequence goes on along the minus strand of CAMGYJ010000011.1, from coordinate 10,737,208 downwards.
TTTTGACAGTCATTTATGCATCTAGTTCAGGGAATCAGAATGTGGGATAGAGCATATAGGTAGCCATGTGAGATTTGAGCCTGCTCGTTTCTTTCTTGTGCGATAGATCCCTCTTCCATGAAATGTAGCATTCACGTTGTCACTAGCTAAGATGATGGAGGCATAGGATTAGCCCGCGACCAAACTGACTGTCCTGATGCGTCATAACCCCTAGTCAGCCCCTTTGAGCCGTGTGTTATCCTTTCTTTCGGTCTGAAATGAAAAATCACCCTTTGCATCTTTTAGAAGGTTCCACAGAGTGGTTTTTGCATGCTGTCTGCTGTTCTGCTAAATATAATGTGAGGGTTGGAGGTAGTGCTTAAAAATTTGGGCGTGCGTTTGAAAATATGCAGAGGTGGTGGTTCTCTTAAGAAATGAACAAAGAAAAAAATAAAGAAAAACAAAGAAAAAGATTAAAGCAAAAGAGAGCCACCACCAAAAATCTGGAATAGTGCCCATTAAGTAGCTTCCGAGTAGTCTGGCTTGGAAATGCTAGCATTTTTGTAACCTCCTTCGCTCTTGTGCCCTAAAGAATTTGATTAATGCAGAATAGCAGGACGAAAGTTACTGGTTTGCTTGATTGTGGTTTTGTTGGGTTTGGAATTGTGGAACCTTGTGCTATAACTGCCACCACCTAAAAGGCCTTTTCCCCATGTCCAAGACCCTAGCCAGTCATTTGAACCTGTGTCTAAGACCTCCGGATTAGCTAGTGGTGACACCCCCTTATGTGAACTCTAGCATTTAGAGGCTGCATTCATGGTGAAGAGACGTTAGGGATTGAGAGAAGAAGCATGCGCATTTTTCGCATCATATTGTCCTGACCCCACTGGTCGAGAGTGAGCGATTCATTTCTTCATTTTCTCTATACTCTTTACCCCGGTGAGGACCTAGATTGCTCGGTCTTAATTCTGATGTCTTGAGCTTTGTGCATGATATGACTGTTTTGAACAAGTGATTGAGTCAAGTCTATGTTGGTTGGTGAACATGAAAGAACTCTTCCTTTGCTCGACTCTATTGCATTCGAATGTCATCTGTGGTGGTTGTCTAGGTTATCGTTCGAGTTGCCATGTGTTGATGATCGAAAGCCAGTATGATCCACGTGTTTAATGCCGATATGATTTGCCCTTAAGCCTGCTTGATTGAAATGTCTCAAGCTTACCTGGTGTCTGACTTGGTTTGCTTAGGGACAAGCAAACGGTTAAGTGTGGGGGAGTTTGATAACGATATAATTACATGATTTTATACCCCTATTTCTTATCCATTTGCGGAGCATGGTTGTGTGTTTTGGCCTATTTTACGCAGGGTTGTGCTACTTTGTCCTATTTCAGGTCCCAGGCGTCAAAGGGAAGGCCAAGCACGAGTTTCGGATCGTTTGGAAGGCGTTTGGACAAGCCAGGGCCAAAACACGGGCAGGAGGCCTCAGAACACGGCCGTGTTCCTGCCCGTGCTTTTATGGCCGAGACTTTGCAAGTGTGGCTTGAACCACCTAAAAAACACGGGCAGGCCTGAGGAAAACACGGCCGTGTTTTAGCCTGAACACGACCGTGTTTTCAAGCTGCCCGTGGCCGTGCTTTTAAGCTGAGGCAAAACACGGGCGGGCTGAGGCAAAACACGGCCGTGCCCTCGACCGTGTTTTGGCCAATGATGCCCTTTTAGTCAGATTTCAGCCAAATTGAGAGGGGATTCGAGTTTTAGAGAGATAGAACGATTCCTAGAGAGAAAGCGACGAACAAGAGTCTCCAAGTGCCCTAGATCGATCTTCAACACCATTGGAGCTTGGTTTGAGCTTGGAGAAGTGCCGATTCAACGTCCAGGAGCAGACATCCAACTTCACAGTATGATTTCCGCATCTGATTCTGCTTTTGCTTCTCTCTCCATGGAGTAGTTCTCCCATTCATCTGGGTGTGGGAAACCCTAGTTCTGTATGTTGAGATTGATTGTATGAACCCAAGTACTGATTCTGTGATTGATTATATTCGATTGAGGTTTTATGATTGAATGACTTGAATCCTGATCAAATTCCTGTTGTTTCTGCTTTAACCTAGAATGAGAATATCTGCCTAGGTTAATAGAGTATCCTTGATTGAAGGTAGGGAGTTGGTGACTTTAGTCGAGGAGCCAACTCACTATTCTGTACCGGATTTACTCCGGTAGTGGAGGTTTTGTTCTTAGGGCCTCAATCTGTCGACTCCGGTGGAGGTTAGTCGCCCGCTAGAGAGTCAGATTGAGAGGGTCTGAAGACCTTTAGTCGAGACTTCAGGCTGTTTAAGAACCTTCCGCAGTATAATCTTCATAGAAACTGAACTTGGTAATTACAATCCGGCTTAACTGCAGACTAGGGGGAACCATATCCGGGTGACCTCTTTAACCTGAATACAACCAGTTTACTTGCTTTGTTTGTTTGGTAGTTTAGACTTGCACTCCAGTTTTATTGCTAGATAACAAGAACTCACTGAGTAGTCAGCAAATCTAGGACCCGGGTTGACATATAAACCTAACCCGCTATACTACGCTTTAGGAAGTGGTTTCACTTGGCCAATTCCTAGGGTGACAGTAGAGTCGAGTCACAGGTCGGGTTACGGGTGCATCAAATTACGGGTTTATTGGATTGCGGGTTAATTCGGGTTCGGTCAGGTTGGATTATAGGTTATTCGGGTCAACCCATTGGATCATTTACTTCTTGACAGAAAATAATGTTTTACAAACTATCAATATACGAATATAAATTGTAGGTAATGATACAAAATTTAAGAAAATGATAATATGATAATATTTTACATATACAAATTAAAATATCCATTATGTTAGTATAAAAAATAAATATAAATAAAATACTGTATATAAAAGCTTTGTTGTTGGTTATAATTTTTTTATTTATGGTGAGAGATTGTAACTTCACTTATTTTATTAATTTATAACAAAATTGAATCAGTAAACATTCGAGAATGAAGTAAAAAAGGTAGACTATATGCTTATACATCTCGAAATGAATCGTCTTAATTAAATATAGTATGAACTAGATGTGTGTCTCTTCATTTCCACGAAGACTTATGAACATCATTCCGAATCACCCACTTATGAGCACTTCTACTATGCTATATAGTATTGGTGCTTTAATGTACAACTTAAAGTTGTACCATAACATTAAATGTATAAGTTTAGGTTGTACCATAAAGCAATTTGTACCATTATGTTATGGTACAACTTTACAACTTGAAGTTGTACCATCACATAAAGGTACAAGTTCAAGTTGTACCATAAAAGAATTTGTACAAAAAGTATAGGTACATTCTGAAGTTGTACCATAACGTAAATGTACAATTTTAAGTTGTACCATAAAGGCAAAACCCTGTAACATCTCATCCTCAAACTCATAGGTCGAACAACGGTTCGCTCAAATATGATATTATCATCTAGTTCGAATCGTCGATTTATTAATTTATAAAAAATAAATAAAATCAGTAAAAAGGGTAAACTATCCACTTATATATCTTGATAGGGGTCATTGATTTCATTGATTTTGGAGATTTCATTGATTTTCAAGGGTTGATTTTATTTAATATAGTTATGGGTGGTGGAGATACGAATTTGTGTCTAACTCTTCCTATTATCTTCAAAATTTTATCCTTTGAATTTCATAAAATAAAAAATGAATGAAAAATATATTTCACATATTATTATTTTAAAAATTAAATATTTAAGAAAAAACCTCAATTTATACCATCAATTCTACAAATAATTTTCAATTATTATGAGAAAAACAGTTATTTCTTGGTAAATTTAAAAATATAATAATGTATACATTGAATTTATGTACAAGCATTCGGGTCAAATGGGTTATTCGAGTTGGGTTCGATTCGGTTACGGGTTATTTGGGTTATGAATCATTCGGGTTATAGATGGGTCAGGTTATGGGTTGGATCGAATAACGAGTTCATCGAGTTATAGGTTGATCGGATTATGGGTCAATTGGTTGTTGGTTACCGGCGAGTGTCGGGTGGTTGATTGTTTGTCAAATCGGGTGACAGACAGGTTGTGGGTCGGGTGGGTTGGGCGGGTTAGTCGAATCGGGTTCAATTTTGACAGCTTCAGACTGGAATTCACAGATGAGGTTCTGGAGACTGGGCTGAACAAAGCAAGGCTAAGTCTAATTGGATGACTGCTCTGCTCATCCCATCCCTCCCGAATCCAAGCACAACACATGACCAATAATATTTGGGCCAGAAGAGCAGCTGTCACGGTTCTGGACATTGCAGTCAAAATCGCGCATTAAAACGTAAAAACTTACGTTTTTACGTATCCAGACCACTAAAACGTTTCAGTTTCTACCTAAAGTCACTTAGTCACAAAAACTGGTAAAAACATGGGTAAAATCGTTTAAAATCGGTAAAATCGCGATTCTGAAGCGTTTTTATTGATCATCTCATAAAAATGTGCTAATTGGCCCAAAATGATGTAATTTTTGGAGACATATCAGCAAAAAATAGAAAAAGGAACATGATTCATCACTCGTTCTACAACTAGTGTCGAGATAGGTTGAAAAGTCACCTAATGGTATTCTCATCAGCCACTGACCTTCTATCAGTCTTCTCCCTTAATCTTCACCTGTGACTCTTACCTAGATTACGATAAAAGTTGATGGGTAATTGATAGTATGTAATTATGTAAACTCAAACCAGCTTATGAGAATTTGAATTCTCAAGCTCGTTTACGTGTTACGATCTACGTTTATGAGCTTATTATTAAAATGTTATGAGTTTTCTCTACTTTTGAGTCAACACAAATTAGTTTTTGTGTTAGATATTACATTTTAATTATGAATTCATGTAGTTAATCACTTATCTAAAATCTATACACTCACATTTTACATACTATATATTGTACATAACATAATTTAGCTATTTTAGAGGATGCGTCAAAAACTTACGCTTTTACGCTTTGATTCTACATTTTACGATTTTACCCATTTCCCGCTTCTAGGTAGAATCGCGCTTTTAACTGCATTGGTTCTGGATGTCGGATTCAGATTCTTCCAGTTCATTTTCGCAAATCAAACTGATTATGACGACGCTCTTGGCAAGGCTCCATGGTTCATTCAATAAAAAATCCTCATGTTTAAAAAGTGGGAGACTCCCTCGGAAGAATGATTCCAGGAATTGGCAAGGATGCCATACTGGGTGCAACTCTGGGATTTTACAAAAGAGTATCAAACGGTGGCTCTTGGTGCACTATTGGCTTCGAGACTAGGCTTCGTGGAGGACGCTGCTATGTATGCGGGTTGGGAGAGCCCAGGATGCGTCTTCAAAGCTAAAGTTTTGATTGACGTTTCGACTCCTATAGAACACAAGCTTGAAACAAGGAAGAGGAACCCCGATGAATTTGTTGCTCCCTCCTTATGGGTCTCTCTCATATATGAGAGTGTAAAGACGATATGCTTCCGGTGCAGACGTATTGGCCATAATCAACATAACTGCTCTTTTGATTTGATTATAGGAGATGATGGTTTCGGTATGGGAATCATTGAAATAAAACGAGTCCTAAAATCAATGAATTTTCCTACGCATCGATAATCCATGGCTGTTGAAGTAGAGGAGCTAATGTCTGGAGACAAAATGAGCAAACTAGAGCTCAGTCGCTACTAGAAGGGTCGCCTTCTCGTCAGAATCAAATGCACTCTCCTCCGGTGCTGTCTCGTTCGGCGGAAGGAAGGGGAACCCAAAGGGGGAGAGGGGGAAGAGGCTTATTTCAGCCGAACTACAATCCTCCAATAGCCCGCCATATTTCAAGCCCAATACACATTGGAGGAAGCGGTCGGGTTGGCTGAAGAGAGCTGTTGTTAGGCTATTACCCGGGCTAAGTAGAAGGCCATTTGCAAGTCTACATAAGACTGGATGTCTAGTGGCCAGTGGGCCTGCTGGGGAAGGCATGACTGAAATGATATATGGGCAGGGAAGTATTGAGATAAGTCCAGTCATAGTATAGCCGATTCCATTGCAAGTGCAGGAACCAACCCAATCCTTTGGGCTAGGTAACTTATTTGGTGATGAAAATCCATTTTTTTATTTGAAGATTGGGATGAATTTTACCCTTTTGGATTTCAAGGTGAAACGTGCTTTCTGAATCTCGAGGCCCATATATTATCTTCAGAATCCGCAATGTCATGTTCTCCCCTTAGACCAGTCGTTGATGGGAATTCAAAAGGGAAGGCCATTATGGTGGAATCATCGGGATCTCCTATCATTTATACTCGTAGAAATGCGGGAATATGTATTCAGGAGCCGGAAAAAGGTGTGGTGGAATCAGAGCCTAAAAACTCCTCAAAGATAAGGCTGGAGGTAGCCAACCCCAAGTGGCCCCAAAAAGATAAAAGAATGTATTCGCGTTAATTGTCAAGGTGTGGGGAGTTCCTTGACATTCCAAACGCTTAATACTCATCGTTGTTTGGCAAAATTATTTCTTTATCTTCAGTGAAACCATGTCATCTAGGAGTACGGTTTCTTCATTTATTTCCTCGTTAGGTTTTTCTGATTGTCATATTGTAGATCCTTCCAGCATGTCGGGGGAATTAGTCTTTGCTTGGCCACGTGTGGCCTTTGTGTTTGTTATTGGGTCCACTTCCTTTTTCATCGCCTCTCTATCATCAATATTAACTCCACTTACTATGGTGGGTGTCATCGTTTTGTTCTAATTAGGGTCTACTTCTCTTACGTCATCGCAAAGAGACAAGACAATTAGAGGAATTACAGAGATTCTCTAGCGGCTTATCCGACCCATACCTAATCATAGGGGATGTCAATTGCTAGCTATTTCCATCGAAGAAATTAGGTGGTGCAACTTGGCGCATGGATAAAGCTCGCCCTTTGTGGGATTTTCTACACCAAACTGGCCTCTTTGAGCCTCCATTTCAAGGCCCTAAATATACATGGACGAATCAAGGCAAGAACAGTATTACAATCGAGCAATAGAGCCTTTATCTCTTGTGTTTTTACCATCTCATCGATAAAGGTTAGGATCGTCGTCTATTATGACTCAGAACATGTGCCATGGCTCCTCGTTCTAAAAGGCTATTCAGATTTGATATCCGATAGACAAAGATGCCAGAAGATGGGCTAATTAAAGCTATGTTTGGAGACAACGAGTTATAGGATCCGTACAATTTTGCTTATTCTCCAGATTGCTGCGAGTGAGACATTCATTAGTAGATTGGTGCAAGGGAGGTCAATCCAATTCAGCAAGATTGATTAATGATCTTAATTTGGCCCTTGAAAAAGCCAAAGATGGCCAAATAGTGGATTGGAACTTAATCTGAGCCATGTAGGATAATTTGTCCATCCAATATAAAAGAGAAGAGCTTTATTGGAAACAGAATTCTTGTACTACTTGGTTAAAGGAAGGGGATAAAAACACACTCTACTTTCAATTGGTTACCTCTGCCCGACATCAAAATAACATCATCTGGGGACTTGAGGACGAAAGAGGTAACATGTGTACTTCAGAAGCAGAAAAATGCGGCATTGCCAAAAAGTTCTATCAAGAACTCTTCCAAAGTCAAAACTTGGGGGCATTAGCCTTTCTAATATAACATTTACTAATACTCTTATGGAATAGCAAAATCTAGGTTTAATAGCACCAATCACTCTAGAGGAAATTAAAAAAGTTATGTTTAGCTTAGGTAAAACCCAAGCTCCAGTTCTAGATGTATTTACCGCTAGCTTCTATCAACACTACTGGTATGTGGTTGGACATGACGTTTGTTGGGCCAAGAAGGAAGACACGCAGCACGTGAGCCCAATGAGCATCGAAGGCCCATGTAAAGAACGAATAGGGCCCAAATCGGGGATAATGGCGAAGGCGGTCTTTATGGTCCGCGCAACAAGACCTCCCAACATCCGAGAAAGACGGCGCCCAAAGACCGCCCGACACTCTGGCTTCATGGTACGGAATCCGACAGGAGACGTTAGCAAAGCCAGAGGCTCCCTAGATCACCCGACAAGGCATTAAATGCACACGGCTGAGCCGAGACTAGTATAAATACTCATCAAGAGATCACATTTATGGTAACTTCCAACTACTCCATTCTCTCTCTTATCTATTATTCTCTCAATCCTCTCTCTAACTTAGGCATCGGAGGAGGTCCCGGGATCCCCCTGTGGACCTTTCTTGCAGGGATTCGGAGACCGCCTTCGTCCATCGAAGCCGCTCGAGGCCGTTGGGACTCACAAACCCGCTTAGTACGATCCAAGCACAAACATTTTTGCGCCCACCTTGGGGCCCTACGACTTCGTTGCGGAAAAGATGGGAGACGAATTCGAAATACCTCTCAAAGGGATGATAGAGAACAACACCCTCCGAGGCCTATCGCTGAGGGGAGAAGATGAAGTCGAGCTTGAAGAGGTAGTCAAAAGTCAGGGCTTGCAAATCGCAAGCATGCAAGACAGCCTCTCTCAAATCCTCCAACTTCTAAAAGCCAAGGAAGACCCCCCCCCCCCCCGAGGGTTCAAGGGGAAGAGCGCGCGAGGAGAAACAAAAAGCCGTCCATGTCCCAGGCAGCCCTACTCCGACAGAAGACGGGGGACTGGACGCAGAAGACATAGATCTCAGCTTCCTCGAAGAGCACCTCCGCTCAACCTATGGGAAGCACAAGAGTCCGAACGTTCTCCTAAACCCCCTGTCGAAGGAACTCTTCAAAACTCCGGTTCCGCCAAACTTCTCCTCCCTCGGACTACCAACCTACAGCTGGACCTCAGATCCCGCAGACCACCTTTGCGCCTTCATGTTAAAGATGCAACTCATCAATGCGTCAGACTCGGATTTGTGTCGGGCGTTCCCTGTCACCTTCAGCGGTCAATGCCGAACATGGTATACCTCCCTTCCAGAAGGGATAATTGAGAGCTTCGAGCAATTTGCTTTGCTCTTTTGAACGAAGTTCGCTTCACAACGACGTTGCAAGCTTACTGTCTCGGCCCTCATAAACTGCAGGCAAAGGAAGGAAGAGTCGCTCGCGGAGTTCTACGACCGATGGAACGCGATCGCCTGCGAAGTGGAAGGCATCTCCTTGGTCGTAGCCGCCGGAAATCTCAGAATATCCACGACCAGCATCGAGCTTAAGAGAACCTTGATAAAAAAGGAGGCCATGCTGACGTCGTGGTCAGACTTGGATCAGTTGGTGCGGCGAGCAATTCTGCTTGAAGAAGCGCTTGCCACAGATGACCGTGGCCAACAGGGACGTCCCAGGAACGATCCCTCAGAGCGCACAGACGCACGACGCGGGAGGCGCTCCCCGGAAAGGAAGCTCTACCGCAGTAGATACGCGGAGCGCGACGGAGAGAAGTATTCTCCGCCGACCGAGAAAGAGGAAGAGAAAGACAAAGAGGTGGGAGGAGAGAGGAACCGCCTTCCACCCAGGAACCCCAGGAAGGAAAGAAGTGGTGCGACTGGCACCAAATCACTACTCACGACACCACCGAGTGTAGAGAGTTCAAGGCCATCCTAAGATACTTGCCTCCGAGAGACCTGCGAAGCCGCCTCGAAACTCGGGGTTCTCACCAAGACCACTCCCCAGAAATGCGAGAGGGATCTCGCAGCCCGGGAGCGGACAAAACGAGAAGGTCGAGGAAGGATAGATTGCGATCCTCGACCAGGAACAAGGCCGCCTCTCCTCAGAGGGAGTCCCCCGCCTACAGAATCCAGCGCAATGACGACGACGGAATGGAAGTCATAACCATCGTGGGGGGCAGGAAACGCCCAAGATACGAAGGAGACCGCATTTCTCATTGCCTAAATGTCCAACGCAGAGTTCCAACCGATGTCACATTCCTCCCAACCGAGCTGGCCAAAGAAGAAAATTCAGAAGACCCCTTGGTCATCTCTTTCAGGACCACCAAGTTTAAAGTCAACCGCACCCTCGTTGACAACGGAAACTCAGCCAACATCCTCTTCTACTCAGCACTCAAAGGAATGAAGAAGAGCGTGCAAGACCTCAACACTTCCAACACCAGCCTGGTAGGGTTCTCAGGAACTAAGGTTCGCGTCCTCGGATATATCACGCTCAAGGTCACCATAGGAGAATGAGGAATCACAACGACCAGGCCAGTGGAATTCCACATAGCAGACTGCCCCTCGGCCAACAATGCCATCCTGGGACGCGGCTTCCTGGCGTCCTTCGAGGCGGTTGCATCCACATGCCACCAAATGTTGAAATTCCCCAGTGGGGGGCACACAGGCCATGTCCGGGGCAACATAAAGGAAGCCAAGGAGTGCTACCAAGCAACCGTTGAGCACCTCAAAGTAGACCTAGTTGATGCAGGAGGAGAGGTACTGCGTCCTGAAGCGGTCGAAGGAGACATAGCAGTCGCCTTAGATGAGGAGCGACCGGACAGAACAGTGCGCATCTCGGTGCATCTCGCCACTAAAGAGGCTCAAAAGCTACTCGCGCTCCTCGGAGAGTTTCAAGACCTCTTCGCCTGGGGGCTGGAGGATATGTTCGGCGTCCCCCGTACAGTCTCCAAACACCGGCTCTCCGTCAAGTCCAAGGCGCTACCCGTTCAACAACGAAGGAGGCACTTGTCTCTAGAGAAGCAAATTGCCCTAGAAGAGGAAGTGTGTCGTCTACTTAAAGCCGACTTTATACAGGAAGTGCGATACCCCAGTTGGCTCTCAAACCCGGTCTTTGTGCGCAAATCCGGAGGCACTTGGAGGATGTGTATAGACTTCACAAGCCTCAACGCGGTGTGTCCAAAGGACACATATCCCCTTCCCCACATCAACCAGCTTATTGATGGGACCGCTAACCATGAAGCGCTCAGCTTCCTAGACATGTTCTCCGGCTACCATCATATCAAAATGGCGGAATGCGACCAAGAGCTGACCGCATTTATGACACTCATGGGAAACTTCTGCTATGTAGTCATGCCCTTCGGGTTGAAGAATGCGGGAGCAACCTATCAAAGGATGGTGGATGCGGTTTTCAAGGAACAAATGGGAAGGAACGTGGAAGCCTACGTCGATGACGTCCTAGTCAAAAGCAAGAAGGACAGCGACCACCTATCCGATCTACGAGAAACCTTCGAGACCCTGCGAAGGAGGAACCTGAGGCTCAACCCCCTAAAATGCGTCTTCGGAGCAAAAGCGGGAAAGTTCATAGGGTTCATGATCACCAAAAGGGGAATTGAAGGAAACCCCAAACAAATCAAGGCTGTCCTCAACCTGAAGCCGCCCAAAACAATCAAAGAAATCCAAGCGTTCAACGGCAAGATGGCTGCACTCGGAAGGTTCATCCCGTGATCCGCCGACAAGTGCTCTCCTTTCTTCCAGATGCCAAAGAAATCGGAATCCAGACTCAATGGGGCGCTGAATGCGATAAAGCATTTGCATTGCTTACCGGCCAGCTCAGCTCCCCTCCTGTCTTGAGTGCCCCCATCCCCGGGGAGCGTCTATACCTCTACTTAGTTGTTTCTGAGCAGGCCGTGAGCTCAGCTTTGGTGAGAAGGGAGCAAGACGGCACTGAAAGACCCGTCTACTACGTGAGCAAGGCACGACTCCCCACAGAAACAAGGTACATGCCAATTGAGAAGGCGGTCTTGGCAGTGGCTTCTGCGGCTAGGAAGTTAAGACCGTATTTCCAGGGGCACCCAGTCACTGTACTATCCAACCTCCCACTAAAGAGTGTTATGTGGGGAATGGATGCCTCCGGGGCCAGGTCCTAGAAGATTTCATTGCGAGGGATTCTCCCTAGCGGGAACCCCCTCGGAGGAGCGCCATCAGGTCTAGAGCCTATTCATTGACGGAGCAGCAGGAAAGGCCGCCTCAGGGGCAGGGATAGTGATAGAATCCCACGACGGGGTCCTCCATGAAATCTCATTGAGGTTCAGGGATATCAAAACCAACAATGTCGCGGAATATGAAGCCCTCATCAATGGACTCAGACTGCTGACCAACATGGGTGCGTCGGATGTGCACATCTTCTCTGACTTACTCTTGGTGGTCAAACAAGTGCACGTGGCATTCGAAATCAAGGATGAAACATTAACCGTGCTCGCTATCAAAGTCAGAAGCGCCCTCGCGCAACTGAACTCTTGGAAGCTTGAGCACGTCCGATGTGATGACAATCAACACGCCGACGCGCTATCCAAGTTGGCGACCGCCCTTGACTTCGAAGGGGACCGACATGTTGCTGTCACAAAGGAGGGCGACCCCGCTGAAGAAATCATGAATAGCGGCGACGCCTCAGACTGGAGGACCCCCCTGTTCCAGTATTTGGAGCACGACATAGCTCCCCAGCATCCGACAGAACGAAAGGCGCTCAAGCAAAAGGCGGCCAGGTACACCATAGTGGACGGCCACCTATGCAAAAGGTCATTCTCGGGAATGTACCTAAAGTGCCTCGGTCCAGAGGAAGCAAAGTGGACTCTGAGAGCGATACATGATGGGACGTCCGCAACGCACGCCGGCCCAAGATCGCTCGAAAGAAAAATCCTCCTACAAGGCTACTATTGGCCAACAATCAAGAGAGACGCATCAGACGTTGTCCGGAAATGTCACGCCTGCAAAGTGCACGCCTCCAAACACCACCTCCCCAGCACTGAGCTCCAAGGGGTGGTTGGTCCATGGCCGTTTTCTAGGTGGGGGCTCGATCTGTTGGGACCTTTCCCCATCGCTCCGCTCGGAAAGAAAGATCTAGTGGTCGCTGTCGATTATTTCACCAAGTGGATCGAAGCAGAGCCACTAGAGACAATCACGAGCGCGAGGGTCCAGAAGTTTGTGTTCAACAACATCATGATTCGCTTCGGCATTCCACAGCAGATCGTCACTGACCATGGCACGCAATTTGACTGCCGGCCTTTCGAAAACTTTTGTGCGAGAAACCGCATCACATGCACCATGGCATCAGTGGCGCACCCACAGACCAACGGCCAAGGCGAAGCGTCCAACAAGCTGATCGTCCAAGGGTTGAAAAAGAGCCTTCGGGACGCTAAAGGGGCATGGACTACGGAACTCCCGCATATCTTGTGGGCGCATCGCACGACCCACAAGACAACCACGGGTGAAACCCCCTTTTCTCTTACATACGGTTCCGCGGCGGTCGCCCCAAAGGAATTGAACTTACCATCTCTTCGTGTCCAAGCATACGATCCGGAAGCCAATCACAAGAAGCTACTGGAATAATTGGCAGTGTTATTAAAGCTGAGCCGAGCCGCTCGGCTCGACCGGTAAAACCGCCACCCGGTCACAAATGCGGCTTGGAACAGTCTAAAAGCCGCTCCAGTTTTATGTAGCGGTTGACGAGTGGCCGAGGCGGTTAACCGCTCGAGCCGATCGAGCCGCTCATCCGGTTTGCCATTCAGCCGTTAAATTTAATTAAAAAAATTTCAGAAAATTGAGAATTGAAATAAACCAAAAATGTCGGGCTCTCAAAGTGAATCCTTATTTCCATTTCAAAATTTCGAAGGAAAGAGACGAGCTACGATTAAGAAATGTCCACTATTTATACTGATAACGTTTATTAGGTACCGGTTCTCTAACGGTTTTTAAACGGTCTAATGCCGGTTGGACCACTAAAGTGCGAATCGTTCGCATTACCGGGTCATGCTCCGGTTCGGTTCTGAAAACATTGATAATTGGACATGATAGAGACAAGACGTGATGCGGCACTCGAGCGCATCATAAGTGAGAAAGCGAAGGTGGCCTCTTCCTACAACAAGAGAGTGCGGCCGCGGGTTCTCGAAGAGGGAGACATGGTCCTCAAGTGTGATTTTCAGGAGAAGGAAGAGCATGGCAAACTCGCGGCAAATTGGGAAGGCCCCTTCCTCATTGGCAAAAAAACAGGTCCCAACACCTTTCGCCTCGCAACCATGGAGGGAACCCCAGTCTCCAAGACGTGGAACGACATGCACCTCAGAAAGTACTACTCTAACGCGGTCTAGAGTACGGTAGGTTTAAGCAAAGTTATTTTGATGGCCAGGGTATCATACCAGCCATTTGTAGAAGTGTATTGGTCGCTACTATGCCTCCACTTTTGTCCTAGTAATACACTCATGTTTTCGGCCAAAATTTCTGGCCACCGCGCGTCTTTAACAAAATTCATAGGTCGCACAAACAGCACCCTGCAAGCACGAAAAGACCGCCTTACGGCAGGGGCATCCTCTTGGCAGGCAACCCTTGGGCGTACCCGGCAGGCACCTTTGCCACTCACTAAAAGAAAGCAACACATTGCTTAAAATAATATAAGGAGCACTATCACGGAATAGGTGGGCAAGACTATCAACAATAAAGGACCGATAACGTTCTATCACAAAATACAAAGGCAGAGAAGCAATCGAGGGCGTCCGCAGACGTTCTGCAATCTTTCCCCCCTTAGTAAACAAAAATATAGCTCATAGCATAAACCCGCTCCAACGCGGTCTCCAAGAATCATTTTTTCAGCAAGGAAAGCAAAAGCCCGCTACCACGCGGTCACAATAACATGTTTACACAACAACAAATATTCATAAAGGAAAATGTCTCGAGCGCTCAAAACTCGCCAAAAATAAAGTCTGACAAAGTAACCAGGATGAAATCAAATCGCCGGAGATCCCCGGCTAGCTGCATCACCTTTTGAATCGAACTCCTCCTCACCTCCCGCTTTCTCTTCCTCCGATTCATCCGCCTCCGAGTTCACGTCCGAGGAAGACCAATGCCCAACCGCATCCCACACGCGATCTGCATCCCAGCCCATGTCGGGACAGTCCTCGCGAAATAGGTGACGTATGGTGGCCACCACATTGCCAACCATGGCCTTGTACTTCGCCTTATCTTAAGCGAGAAACTTGGCGGACTTCAGATAGGCAGGCCCGGCTTCTACTCGAGCAGCGGTCACCTCCGCCTCATGAGTCACAAGCAGAGCCGCCTTCTCCAACTTCAGCTCATCCACTTCCTTGCGCAATGCATACTGCTCCTCCAGCAATGTCTTCTCAATCTCGCGGGACTTCAACAGCGAATCTTGGAGGCGGTCCCTCTCCTCACGGATCACCTTGGAGGCCTCCCTCTCATCCAACAAGGCCTTTTCCTTCCGGGCCAACCGCTCCTCGAAACTCTTCTCTATCTGAGGACGCAGTTCCTCCATCAAAGCCGCTCTTCCTTCCTCCAAACTCTTCTTGAGGTTCGCTATCTCAACCGTGTTGTCATCCACGGTCTTTGATAGGCGGTCATTAAGCAATATGATCTGGGAAAACCCAATCTACACCTGCAAGGCAAATAGAGAATCAGTTAGTAAAAGAACATATCCTGAACAAGATCGAAGAGATCGCAAAAAACTAACCCCGAAGAAGAGTTGCGAGGCGGTCCTGGCTAGTCGGCGGTTACTCCCCTGAGAGGAAGTTGTGTACTCATTGGGCATCACCAGTTGATCACTAATGCTACAAAAGCAATTTCAGCCGCCTCGGTATCAGTGGCAGCTATAGGTGTCAATCGGGCGGGTTCGGGTCGGGTTGCGGGTCAAGCGGGTTCGGGTTGCGGGTTGATCGGGTTGCAGATCAATCGGGTTCGGGTTGATCGGATTGCGGGTTACAACAGGTCGGGTTGCGGGTTGTTCGGTCCAAACCATCGAGTTTTTTTAATAATTAGTTACTACACTAATTTAAAACAAACTCATCGATCACCATATTGCAATGAAAAAAACATGATGATACATTATCAAACAAATGAGTGACTAGATTTTGCTTCAATATATCATAAACAAGTTTGATGTTGCAAAGGATTCATTAAGGTTACAAAACCAACATAAGAAATTAAAAAGCTGACAACTTGCTTGATCATAAACCAATGAAACAATCTCTTGAGTCTTGATAGTTGAGACCATTACATGATGTTTAAGCAAATACAATAGAATGAAATACATAAAAGTACATAAGGCTCCATTAATCTTGAAGATTTCTCTTACTGCACATCTTAAGATGCCTCCACAGTGAAACTGTCTCATTCTTATTAGGATAGCATCCAAAAACCTTCATGCAATGGTTGCATTGAAGCTTGACCTCCCCCTCTGATTCAACTTGAGTGAAATTCTCCCAAATTTTGCTTCTTCTAGCCCTGGCGTCCATTGCTTATGAAAAAAAGAAAAAGAAAAGAATTACATAATCAATCAAACAAGAAACAACAAACACAATAACATGACTGCTGAAATTTCATCTAGGGGTGGTCTGGATGCAGGTTTTTAATTTTAGAGGGTTTGCCTACAGTTGGCACTCTTGACAATTGTATTGGCACTCAGGTCGGGTCGATAAAAGTACCCATGATCGTCCTACCCGGCCCCAAAACAGGCCAAACAGGTCGGGTAAGCACTAGCAGTCCGGATGCTCTATCAATGCGGTTTAAAGACGTCAATGTATGTTGGCATCGTTGAATATTCTAGTTTCTTGATTATTTCTGTTGAATGCATATAAACGTGCAGCAACAATGTATGGTGATGAAGACAACCAACATGATTTAGTAGTGAATCATCTTGGCTAGCTAATTAAATTAGCTAATAGTCAAAAAAAGAAAACGATTACTAATTTTATTGATTGTTGGATTGGAAAAGAAGCAAATTGTAGAGGAAATTAGTGGTATTGTAGCTATTGCAGAGGAAAGGTAAAACAAAAAAGGTAATAGCACTTTCTGGGTTCTTGTACAGCTCCAGTCAAATACGCTGCATCTAGGAGCAGGTATACCTCTGTGTAAATGTACCAGATAAAAAAAATCAAAAGAAAAGGACTAGCATCAATAGAGGATTATCTAACCAAGTTCAATTAGAAGAAGGAATATCTAATTCCGTCAAAACTGAAAACCCCTAATTTGTTCGATTTCAAACCCTAAAAACACCTTAAATCCAATTAGAAAACTGAATACATTATACCTATTCAACTGGGTAGAGGCTGTCTTCAGAGTTTCCTCAGGCTCAATGGCTGGGCACGCAGAGGTTTAAAGCAGAGGGCGGAGGGTCTTGTCTCGATCTCGACGGCTGACAGACAAAGATTCGAAGCAGAGAGTGGTGGCGGCCTTTTGTCGGAAGCAGAGACCAGCAGGGCGGCAGATGTTGGGGAGAAAGGATGGGAAAGGGTTAGGTTCTTCTCGCCGGAAGCAGAGATGAGCAAGGCGGTGGGTTTCTTGGCGGGGCCAGGGGCTCGAACGGAGAGGAGTTCGCCTTCTGGAGGTGGGTTTCGTTGTTTTGGGAAAATGAGGTTGGATTTCGACGGATGGGAGCAAAGACGGGGGGCTAGATGTTAGGGTTTAGGTTAATTTAGGGTGAAGAGGGTAGATTTTGCACTTGCGGCAGGCCCAAAATTTTGAGAACGGAAAAGGGGCGGCAAAAATTATTGGAGGCAAATGTTGGAGCCAATTCTACAAAAAGAAGTTTAAATTATGGAGCCCTCTGGAGCCAAATTGAATTCGAAACAAAGTGAATTCTCCCTCCAAGAATTTTAATAAATTGTTGTTACAGAAATTGCTAAATTGTTATTATATTTAAGCAATAGATATGACCTAGAAATAAAATATTTAAGCAATAGATTTAGCAACCAAAAATTAATTGTGATTATGTGTTATGAATAATAGAGCAAATACAACATATAATTGATTTGAGTTGCATAAACTACTTCAAAATGTGTTATGAATAAACCATGAATAACACAAAATATCCAACATAAAGCATAACCATGAATAAACCCTAAACCCTAACCCTATACCCTATACTATAGTTATATGTTATGAAATTGTTAGTATAAGCTATAACGTATGTTATGTGAAGAATGTAAGTTGAGTCAATTTTATATTCGATTGTTGAGAAGAACATACGGCTTATGACTCCAAACTCTAAACCACGAGTCCACTACCGTATACCCTATACACTAACCTTAAACCATGAACTATAGTTATGTGTTATGAAATTGTTGGTATAAAGTATAAATTATAACGTATGATATGTGAAGAATGTTAGTTAAGTCAATTTTGTATTCAGTTATTGAGAAGAACATACGTCCTAAATCCTAATCTTCCAAACTCTAAACCACGAGTCCACTACCATATACCTTATACATTATAGTTAGTAAATACTCCGTTTAATAACACGTTTAATGTCCGTATTTAATGAAATGAATTATTAACTTTACTATTTTTTACATATTGATTTATTTATAAAAGTAATTAGTTTTATATATTTATAACTATTAACGTACTATTAAACGTAACATTAACTAAAAGAAAAGTATAATACCCGTAAGTATTTTATACATAACTTTCCCGTACCGTATTTTACTAACTATGCTATACATTATGTGAACCATTAATTACAATCTAACTTTTTATTTTAAAATTCAGTTAACAAAAACATGTTAAAAAAATAAGTTGTGAACCATTAATTACAATCTAACTTTTTATTTTAAAATTCAGTTAACAAAAACATGTTAAAAAAATATGCCTCTGCTAGGCTTTGTACCATGTACATTGAATTGGAAAGACCATCACAGAAGCCAACTAGTCCACGCAATTCTTTTGTTACAATTCGAACTTATTAGGTACTTATATATATGATTGGCTTAATTAAGTCAATCATGTTTTTCATATGTATGTGTTATCTATATATATTATTTATATACATCAACCAAATGTAAAAAATGTTGACAACCCTCCTAGGATTTCTACTTATCTACCGAGACAGTGAGACTATTATGTGATTCAATTAAATGACAGTTTTTATTTGTCAACACAAAGTAAACCTTTGTTCTTGGTGGGAAAGATGAAAAAATAATAGGGTAAGTCACATAAACTTTATATATATATTATCTGCATATAATATTTATGCACAAAAATATATTATGTAGTATTATTCATGCCAATCGGGCGGGTTCGGGTTAGGTTAATCGGGTTTGGGTTAGTCGGGTTACGGGTCTAGCGGGTTGCGGGTCAAGCGGGTTGCGGGTCAATCGGGTTCGGGTCAAGCGGGTTGCGGGTTAAGTGGGTTGCGGGTCAAGCGGGTTACAGGTCGGGCGGGTTGCGGGTCTTTGACTTTTAGTCTAATCGGGTTGCGGGTGGGTCACGGATCGGGTTGGTTGGGCGGGTTACTCGGGTCGGGTCATGTTTTCACACCTATAGTGGCGGCCAACGAAGGGATATCCACAAGGCTCTGCCTATCCGACCGCTTCGCGCCCTTCCCACGCCTGTCATCCGCCTTCGAAGGGGAGGCACGAACTTTGGCACGCTTCGGGGCAGCTTCAGCGGTCTCCTGCGACAGTAGCCTCTTTCCCGCTCCCCGCGGTACAGCGATTGACCCACCACCAACCGCACTAGGTGGATCGACGCTCACTTGAACGGGGGAGGCCGCCGGCTGATCAGCTGGGGTAGCTGCTGACGATGAGGATGTACCACCTCCTCGAGCGGTCTTGACCGTCTTCTTCCTTCGCGACCTGTTCGCATCTGCCAGCTCCCTCAGACCTGGAGAAAGAAATCATAAGTAAAATACATGAGAAAGATAAGCACCGAAGTCAAGAAAGTGCACTACTAATCGTAAAAACCACGAACAAGCAGATAGGCGCTGTCGGAGCCGCTATGCTGGACGCGCAACTGAACCGCCTCCACGATGCGGTCCACATGGTCCGTCACGGAGTGAGGAAACTGGCTAGACTCACACCAGTCATCCTTCGACCCGACCACATAACCCGTGGGCGGCTCAAAGTCACCCGCGTACCATTTCCAAGACAGTTTTGCGAAGAAGTACTCCTTGTACCAGGGCGAGTCCAACTTGGGCGCACTAGTAACAAATCTCACTGAATTCTCCCGCCTTTCGATCGACCAACAGTTGGTCGAGTCCCTGATGTTATAGATCATCCTGAAAGCATCGAAAGACGGGTCTTCCTTGATGCGGTCACACGCCAGACGATACATCACCGAGTGGAAAACAATCGTCGGTTAAAGCCGCCCTAGAGTGAAGTTGAGCCAATGAAAAATCTTTGTCAAGATGGGGTCAAGAGGGAATCGCAAGCCAAGCTTGACGTGCTCCACCAGAATCGGAATCAAACCGCTAGGGCAAGACCCGGAGCGGCTAATCTCAGAGGGAGCCGCGTACTGCCACTCAGGGGGCATACGCAGCGACTTCAGACGGTGCAGCACCTACTCTGGTCTAAAGGCCGCCCCCGAGTTCTGCGGTCCCTGCTCGAAAGGGAATTGGCTCTCCTTCCCACATACCCGCATGACGCAAAACGGTGTATACTGAATCTTGGATAGCCACCGGAAGCGGTCTAGGCTCCCCCGATTCCGAAACCTCCAAGGAAGAAGAGGTACTAGGAGATGCCTCCGAACGCACCAGATCACTACTTACCTCGACATCCTCTTCCAACGAAATACTATCTAAACCTACCCGCTCAAATTCACCCAGATTATCCCCCACAGCTGAAGACGTAGCCATAACTCTAACTGGTACGGGTCGCGTGTTAGCACAACAGTTATCCAAGTCGATACAATCCCCGACTAAACAATCATCTAATTCAGAACCATTTCCAACGTATAATTCTAGCCCAGACAAATCTCACACACACTCAGATGGGTGTTGAATGGGTGAAAAGCGGTTCATACCTTGGGAAGTGAAAGCAGTCACGGCAGCGCTCATAGGTTTCTTCCCCATTGTTGGGACTGCCAAAGGCACAACGGAACTCGAAGGCTCCCTCTCGAGAACAATCACAGGAAAAGAGTCAGCGGCGGGAGAACTCCCGAGTGCGGCGGTGCCGCATGCATCAACGCCGGACGACGAGGATGGAGCTCCGCCTGACATCTGAGAAGAGAGTGAAATCAACGCCGCCGAGGACGGTGCGATTCAGGAAAACGAGAAAGGAAGCCGTTCACAGAAGCGGAATTCAGTAAAGAAGTGACCCGGAGTGAGAAAGAAACCAGCGCTGCCAAGCAAAGAAGAGGTTGAAAACCATACCTGGCTCGTCGATCGGAATTTATAGAGGTCGGCGGCGGCAAGCTCTGAACAGTCACAGAGAAAAAGAAGGAGGAAGAAGACGAACGCTTTCTAAAACCAGGAAGAGTTTTGTCGGAAAAAAATCTCCTCCCCATACATTTAAAGCGAAAAAGGGGAAGTTCAAAATCCCGAAGGGACGCGTCTCCAGCCCCGAGGCTCAGAGGTGACGTTTTGCCTCCCGGTGTCAGGGCTCCGCACCCGAGAAACGACACGTGGCGGCAAATGACGGAAAAGAAAACCGCCCCGGATCACCCCTTAGGCGCCCGTCGCTTTAAGTCTTCACGACTAGGGGCATACGGGCAATCATGTGAAACGCAGTCAAAGGAAGCTTTGGCAGGGCTTCATGGGCATCATGGTCCGCACCCGCTCAATGATCGCAAATCGGATCAATTAGACGCGAAAACCTAAAGCTTCCCACGCCTAAGGGGAAAATGTTGGGCGAAGAAGGAAGACATGCAGCCCGTGAGCCCAATGAGCATCGAAGGCCCATGTAAAGAACGAATAGGGCCCAAATCGGGGATAATGGGCGAAGGCGGTCTTTATGGTCCGCGCAACAAGACCGCCCGACATCCGGGAAAGACGGCGCCCAAAGACTGCTCGACACTCTGGCTTCATGGTACGGAATCCAACAGGAGATTTTAGCAAAGCCAGAGGCGCCCTAGACCGCCCGACAAGGCATTAAATGCACACGGCTGAGCCGAGATTAGTATAAATACTCATCAAGAGATCACATTTATGGTAACTTCCAACTACTCCATTCTCTCTCTTATCTATTATTTTCTCAATCCTCTCTCTAACTTAGGCATCGAAGGAGGTCCCATGATCCCCCTGTGGACCTTTCTTGCAGGGATTCGGAGACCGCCTTCGTCCATCGAAGCCGCTCGAGGCCGTTGGGACTCACAAACTCGCTTGGTACGATCCAAGCACAAACAACGTTACCTAGGCAGTTCTAACCTTTTTTCACTCTAAATATCCGTTGTAGAGTTTTAATCGGACTTGGATCTCCCTACTGCCGAAAGTATCAGAGGTCTGTACCATGAAGAATCTACTACCTATTAGCATTTGCCTGGTAGTATATAAAATCATCTCAAAGATACTAGCCAACAGGCTTAGTAAAGTACTTCCCTCAGTCATATCTCAAGCTCAAAATGCGTCAGATCACAGATAATATCATGATCAGTCATGAGATCATTCATCATATCAAAACTATGTACTCAGGAAGGAAATCATGGATGACCTTAAAGTTTGACATGGAGAAAGCCTATTCAATAACAAATTTATGGCATGGATCACAGAATGTGTCACTGCCATTTCCGATTCCATACTTGTTAATGGCTCTCCTTCGAAATACTCCAAACCAACTCGAGGACTACGCTAAGAGGATCCCCTCTCGTCTCTGCTCTTTGCAATTTGTACGGAGGGATTTCAGTGATGATAATTCAAGCAGTAACCAGGGATTCTTGGAAGGTGTCCGGATTCGTCAGAGCTGTCCTATGATCTCCCATCTTTTCTTTGCTGACGATTCCTACCTTTTTCTAGAAGCATCATAGGCTTCTTGTACGACCCTCTTATCTCTTCTTCGGGTATATGAAGGATTAAGTGGCCAGCGAGTCAACTTTTCCAAATCTGCTATTTTATTGAGTAGAAATACTAAGAGTGAGGATGCAAATTCCATGGGAGCTTAACTTGGTGTTGGGCCTATAGACGAGCAAGACTCTTATTAGGTTTACCCTCCCTAATACCAAGAACTAAAAAGGATAATTTTCTCTTTATTGAGGAAAAGCTGTGCAAAAAGTTGCAAGGCTGGAAACAACATACCCTCTCAAAGGCTGACAATGATAATCTAATAAGGACTTTGACTACTAATATACCAGTCCACGGTATTTCTTGCTTTAAGTTCCCGGTTGACACTTGTCGACGTTTAAATTGGCATTTGGCAAGGTTTTGGTGGTGATCCTCTCATAATTTTGACCATCCAATTCACTGGGTTTCTTGGAAAGATTTATCTCAAAGTAAATTTCACGGAGGGCTAGGTTTCATGGATTTTAGGGCATTTAATCAAGCTCTATTAGCTAAGATTTCCTGTCGCATTTGGTCAGATCCTGACTCACTTCTTAGTCATTTGTATAAAGGAAGGTACTTCAGTCAAAGTATAATCTTGAAAGCTTCCATAGGCTCTAACCCTTCTTGGGGGTGGAGAAGCATTTTATTTGGACTAGACCTCCTCCTACAAGGAATGCTTTGACAGGTAGGGGATGGAAAAGATATAGATTTTTTCAAAGATAATTGGTTATTATCTGATAAGCCCTCCCCTTGCGAACTGAGACTCTAAAAAGTCAATAATAGTCCGAGAGTGTCTTTTTTTATTAGAGAAGGACAAGGGGTAGGGCATGTCCCTAGACTAAGATATTGCTTCACGGAGTAATTAGTAGAACTCATTTGTAAGATGGCAGTTCCCATACTACCACAACAAGATAAACAAATTTTGCATTTCACGAAAAATGGGTCTTATTCGGTAAAAACAGGCTACCATCTTGCTTTGGAAAATATCTTGATAGCTAGCCGGAGTCAGTGGCTCATTTAATAGGCCTACCTACTTGGAACAGAGCTTGGGCGCTTGATATCCCACCTAAACTAAAGTTCTTTCTATGACAATGTTTGAAAGTAGTTCTACCAACAATTAGGGGTGTACATGAGTCGGTTGGGTTGGGTTTCGACCACTTTAGTCACCCAACCCATACACCACGGTTTACACATTATGAAACCAAACCCACCCAATAAAATCAGAAACCCGACGGTTTGGGTCGGTTCGGATTAAACTATAAACCCGACCAAAATCCAACCCAATCAAGCCTTCACACAATCTTTCTCTATTATATATTACGCTTGATAATGTTGGTTGGTTCTAGGGCCACGTAATGTCCAGCTGTGTTCTGGGGAGAAATGTACATATGAACTCATAATGGACTATGGTCTCTCGTATGGGCATACCCAAAATTCCCTTTTCCTGTCTCTCTCATCTCTCATGTGTTTGTGTGCTTGAACAAAACGAACTCCAAAAAACTTGGTGAGATTTATTAATGGGTTGGGTCGGGTAATGACTTACCAAAACTCTTTCAACCCGCACCGCCCATGTATTTTATAATTTGCTTTTACTAGATCAGAAAACCGTCCATCTTGGTCCGGGCGGGTGGGACGGGTCGCATGTTACTTTGTTCACCCCTACCAACAATGGTGGCCCTTAGTTCTCGTGGAATTAATTTTCCTGTACGCTGCCCAGTTTGTTGGGATAGTCAAGAGAGTATAGAACACCTCTTTTCCATTGTCCACATGTTGTTCATCGCACGACTATGGTGGAATTAAGTGGTTTGTTTTTTTCTGCCCCAACCAAAAAAATTGGTATTTGGTGGCGACATGTTATGACGTCAGAAAGCTTCAAAATCCACTTTCTCCACTGCGTTTGTCTTCTTTGGAGAATTTGGAAGTCTAGAAATAAAGTGGTCTTTGAATTCACTCAACCACAAGCCAGTTCTCTTGCTCGTCAATTCTTTTTCCAAGTTCGTGAATATTCATGAGCCTCCCTCCAATCCCAGATTCCATCGCCTCGCCTAGCACCCTCCCGTCTCGCCACCTGGGTTTGCTCTCCTGAAGGCTTCATCAAGATCAACTTCGACGATGTTGTTCGAGATTCGGGTTGCTCGTCCGGCCTTGTCATTCGAGGGACAGACAAGTCTCTTTGGCCTTGGGGATTACAACATCCAGGAGTGTCGAATCCTTACCTTGCAGAGTTGCTTGCTTCCAGGGACGCCATTTCACTAGAGCTATCCCGAAACCTTCCTCGAGTCATTATTGAAGTTGATTCTGAAGTGGTCATTCAACAACTTGACGGTAGTTGTTGTGAAGACTCGGTGGGCGGCCCCTTACTTTGTGACTGTTTTCATCTATTGAGTTCTTGTACTTCTTGTATTGAATTTAGGTCGGTCCCACGGGTTGTCAACTGGGCTGCCAGCTGTCCTTTGTAGAGATAGCTTCCTTTGACATTGTAGGGTGACTTCACTAGTTGTTGCTTGGGGGATTCTGGGTAGAGGTTATAACTATTTTACCTTGTCATTATTTTGAGGAAAAAAATTCTTTAAGGATCGGGTGAGGCTTAAACCATACTCAACTAACACTCATCAAATTATTACGACCTTTACGCATATCCGTCTCATTACCCCGTCAATGCATTGTATTGATTGAATCAGAACGGTGAAATACTCACAATCTACATCTATCTACACACTAATGTAAGCACATTCCAAGAGAGAAGGGGTCAGTTTAGAAAATTGAGGTTCCTGCGCACTTCACGGAAGGCTATTTATGTCCTTCTACTTCACAATTACTTTCCCCGGGGAATTATAAGTGCAGTTATTAGTTATTACCTGAGCATGGCTTCTGTTTGGTATTTTATCTTTTGAGCCATTGATACTCACTTTGTGGTATTTTTTTATCATTCAATAATTTTTTTTATGGTATTATTGTTACCAACCAATCAAGAAATACACAGTAGTGATAAGAAAAAATATTGCAATGATGTTTTAAGTTATGTCACCATGATCTATTTTTGTATCTCATCATCATAAACACGTCTCCAAAATGAAAACATTTTGTTTATGTATAATCTTATTCCCATCAGAACTTATAATTCTTAGTGCCCAACCTAAATTGAATTAAACTTATAAGTTTTAATTTCAAGTCATCAATATGAATATTGTATTATTGAAATTGATTTATATAAATTGAGTAGCAAAAAGATGTTGTGTTGGGGATAAGTTATTTTCGTAGGATAAGTATTAATGACGACAATATAAATGTCACAATTAAAAACGTTTGAAAAACTTATCCCACAAGACTTGAAAATTTAACTGAGCCACCAAGAGGCTACTCAAGTGTTGATGAATAAGGTTTGGTACAATGTACTTCTTAGTTTAATTTTCTTGCCCACTAAGTAGAAAATGAAAAATATGATTCATTGACATTTAGTATGAAAATGCACCAGATCGAATGAGACCAAAAAAAAAAAGATCTTTTACTTGGATGCCCACATATAAAAGAAGAATGTATTAGATTAACTAAGAATCATATATATCACATAAACATATAAAAAAAATAATACATTTTTGTATTGTTTTGAATAAGACATGGTAGATTCTTGGAGTTTTAGTGAATTTTCCCTAAATTTTTGAATGGAACAAACTTGAATGTTCATCGCTTATTTCAAATAAATAAATCATCATGATAGTATCCATCACATTTCATAATACACAATTGTATATTCATAAAATATATATTTATCACATTAATAATACACATTTTTTTCAATATCAATGGTATATGACAAATAAAATTATTAAATTCTCTCTTTTATCCGGCCAACGGGCCGTACCCTAATCTAATCATGAAATACCTCATTATGGTTAGAGCATCCACCTTGGAGGGTTCTAGCTAGTAGCTTCTTAACTGTTTGAATTGGATTGACGTGGATGGTCTTTTATCTCATCCTAAAATGCTTGAAAGATATGTGATGTTGAATTGATGTTGCATATGACGATTACTTGTTGTAATCATTACATGTGTCGTTTTTTCTATGAAATCATTAAGATTCTGAAATCCAAAAAAGCGACACGATAGGCTCATACAAAATTCAAACACCATCAGGCAAGTTGATGTGTGAATTTGACGTGAGCATTAAAATAGAGTTAACAAAACGGAATTTGGTTAGCAAAGCACCAAAGCAGAAAAGAAAAGAGCCATAGACGTATACGCCTCTTGGTGTAATCGGCCACTGCTTGTTTAGCCCAAGTTGTAAGCCATCCTCTCCAAAGCAACAACTTCAACTTCCATTGCACCCTTTGTCCAATCTAACACTACCAGCCGGCAGCCATCCTCAAAATATTGACTTTGGTCATACGTGTTTCATTCCTCCACCAATTTTGTCAAACTTTAATAACCAATAATTTATCATTAAAATTATAATTTTGATGTGATTCGTTTTACTCAATCTGTTTGATCTTTTTGGGCTGATTAATGCAAGTCTCGTATGCGGGGTCGGTCATGTGTACTCTCTTTAACCTAACCTGCCTTAAATCGCCTCATTCTCGATTCATTTTTGTCTAAATTACATATAAGTTTACTCAAATAACTTAGAATTTTACTTTAATTACCTCATATTTTAGCTATAATGAAGTGAAAAATAAGTAAGAACCTCAATTCATTGAATAATTTAATTATATTTATCATACCATAGTTTGTTTCTAGAAGTTTTAATGGAAAAAAAATGAACATTTAATGTTTTTCTTTAAAATTACATACCATATGTATCGACCTATTCTCGATCTGTGTCCCATGATAATTGACCTGCCACGGAACGAGTATGAGTATCGAAACACCCGCCTCAAACCTGTAACATTGACATTCCTATTAAAGACTTGTATAATACACTCTCAATTTCTGTGACATACAAACATTTGTATAAACTTCCAATCAGATTCAGATCCTTATAAAGCTTTATATTAACACTGCAATTTTATATGACTGATTATTATTATTTTTTTATGTAATTAAAGAATAAAGATGGTGGTTAAACAATGGTGGGAATGTGGTGGTCTCCCAATATGAGGAAAGAATCAAGAAAGAAGATTCAAAGGCTGGATTTTCCGGAGTCGCTAGCAGGCCCACCAAACCAAAACAGATTTCCGCCTGCCGTTCCAAACTTCCACCTGGGTCGATCACAGCCTCCCGGGTGTGCGATCCCAAACGGCTTCCCGCGCCACTCGGTTACCCGTCATAAACTCAATCACTATCCCCTCCATTCCCAAACTCGGAGCCCCGGCTCCAAGCAAAACACTGCCGGGAACGACTCAACCCATTGGAAACGAGCTTCTCACTGTCGCCGCCGCCGGAATTGAATTTCGGGTTGCTTGCAATGGGAGAAGATTACGCGAGCGGAGGTGATGACTGGTCTTACGGATACGACGAGGAAGATTTTCTCGTCGACGACGATGACTGCGGATGCTCGTCGGGTCGGTCTCCGTCGGAGAGTGTGGAGCGTAGCGCCGATACTTCTCTTCCCTATAAGGTTGGTTGGTTGGTTGTAGAACTGTAGTTTTGAGTTTTCCCCTCTTTCTCTGATCGATCAAATTGAGTAACGAAGAGCGAAATTGGGGATTTGGGTTTGTTTGTTTATGGGTAGTTTTTCGTTTCTTGTTGCAGGTGATCACGAGAGAGTCTCTCCTAACCGCGCAGGTGAGATTCTTACTGGAATGTCTGAAGAAATTGATTTAGAAAATCTGTAAAAAGTAAAGACCCCTGCTTTTATTAGGGTTTTTGTCTGTTGAACCCTTTCATTTGTGGTTGAATTGCAGAAGAAGGATTTACAAAGAGTGATGGAGTACTTCTCTGTCAAGGAGAAACACGCACGGACTTTACTGATTCATTATAGATGGGATGTGGATGTGTTGCTTGAGTACCTCGTGGAGCATGGGAAAGAAAGACTGTACTCCAAAGCAGGGTTGAGAAACATGGAGGGCAGTGCTGTACAGTCACCTTCCATAATCGATTGCTGTATTTGCTACGAGGAGGTGTCGGTCAACGAAGTGACTGCTATGGATTGTGGGCACTTCTTCTGCGACGCATGTAAGCTCACTGGACCAAATTCGGTTGATTTTTAGGTTCTAGGTTTGAGTTTAGATGAAGGGCTTTTGTGCAGTCTAGTGAGTTGAATGTTTATGGATGATGGTTTTGGTTTAGGTTGGACTCGACATTTTGTTGTGAAGATCCAAGAAGGGCAAGGTAGAAGAATAAAATGCATGGCACCAAGATGTGAATGCATATGCGATGAAGTGCACATTAGGAACTTGGTGAGGTCCGCGGATCCTAATTTGGCGGATAAGTTTGAGCAGTTTGTGTTGGACTCGTACATAGAAGACAACAGAAGAGTGAAATGGTGCCCGAGCGTGCCTCACTGTGGGAATGCGGTTCAGGTCGAGGCTGATGATCTGGTTTGTGAGGTTCAGTGTGAGTGTGGTCTGCAGTTCTGTTTCAGCTGCGCTGCTGACGCACATTCCCCTTGCTCGTGTCGAATGTGGGAGTTATGGACGAAGAAGAGCCAGGATGCTACCAACAGCTGGATCACCGTCAACACGAAACCTTGCCCCAAATGCCACAAAGCAGTCCAGAAGGACGGTGGATGCAATCTAGTGATCTGTACTTGTCAGCAGGCATTCTGGTAACCTTTTCTTCAAGTCTAAATTTTTTCGTAGGAGGCAGAGTTTAGGGGTCTTCTGGCTGTAGGATTTGAAAAGTGATGCACGGTACAAGATCCTTGGACTTGAAAAGTACTGGGTTTTGAAACTCATGGATTTCAAAATTTTGTAGGTTGGATGTCTGATTGTAGGAGTGGATTGGTGGACTTTCTAAAAGTATAGAAATGCTAAACATAGCCATCCACCTCCACTGTTATTACCTCGACAATTGACATGAACAATGTTCTTCGTTATACTACAGTGATATGCTTCTGTTTCACTTAACTGATGGGGCACGTTTTCTTCTTCGGGTTTCACTCTCGAGTCTCGATGCAGTTGGCTCTGTGGTGCTGCTACTGGAAGAGAGCACTCCTGGGACAGCATCGCCTACCACAGCTGCGGGCGATACAAGGAAGACCACAAGAAGAAAGCGGAGACCGTCAAGAAGGAGCTCGACCGCTACATGCACTACTACGACAGGTACAAAGCCCACCTCGACTCACTGAAGCTCGAGTCGAAGCAGGAGCAGACCGTGATGAAGAAAGTGTCGACCTTGGAGGACAAAGAGTCGACCCTGGATATCTCTTGGGTGCAAAAGGCGTTCTTCAGGCTGGTCCGGTCGAGGAGGATCCTCGCGCACTCGTACCCATTCGCTTACTACATGTTTGGCGGGCTGTTTAAAGACGAGATGAGCGAAGAGAAGGAGATGGACCTGAACAAGACATTGTTCGAGGATCGACAGCAGCTGCTGGAGGCGAACGTCGAGATGCTGTCGAAGCTGCTGGAGGAGAAGTTTGATGAGTTTCTAGTTGCTGGGGTTCTGGACTTGAGAGATAAGGTGCAGGCTGTTGTGGTTTCTACTGATAACCTCTGCAGAAATCTGTGAGCTCCCTTCTCTCTGACTCTTTCCCAAAACTACTAATGCCTTGGGGAGTCGTTTGGTAGCAGAGATCAATGTTCATTGTGTTAAATTTTCTTGCAGGTACGAGTTTATCGAGAATGATTTGTTTGGGCCTCTAACGAAGACATTTGAGCGGATAGCTCCATATCGGAGCAGCAGTCTTTTTAACGATTTTAAAGGCTCTGTCGAAGTATAGGAATTATATTAGAATGATTTGCATAAAGTCGGACTCTGAAGTAAAAGTTGTAAAGAAAATTTCATCTTTGCTTCAATCTGAAGGAACACATAGTTACTTACTGTTCACATATCGCTCAAAGTGCATGCGGAGAAAATGGGATGAAGATTATTTGTTGAATTGATCGATTCAAATGGTTACCATGGTTATAACCAAACTAAATAAGGCTAAATTTCATTAACCATGGAATACAATATCATAATCAAACCGTCCAAACTAATACAGCAACCAAATTAACCAAACTAAAATTTAATCAGTTTGGTTAATTGATTAACCAGATTAACCAATATAAAATCACATTATCATTGACGATGAAAATTTTCCGGTTAATATAACAATTCGCAATTTATATAATGAATAAAACATAACAATCAACACGTAGTTATAGTTGACTCTTAACAAAAATACATGCAACTAAGACAATTATCTTACGATTATAGAAGTATTCACCTATCAAAAATTTATGACAATGGGGTTAATAAATTGTTGTGTTTGTGTAAATTGACTTAGTCTCTTAGCAATTATCATATGCTGGAAATGACATTCCTTTCAAGTTTTCATCCATCATAATGTATGAAATTTATCTAAATTAGGCGTCCATATGTTGTGGTCTACATTTTACATATACAAATATACACTATATGAGCAATATTGAGCTTTATATTTTATGAGTCTAAAAGGGATGAACGTTAACTCTTGAGTGGTTATGCAAATTATTAAGTATGTGTATATAATATATGTTAGATATATGACTAATTACTTAACTGGTTAATTTGGTTTGACTGGTTAGGAGTGTCTGAAACCAAACCAAACAAGCTAAAAACTTTAACCAAACTAAACCAATTATCCAAATTAACCAAACCAAATTATCCAAATAGTACTGGTTAAAACGGTTACCATGGTAACCAAATCGTTTGAACACCCCTAGATGGAGCGAGTTCCTCATATTGTCGTGGATGGTTAGGAAAACCACTAGCAGCATGCAATAAGGGACAAATAATGGCTCGGTTCGAATTCAAAATTCGTGGATCGATTAAGTTCCATAATCGAAGCAAGGTATTCTACACTCCCTAAACTTCCTTTTTACAATCAATCTTAAGCACAATATGTATTCGCTACCGATGATATTCAAACTTCTTTCATCATCGACACCGACTATAACATGTTCAACCGACCGACATTTCATCAGAAGGATAACCATGGTATACCATTAACCAATGAATTAATACTATTGTTTAACGGTCGATAAGGCTAGTAAACAGTTATCCTCTCGGTAGCAGAATTTAGCTAATTAATAACCGACGGTTAAACGGTTAACCAATTACGACCATCCTAATAGTTAGAGCAAAAAGATAATAGGTGTCGATGAGGCGCATGCATAGGCCAAAAATAATGGGGCTTTTGAAGGCTGACAAGATCCATTACCTACCTAGTTGTAATAGTGACTTAGGTTCAAATGAGAACAATGTTAAGGAAGGACTTTCAAAGGAGCACAGTAGAAGTTTGGCTTACACACTGTATTTCAACAACAATCCATAATATTTAAGCAATTTGGTGGGATTTATGAGCTGAGTAATTGTTGTTGGGTATCGTATTCTTGTTTTGCTTCTTTAATCAAATTTGATGGTAGAATGATGTTATTGCGTACTTGTGTTGGATTGAATTAATCATGGATTGATTTCTATGTTAAATTATTTTTGTTCAATGATAACAACTTAAAAGAAGAACACGTACATGTGTAGGAAAAAAAATCTACACAAATGCACAATTGAAAAAAGGAGGCGGTCGTCTGTTGGTTAGGTTACCGATCGGTTATTTTGGTATAACTTTGCCGAATAACTTGCTTAACGATTATCCGATTAACCGACAAAATAACCGGTAACCGACTACACGGACGGTTAACCGACTAATATAAACGGTGCGGTTGACGGTAAGTATAGAGTGATTAACGGTTAACTGGGAACCGACTAAACGGTTTCGGTTATAACCGGACCGAGTGTCACCCCAAATGGTAGAGGGTAAATTCTCAAAATATTGTCCTTTTTTTTATTTACCACCAATATGGTGGTTTTAAATTTATTGACACAGATATTGTGTTTTTTGGGGGAAGACATGCGTGTTCGCATGAGACTCAAAAAGAGCCTTCAGAAAAGCGGATCCTTACAAGGGACTTGCAGACCCGCGCGAGTCTTATGCGAGCATGCATTGCCATTTCTTTACTCTTTATCTTCTTCCCCAACCTCCCGGAGCAGACCACCAACACAAAACCTCTCCCTCCCAAAACCCTACGCAGCGCCGCGCAGCGCCGCGAACCCATACCCCAACCTCCCGCGTCTTCTGTCCAGTCTCGCACGAGGTCGCACTCTCCGCCGTGGGACCTCTTCGCCAGGTGCGGGAGCATCCCAGTCTCACGTAGAAGCGCCTAAACCAGAAACCAGATCTGGTTTGTATGTCTGACTCCGACGAAGAATAGGCGGCCGCCAAGCACGCGGCCGGTAATGAAGTGAGCTGACCGCTGATGGTCTGATGTTCGTCGGATTCTCGCTGACGGCGGCCGGAATCTCGTCAGCGGCAGGGCCGAAATCTCGCCGGAGACGGGTTTTTCTGTTTTTGATTTTTTTTTTTTTTTTTTTGCAGTTCCTAGACTTCTGGACACGTATTCCACGAGGCGGCCACCTACGACTATTGATCCAGCTCCAGACGATTCGATACTTCTTTGGGCATATGGTCAACATCATGTGGACTCAATTTGGCAAAACGGGGTAAGTATTTCATTAAAGTTCATTAGTTAGTTAGATTAGATGTTTAGATTTTTACTAGGTGAACTGAAATATTAGAATTGTATGTGAATTTTTTTGAAATTAGTATTAGTTTTGATTAGATATATTTTACTAGATTAGATAGATTTTACTAGGTGAACTGAAAATAGAATTACGCAAGAAATTGAGTTAATATAAGTTTTATGCACTATAGGCTGGTAATCGCATTTACCATATTCGAGGTACGACCAATTTGGTCACGTACCATCCACGTTATGAGCCGTATCTGCAGGAGGCTGGTGACACGCCAAAACACAACACCAAACTGCGACCAAGTGGAATCGCAGTCCGGGAATGCAGTAACAGGCAAGTTATATTATCAACCCGGGGTCTAGATCTACTGCTTACTCCGTGATTCTCTATTATCTAGCAAACTAATTCGAGTGATTGTTGTTTAAAGCAAAAGCAGTAAGAAAGCAGGAAATGGTTCGGTTTTCAAAAGCAGGTAAGAGTCACTCGGGATTGAGTCCCCCTAGCCCCTTGGTTAGGTTCAATTGCAATTCCCTGGGTTGATTTACTGTTGATTAGACTGCGGAAGATCCGACAGTAGCTTGGAATCTCTTAAGCTGACCAAGCCCTCTCAGTCTAACTACCCGGCAGACGACTAGCCTTCACCGGGATAGAAAGCTGAGGCTATGAACACAGAACTCCACTACTGGCGTCAAGAACACCAGTACAAAGCAGTAAACTGGCTAACTCTCGTATAGCCAATCTCCTACTATCGAATGAAGAAGCTCTAACAACCTAATCAGATTCTATCTATCTCAGGTTGAAGCAGAAATTGAGACAAGCTGATCAGACTCAAATCAATTCATGAAACATGCATCATTCGATTAAAAGCAAACAATAATATCATCACAAGTCATTACAATCAAATCCCTAACACAAGGAACTAGGGTTCTTCATACCCAAGTGAGAGAAAGGTTCTACTCCATAGAGAGAGAAGAGAAAACAGAAATCAGAGTAGTCATACTCATAAAGATGAGGAAAATCTGCTCTGGGATGTCAATCTTCACTCCTAGGGACGCAATCTGGGCTTCAATGATGAGAAATCCACTCCAAAATAGCTCCTAGGGTTTGTTCTTCGCTCTTTCTCTCTCTAAAACTCTGTTTTTGCCCAGAAAATCGAATTTCCCTTCCTTGGCTCGAATCTGCCTCCAAAAACCCGACTCTGGGCGAATTACGGGCAGGATTACGGCCGTAATCACTTCCTGCCCGTAATTCACACCAAAACGCACGTTTCACTTAAGCTGCAGGAGGAGGAGATACGCCCGTAATTTCCCAATTACCGCCAGTAATTTGGGAATTACGGCCGTAATTCTTGGGGTCTTGCCCGTAATTTTATCACCGCGAGGGAATTCTGGGTAGAAGGCTCGGCCAATAAATTACGGGCATGCCCTGGCCAATTACGGCCGTAATTTGTCAGGTGCTGCCCGTAATTCTGTCTCCGCTCCTGTTCAAAGCTTCGTTTCTCCCTCGTCCGGACTCCAAATCAGTCGCCGTTTGAACCCAGACGCTCGTAGTCTCGTCCTCTTTCTTTTCATGACAAGCTTGCATGATTATTTGTCCATAAAGTGAGGTAGAAATCCATTCTTCTTCAGGTCATACCCGAGTTTCTTCTCCCGAATCGTCAATTGATCTCTGATTGACTTGAAACTTGCGCCTATGCTTTACTTTATGTGCTAGGACCTGAAATATGACAAAGGAACACAACCTAGCGTAAAATAGGCCAAGGAACAATCAATTCGATCCAAAATGGGCAGGAAACCAGAGTGAAAACACGTGCAAATACGATGCTATCAAATTCCCCCACACTTAACTATTTGCTTGTCCCCAAGCAAACCAAGTACTACACAAGGTAAGCTCACATATTTCAATCAACCAACATTGGGGACAAGTCATAAAGGCACAGAACACGTGAATCAAACTGGTTTTCAAACATCAACACATGAACAACTTTAATAGCAACCTGAACAACCACCACAAAGGACATTCGAGTGCAGCAAAATCGAGCAACGGAAGAGTTTCCCTTCTGTTCACCAACCAACCCAGACTTGGCTCGACCACTCACTCAAAACAGTCAACTCATGCATCCAACTCAAGACATCAGAACAGAGACCGAGCAA
This sequence comes from Linum tenue, assembly GCA_946122785.1. NCBI lineage: Eukaryota > Viridiplantae > Streptophyta > Magnoliopsida > Malpighiales > Linaceae > Linum > Linum tenue. Next base: position 10,701,838 of record CAMGYJ010000011.1, on the reverse strand, counting down.
TCTAGGTCCTCACCGGGGTACAAGAGTATAGAGAATATGAAAATGAATCACTCACTCTCGACCAGTGGGTCAGGACAATTTAATGCGAAAAATGCGCATGCTATTTCTCTCAATCCCTATCATCTCTTCACCATGATGGCAGCCTCTAAATGCTAGAGTTCACATATGGGGTGTCACCACTAACTAATCAGGAGGTCTTAGACACAGGTTCAAATGACTGGCTAGGGTCTTGGACATGGGGAAAAGGCCTTTTAGGTGGTGGAAGTATTCATAGCAAAAGGTTCCACATTTTCCAAACACACAATCACAGTCAAACAAACCGGTATTTTCTTTCTGCTAATCTGCGTTACTCAACATCTTAAGAGTACAAGAGCGAAGGAGGCATAAACATCAGCATTTCCAAGCCAGACTGCTAAGAAACACTATTTACTGGGCATTACTCAGATTTTTGGTAGTGGCTCTCTTTTTGCTTTCAATTTTTCTTTGTTTGCCTTTCATTTTTCTTTTCATTTCTTAAGAGAGCCACCACTTCTGCATAAATTTCAAACACCTGCCCAACTTTTAAGCACTACCTCCAACACTCACATAGACTTAAGCAGAAACAGCAGAGAATATGTAAAAACCACTCTGTGGAACCTTCTAAAAGATGCAACAAGGGTGATTTTTTTTTCATTATAGACCAAAAGAAAGGATAACACACGGCTCAAAGGGGCTGACTAGGGGATATGACACATCAGGACAGTCAGTTTTTGGGCGTGGGCTAATCCTATGCCCCCATCATCTTAGCTAGTGACAACGTGAATGCTACACATCATGGAAGAGGGATCTATCGCACAAGAAAGAAACGAGCAGGCTCAAATCTCACATGGCTACCTATATGCTCTATCTCACATTCTGATACCCTGAACTAGATGCATAAACGACTGTCAAGAACAAGTAATCAGATCAAGTCAGATCAAGTCACAGTTGGCAAGCAAACAGTCGAAAAACTGAACCCCTACATCGTTCTACTGCACGTCTCAGTCCTCATCATAGGTTGTCCTAGTCGCAAACAAGTTGTCATGCATTAATCCGAAAACCAATCAATTCATCCATCAAAACACAGTGCCAATATGATCAAACAGCAGTACTTGGAGCCCTCAAATCGTAAGATTCGGACAGCGGACTAGGCTCCAAGCACCATCATAAATATTCCAACCGATACAAAGCATCCCCCCACACTTAAGCACGACATTGCCCTCAATGGAGTAGAGGGAAAGAGAAGGGGAACGATGTTACCGGATTAAAACACTGCTGGGGGACTGGAAGTGGACCAGTCAGCGGGGCTAGCATCAGCAAAACACACTGGGTGATAGAAACCATAGTTCCAAGTGGATAAACCGACAAAAACAAACAAAAGAAAAACAAACCTTGGTGGGGTTGCCTCCCCACAAGCGCTTCTTTTACGTCTTAGCTAGACGGTGGCTCCTAAGTTTCGGTCCACCCCAAAACCTCCTTGAAGTTGAGGTTCTCGTCGATAATGTGGAGTCTCAGGTCACAAGCAAGTGAAGTGATAGGTGATGAAGACGGCTCGTGACCTTGAGGAAGATGAAGTCTCCACTCACGAGACCTCTCCTTCGCATCTGCTCTTGTCTCATTGCCCCAAACCAGATAAGATATATTCGATTGACCACCATCGTATCCACCAAGAGGGATTGATGATGATGTGGTCTTAGTCTGGAAAAGAGACACCGCAAATTGGTCCTTGCTAAGCAGCTCCTCGAAGTCTGGTGGAGATATCAAATGTAACATAGGCCCGGTGCAAGCCTCTTCCACCTCAACTTCATCCTCAGCCTGGACGCCAATTGCCTCCACAACCCCCCTACCTTCTTCAAAATGTGGTCTCTCCCCTTGGAAAAGATCAAGAACTACCTCTTCTTTACTTTCTTCCTCATCCTCCACAACTTTCTTCCTCATCCTTGCGCGCTCTTCTTCTTCTAGTACATATTGGAGAGCAAGTCGCCAAGCAATTTCTTCAAGGGAATCATCTTGCATCTCCTCGCACAGGTCCAGCATGTTAGAGCAAAAATGAGGAACGGTGTGATCTGCCACCAGAGGACTTTCATGATCATGATTATCATGGAAGTTCTCTCTGATAACTTCTGTAGGCTCCTCAACTCCCCCGCTGCCCTTGTCATCCTCCGCCTCTTCTAGCGAAGTAGCAGAAAGGTGATCTTGAGCAGGCTGTGAGCAAATTTCCTTCACCCACTCTGTTTGCTTCGCTGAGCGCTGAACAGTCTGCTCCATGTCATGGAGCAATGAGGGATCGGAAGAGGCAAGGGCTTGGATTTGAAGATCCATCTTGGAGCATGCTCTCTCAGTGTCTCGAGCAAGCTGCTCCACGAGAAGCCTTAATTGTTTGTTCGGATCTTCCAGTGAAGTGTAGCATGGCTCTGCTGGTTGTGGCAGGAACTCTTCTTGAAAAGGATATTGTTCTTGAGGTTCCCAAGGGTTTGGTTGTTCTCCATAGTAGGGGGGTTGGTACTGATATCCGAATCCATATTCTTCTCCTCCTTGATTGCTCCAGGAAGTCTCGGGGTAATACCACACGGATGGTGGTTGATACCCCCAATGGTTGGAGAAACCATGAGGATCCATGTTTCAGAGCTGCACCAACAAAAACATAACACCCAAGTGAAAAGCAAGGGTGGAAAAGAAAAGAAGGTGCAATAAATAAAAAGCTAGAGTAACAAATTCTCACGTTTCCCCAATAATCTAGAGGTTCCCCGGCAACGGCGCCAAAAACTTGACACGCCAAAACACAACACCAAACTGCGACCAAGTGGAATCGCAGTCCGGGAATGCAGTAACAGGCAAGTTATATTATCAACCCGGGGTCTAGATCTACTGCTTACTCCGTGATTCTCTATTATCTAGCAAACTAATTCGAGTGATTGTTGTTTAAAGCAAAAGCAGTAAGAAAGCAGGAAATGGTTCGGTTTTCAAAAGCAGGTAAGAGTCACTCGGGATTGAGTCCCCCTAGCCCCTTGGTTAGGTTCAATTGCAATTCCCTGGGTTGATTTACTGTTGATTAGACTGCGGAAGATCCGACAGTAGCTTGGAATCTCTTAAGCTGACCAAGCCATCTCAGTCTAACTACCCGGCAGACGACTAGCCTTCACCGGGATAGAAAGCTGAGGCTATGAACACAGAACTCCACTACTGGCGTCAAGAACACCAGTACAAAGCATGGTAAAGGAAACCGTACCGGACATCATACCGGATTCCTTTCTGGTATGGTATTTTGTGGTACGACCGTGGTTCAACCATTTTGTACCGGTAAATACCGTTTTTCACTATTGATAGAGAAATGAAATGCGATAGTATAAAAAATATAATCCATCAAAAAAAGAACCAAATAAAGCATTATACAACCACGGTGACCCATTTTCAACATAGAAAAATAGCAAAATAATATTCTTTTTTAATTATTTTCCACATATTGAACGAGAATACGGAGAATGAAGCTGAATCATAGACCAGGAAACCGGATCGTACCGGCCGGTTCAACCGGTTCAACCGGTCAAACCGAAAAAACCGGCCGGCACGGTAAAATCAGCACAATCAGCCCACCGTGCCGCTTTTAGTCCAATTTCCGGTTAAACCGGTTGAACCGGCCGGTACGATCCGGTTTCCTGGTCTATGGTACAAAGCAGTAAACTGGCTAACTCTCGTATAGCCAATCTCCTACTATCGAATGAAGAAGCTCTAACAACCTAATCAGATTCTATCTATCTCAGGTTGAAGCAGAAATTGAGACAAGCTGATCAGACTCAAATCAATTCATGAAACATGCATCATTCGATTAAAATCAAACAATAATATCATCCCAAGTCATTACAATCAAATCCCTAACACAAGGAACTAGGGTTCTTCATACCCAAATGAGAGAAAGGTTCTACTCCATAGAGAGAGAAGAGAAAACAGAAATCAGAGTAGTCATACTCATAAAGATGAGGAAAATCTGCTCTGGGATGTCAATCTTCACTCCTAGGGACGCAATCTGGGCTTCAATGATGAGAAATCCACTCCAAAATAGCTCCTAGGGTTTGTTCTTCGCTCTTTCTCTCTCTAAAACTCTGTTTTTGCCCAGAAAATCGAATTTCCCTTCCTTGGCTCGAATCTGCCTCCAAAAACCCGACTCTGGGCGAATTACGGGCAGGATTACGGCCGTAATCACTTCCTGCCCGTAATTCACACCAAAACGCACGTTTCACTTAAGCTGCAGGAGGAGGAGATACGCCCGTAATTTCCCAATTACCGCCAGTAATTTGGGAATTACGGCCGTAATTCTTGGGGTCTTGCCCGTAATTTTATCACCGCGAGGGAATTCTGGGTAGAAGGCTCGGCCAATAAATTACGGGCATGCCCTGGCCAATTACGGCCGTAATTTGTCAGGGGCTGCCCGTAATTCTGTCTCCGCTCCTGTTCAAAGCTTCGTTTCTCCCTCGTCCGGACTCCAAATCAGTCGCCGTTTGAACCCAGACGCTCGTAGTCTCGTCATCTTTCTTTTCATGACAAGCTTGCATGATTATTTGTCCATAAAGTGAGGTAGAAATCCATTCTTCTTCAGGTCATACCCGAGTTTCTTCTCCCGAATCGTCAATTGATCTCTGATTGACTTGAAACTTGCGCCTATGCTTCACTTTATGTGCTAGGACCTGAAATATGACAAAGGAACACAACCTAGCGTAAAATAGGCCAAGGAACAATCAATTCGAGCCAAAATGGGCAGGAAACCAGAGTGAAAACACGTGCAAATACGATGCTATCAGCTGGTTTGTTTAGCGTTCAGCAGTTGGTCCTTATGACTGTTGATATTGATGCATCTTTGATCACTGCTCTCGTAGAGCGTTGGCGTCTTAAGACATCGACCTTCCACATGTCGCTTGGTGAGGTTACGATCACTCTAGAGGATGTTGACACACTGAGCGGCCTACCGATCGACGGTGAGGCCGTCATAATAGACGTACCAGATCAGGAGTGGTCGGCGACGTGTATGAGACTGTTAGGACATGCTCCTACTGATCTTTCCGGTAGTGTCGTCAGGATTAGTTGGCTCAGGGAGCAATTCAATCATCTGCCGCCAAATGCATCATCATAGATTACAGGGCAGTTTGCACGAGTTTATGCCCTATCTCTGATTGGGGGTATATTGTTCCCCGATCGGACTGGATCTACAGTTCATCTACAGTATCTACTCATGTTGGAGAATTGGCGGAGAGTTGGAGGCTACGCTTGGGGAGCAGCTCTTTTAGCCTACCTTTACCGTGAGATGGGTAGGTTAGTTCTGCAGATGATGCAGGCCTCTTTCACAGTAGGTGACCTTGGTGGCTGGGTCGCCTTACTACAGCTCTGAGCGTGGGAGCAATTTCCATTGATAGCACCACGACATACAGTGACGGATGAGCCTATTATAGAGGACGCATACCCACGTGGTGCTCGATGGCTTCCGACCATGTCCCGTCATCATGGTGACCAGTTCTTCAATTATAAGTTGTTTTTTGACGAGCTGTCGACAATCGTGGTTAGTATATAATATTTCATACAAGAATAGTTCTCATTAGTTTGTTTTAGATTAATGAGTAATAATGTGATCACTTGTTGTGTGTAGTGGCTGCCTTACTGGGAGAGAGGCGAGCAGTAGTTCCACTGATCTGCTTTTCAGTAGTGATGTGGCACCATCCAGATCGCGTACCCCGACAGTTTGGCATGATGCAGAATGAGCCTCATCATCAAGCTCTTGAGGCTGAGATTAGGTATTTCCTTCGCTAGACAGTTCGTTGGCCATCGCGAGGACAGCGGTTGATACATGCCTCCAGAGAGTCGATTGATTTGTGGAGTCGTCGACATCAGTATATAACGACTATGTCATATAGTCAGGATACTCTAGCCTACCACTCGGAGCATCTGGAGTGGTATCGATATGTTACTAGACATGCAGTCACACGGAGAGTAGCAGGAGTTAACGCAGCGATTAGTTATTTATTGTTTCAAAATAAATTTAGTTGTTTGAAATTCATAGTTGTGTGGAATATTTGATATATTAAATAAAATTTTCAGTACGACACCATGGAGTACTCTGAGCTGAGGTTACGGGATGGAGAGTTGTCCAACGACGATAGGATGGAGTTGGCCGACATGATGGCGGCAGGGGTTGCTGCTTTAGGTTTGGATTCTCGTCGACATCCTGATTTTCGAACCCGTCATGTTGAAATTGTTGGGAGGAGTCTGAACTACATAGATGCACTGACATCGATCAACCCCTGTCACGGAATTTCCAACTTCCTTTTGTGCCCACGGCTTCATCAGATCTTCACATGGTTTCATGTACTGTGACTTCCCACTTCTGATTTGTGCTTCTGTCTCCAACCTCATCTTATCAAATTTCTCCAATAATCGCCAATAAGTATGTTGCGCAAGAGAAGCTATAGGAAGTGAACGAATACCATTGAAAATACCATTGATGCTCTCTGCCATGTTGGTCGTCAACATAGACCATCGACGCCTACCATTATAGTTATCATGTGCTAAGCTCCAACGAAGTTAATTTTGATCCACCCAGTTATCACAAGAAATATTTCTTTCAGCGACCATCTCTTAAATTGCTCAACTTGACGATCGAACTTCTCCAAGCGTTTTTCTCGGGCTAACAAAATAAATAACCACACGAGTTAGATAAATTCATGATAATATTAAATGAAAATAAATAAGACGTTGAAAATCAATAACGATGAAGAGACTTACCGACTCGAAACAGTTGGTTAACATAATTTTGCTTTTTGTATTCTTTTGCAAGTTGCTTGCATAGTGTCGCATGCACCATCTCCACTCCCAACCTCTTCCGATGCTACTCATGGCTTCATAGAGTCCAACATGTGTATCTGAGATGATGCAGACATCGTTTTGATCGGTCAAATCGTGAACGTATCTTATGAACCATGGCCAACTATAAGTATTCTCGCTCTCGACTATGGCAAATGCAATTGGAAAAATCTTCTTCCGGCCATCAAATGAGCTCGCCATGAGTAGCACTCCTAGACAATTCTTCAATCCATCTATACAAGGTCCATAAGCTCAGAATACTCGCTGGAGGATCAAATGACCTGGTTGCGATGAAGGAAATTTTACCCAAGAAATCACTGATGTTGGCATTTTTCTCTTGACCACCCCCAAGAATGTTTACAAATAATCGTCGGATTCTTTCCAATTTCCATGCAACTTTTCCAATGCTCTTTGTTTCTCATACCAAGCTTTCTTATAAGTAACTTACATATTAAATTTATCTTTCAACTCGGCTTGCACATTTAGAACACTCTGATTTGGTTGGGCACACACCAAATGTTTCACGAACTCAGATATAATGTCGACATCAAGATGGCGATGATTTGTCGGTTGAGTCGTACTGCTATAAGAATGCACCAACTCGGCCTTTCTCACAGTTCATTCGCTTCCAACGTATCGACATCCAAACCGCACCATCCAAGGACAATTGTCATCCTTATGCTTCAAGCATCTAACCTTCCAGATTGAAGGTGACGACTCCACCACGCCATACTGAAAGTTGCGTTGTAGTGCGTGGTGTTTAACCGCCACCTATGCAGCTTGTTTCGAGTGAAATATCTGGCCATTGTAGAATTCTCCTTCAAACCCAGTAACAATAGGCATTGGAATTACGCCATATGAATATACATATGATAATTCATCGTCCTCTTCATTAGCCTGCAAGTAAAAATATGGAGGATAATTAGGCTACTCTTCTTCCCCATCTTCCTCCTCCTCCTCCTCCTCTTCGTCGTCTTCGTCATCATAATCATGATCAGATGACACACTCCATGACTCATCTTCACCCTGATCAGCCTGTCTAATCTCAGCATGTATCTCAGCACCCAAACAATAAGGATTTTGTGCCATAAAATCAAAAAGCACGTTCAAGCCATCATCATCCACAATAGGCATCGCATAATGAAATAGAACACCATTATGCCATTCTGGAAGACGCTAAGTGAAACCTGTGATCATATCACTATCTTGTACTGCTTCATCTCTACGCCGTATTCTCGGGATTAGATTCTCACAAAATTGATGATATGTCACCCGACATGGAACTGTCAACTGAAACATTCTACCACCAACGAAATAGACGCTCAAATTGTCCTCTACTTTCTCCGATTTCCACCAAACAATTAGTTTAAATCTCCTCAAATCACTACATAACAAATAAGTTCACTAATTACTAACTAAAGAAAATTATAATAGCATTTTAATAATATAATTACAAAAATAAATGTGTCTCTTACCTAGCCATCTTTGCAGCAACCAACAGAGCTCCTCCCTCTCATTCAGTTTTGTATAAGTTTTTGGTGTGGTGAGTATACTAAAAGGAAGCGAATGAAGGATGATATATATGCTGGAGTGGGGTAGGAAAGGTTGCGAATCCGCATGAGACTAATGCGGGTCCGCTGGTCAAAGTTAAGGGAATCTGTCAACGCACTTTAAAAGAGAAACAACAACACCGTGCCAGTCCTACGCGAGATCGCTGTTTTTACGCGAAAATACATATACAGCGGGTCCGCATCAGTCTGATGCTAATTCGCTCTCCTTCCCCCACAAAAACACAGTATTTGTGTCAATAAATTTAAAACTACCATATTGATGGTAAATAAAAAAAGGATAATAATTTACCCAACGATAGACACTATTGGAAAATATCTTCAATTTAGAAAACAATTTTACCCATTGAAAAAATTACAAAATCCGTTCATCACTCTGTCTCTGTCAAATCGTCAAACTCATTATTCATCAAGGTTGTCAACCCGCGGGTCAACCCGGATTGACCCGGACCCGCCCCAAAAAACGGGCCAATGCAACCCTTTTGACAGTCAGCCCGGATCTGGTCAAACCCGGCTAACCCGGTCAAACCCGGCTAACCCGGGCGGTTCGCCCGTTCAGAGCGGGTCACTGGATTCTTCTCCATACGCGCCCTTTGACAATGGCACTGCGTCGTTTTGGCCGGGAGAAGGCGGAGGGCAGGGTCTGAAGTAAAAAAAAAACCCTACCGACCCTAATTCCTTCATCGCGCCTCTCCATTCTCGCGGCGCAGCTCTGCCTCCCACCCCACAGGCGCCGCTCGATCGCCATCGCCGGGCCTCGTTCCCCTTCGTCGGCGGCAGGACTCGCTCCATCTCCGCTCCACAGCCGCTCGAGCTCTGTCCGACCAAGCTGAGTTTCGCCGCGCCGCCATCTGCCTTCGACCAATTCGCGCCAGCTCCAGCTCCGAGCCACCATTCGCCGGCGGCCGCCATCAACTTTCCTCTGCCTCAGGTCGGGTCGCCATTTCCAGCTCGAGTTCTACCTCATCCCTCTGTTTGATATTCGAACTCTTGGTAAGGGTTTGGTTGATTTATTAATTTATGAATGTTTGGTTACTTTTGGCAGGTGATAACGTGAATTAGATTGCCTATGTGTGGAGAAGTTGAATTAATGAATTCAATTGTTATTTGTTAGTTAGGGATTGTTGATATGGAAGAAGAATTTTAGATTGGTTTTTTTCTTTCGTATAACTATGGTTTGATACAATTTTGTGATATTCAGGTTTTGAGAATGGCATCCGGCAATGCCAATGAATCATCGCAACCGTCTGTTGGTAGCAATGCTGCTCGTAGTGGATATCGACAAAAGAAGGATTCAACTTGGGATTATGCCGAGCGAATCATCTCAGAAACCAGAAAAAATGTGGCATAAATGTTTGTTGTGTAGTCATGTGATTAAAGGCGGAGGGATTAACAGGGTGAAGCAGCATTTGGCTGGAAGAAAAGGTGACGGTAGTCCTTGCCCACAAGTTACTCATGATATTCAAGTGAGGTTTAGGGCTTTGCTTGAAGAGTCGTATAGACCAAAAGTTGTTTCAAGAAAGCTAAATGAAAGTGAAGATGTTGATGAGTCGGATGAGCAAATCAACACAAGCTCAACAATGTCAAAATCTCAACCAAGTTTCTTTGCTCCAAGAACAACACCAGGAGCTCAGCCTGGCATTCGAAGTGCTTTTGCTGGAAAAGAGGCAAAGAAAAATGCAGATATGATTGTGGCTAAATGGTTTTATCATGCTAAGCTCCCGTTCAATGCTGCACACTCTGAATTTTACCAAATGGCATTTGATGCAGCAATTGCTATTGGCCCCGGATATAAGGTACCTTCTTATCATCAGCTTAGAGTTCCTTTGTTGAGAGATGTCAAAGAAGAATGCACATTAATCATACATGATTATCGCAAGAGTTGGGAAGTTACTGGATGCACTTTGATGGCTGATGGTTGGACGGATATGAGTCAAAGATCATTGATTAATTTTCTAGTATATTGTCCAAAAGGTGTCTGTTTTCTTAAATCCGTGGATGCATCTGACAGGTTAAGGATGCAAGTACTTTGGCCGACTTGTTTGGTGGTGTGATTGACATGATTGGGCCAAAGATTATTGTGCATTTTGTCACAGATAATGCTCCTAATTATGTTGCTGCGGGAAGAATAATTCATGAGAAGTATAAGAGCATTTTTTGGTCTCCATGTCTTGCACATGTTCTTAATCTTTTGTTGAAAGATATTTACAAGATGAAACATGTGTCAGACTTGGTTTCACGAGCTCAGAAGATCAGTGTGTTTGTCTATAGTCATCTTCCCATCTTAGCTTTTTTGAAAAAGTTAGAGGGTTGGAAACAGATTGTGCGTCCAGGAGCTACTCGATTTGCTACAAGCTTCATATGTATGAAAAGTGTGTATGATCATAGGCCACTGTTGGAACAACTTGTTACAAGTAGCTTCTTTACATCTCACAAGTTGGGAAAGTCTAAAGAGGGGAAGCACATCAAGTCAATTGTGTTGGATAACAATTTCTGGCAGGATTGTTTAGTGATTGTGAAGTTGACATTGCCAATCGTGAAGTTGTTGAGGATTGTTGATTCTTATAAGCAGCCATCTTTGGGGTATGTGCATGATGGAATGATGAGGATAAAGAAGACTATCAAGAACACTTTTATGGGCAATGGAAGAGGGGCTGATGTATATATGAAGTTAATTGATGCTAGATGGGATAAGCTTCTTCGATATAGTATCTATGGAGGTGCTTATTATCTGAACCCGGTTTTTCAATATACTCAGGAAGCTCGAGAGGAGCGTGGTTTGCAAACTTGTCTTATTGATCTTCTTGAAACTGAAGGCCTATGTGATAATATAGAAGAAGCAATGCAAGAGATTATACTTTTTAGAGATAGGCTTGGAAGCTTTGGGAAGAAATCAGCTATCTCGTGTACTTCCACTTTACCTCCAGGTAATCAATTCTAATTACTTGTTAATTGTTACATATTTAGTTATAAGCTTACAATGTTTTCAAAGTTTATATACTTATTTAGAATGATTTGCCTGAATGAAAAGCTGAATGGTGGACACTATTTGGAGACGATGCTCCACATTTGAGGAAGCTAGCTATTCGACTTTTGTCTCAAACATCATCTTCTTCTGGATGTGAGCGGAACTGGAGTGTGTTTGACCAAATTCATAGTAAGTGGAGGAATCGATTGGAACATCAAAGATTGAATGATCTTGTTTATGTGACTTACAATTTGAGGTTGAAGAATAGGTAATGATTAAATTGTATACAACATTGTAAAGTTATTAACACTTCATATTCATATACTTAATTGTTTAATCTTCTTTGACTTGTAGGTGCTTGAAGAAGGAGTGGGCGAAAGACCCAATTGATTATGAACAATTAGATAACATTGATTTTTGGATTGTAGAAGAAGATCCACCTGCAGATATAGACTATGAAGAGCTCGAAAAGACTCTTTATGAGGAGGAGGAGGAGCAAGGATCATCATCATCTTCCAACAAGCGTCCTCGTGTTGAAGGTTTGCCTACTATAGCAACTATAGAAAAGTCTAGTCTTATAATAAGTATCTTCTAATTGGTAATAATTATGAATATTTGATTTCACGTTTTGATGCAGAGGACTTTGAGTATGATGTGACTGATGAAATTGACTTCGACATTTCTCATCTTGTTGATGCAATGGAGATGGAGATGGATAGCTTTATCTTTGAAGATTGAGTACTTTTCTTTTATTATTTGGAATTCTAAGTTGATGTTATGTGATGGATTTAAGAGTGGTGGATTTAAGGGTTCTTGAATTTTTAACTATGATGGATTTAAGTTGATGTTATGTGAATGATTTAAGTGTTGTTGAATTTTTACTATGTTGAATTTAAGTTGATGTTATTTAAGTGTGTTGTAGTTGAAGTAGTGTTGCATTTTTTTTATGTTGGATTCAGGATAAATAGAATATATTGGCTCTTTTCATATTTCCGGGCTAAACCGGGCTAAATCGGGTGACCCATTGACCCATGACCCACTAGCTCGTCCGGGTCCGGGTCGACCCGCGGTTTGACAACCTTGTTATTCATTAACTTGATCTCACTTAGATTTCTGTGAAGACATTATTTATTGTTATAAAAAAAACAAGAAAAGTGTTAAATATAAACCATTTCGGCATTTTGCACTCTGGTCCAACATTGACGTTGCAAAATAAGTGTCCTCAAAAGAAAGAAAAAAACATAGCAAAATAAGAACACATATGTAACATCGGAGCTCGGCAGCTGTATCCTCGTGAGTCGTGACCCCATCTCCGCTTTCACTCTCGCAAATAAACCGAGTGCTGATTGATCTTCGCAACCTGCGCTAATCTCCGGCGGCCGGCGACTTAATAGCTAATACACCCTATCCTGAATTGGCTGAATCTCCATTTCCCCGAAGTTGCTTGCGGCTACCTCTCCCTCGATGTCGTCTCCTTCAATGTTCGGCAACAACAGCGTTTCGATTCCGGTGTCCGACGAAGAAGACGACGAGGAGCTCAACCGGAAGCGAGTCCGAGTTCGCAGGAAGCGCAAGAAGCCGCTGAGCCACCGCGTGAGGCACGATTTGGGCAAGCGGCTCGTTAGGTTTATCGTGAGGTACTGGGCGTTGCTCATCTTCCTCCCCGCCGCGGTTCTGCTCTGCTACGAGGCCACCAAAATCGGCAAGGAACCGGCCGTCGCTGACGATGAAGACCTCGACCGCTTCGTCGCGGAGGGAGCAGAGGCGGATCCGGACCTCGAGCCAATCTTCAAAAAGCCGCCCAAGGTTTCCCATCCCAATTTGAATCGGATGGATCCGGTTACCCGATGGGTCGATGGTGGGCGTGAACGTAAGTGTATTTCCATCTCAGCTCTTCTTGTTACTTTCCCGTTTCCGGATTCTCAATTGCATCTATGGAAACTTGTATATCAGCTTGCTTGAAGCTCCGGCCATCGGATGAACTTGAACTTCTGGATATCCCTAACGGAGGTGGGATTGAAAGTCCGGTTAGGAATGTAAAATACTTGTCAGAGAAAGATTTGCCGGAACAGAACGTGACTCGTAGGTCGAAACGAATCAAATTCAATCGGTTTAGTGGATACCCGAGCCTTGAAGACAGGGACAGAAGCTTTGTGTTGAACCAGACTCCAGCTGTACATTGCGGATTCTTCAGTGAAACTGGAGGGTTCAAGGTATCTGAAGCTGATCAGAGTTATATGGATAGCTGCAAAGTGGTGGTTTCTACTTGTGCTTTTGGTGGTGGGGATGATCTATACCAACCCATTGGAATGTTAAATGCATCACTTCAGAAGGTCTGTGATGCTTCTTTAGATTGCTCGTACTTCGTGTCTGTTCCACATAAGGAAAGGTTTTGGTGAGCTCATTGGTTTGCATCTGTGCAGGTTTGCTATGTTGCATTTTGGGATGATATTACTCTGGCTGCTCAGGAGAATGCAGGAAACACTGTTGGGGATGATAAGTTTATTGGGAATTGGCGCATTGTTCTTGTGGATGATCTTCCATTTGTGGATCAACGATTAAATGGTAAAATCCCAAAGGTATTATAACTCTTTTACAGTGTTGTGTTGCGCGTATAAATGTAGCACAGAAATGTTGACAGTTCTTTCGCCTGTTGCACTGTGTAAAAGGTGTGATGATTTGCCTGGAATGTAATACGTATGGGGTTTATCCTGATTGCTGATTATGAGCGTGGTTCTTTGGATGAGAGCTAACAAATTTGAGAACTTTCACAATCAAGTGTATGTCGGAGGGAGAGGGTTGGTTTCAGACTTCTACGCAAAGGAGTTAATCTGATTGAAAAGCAGTTCAATGGCTTTTGCTTTTGTTCATAAATAGTCTTTTCTTTGGCCTGTCTTGGAGTTTGTCCATGCCAAATTCTGTGAATTGCAGCCTGGACCTAAGTTTTTGTTACTTTTTACCCATTATCAGATGTTGGGACATCGGCTCTTTCCTAATGCGAAGTACTCTATATGGGTAGACTCAAAGTCACAATTCAGGAGGGACCCTTTGGGTGTTCTCGAAGCTCTTCTCTGGCGTACAAATTCCGTGTTAGCAATCTCAGAACATGGAGCTCGTAGCAGTGTGTATGACGAGGCTACAGCTGTTGTGAAGAAAAACAAAGCCAGACCAGAAGAAGTCAATGTCCAAATAACTCAGTACAAGAAAGATGGTATGCCTGAAGACAAGAGATTGAACGGAAAGAAAGGTACCTGATACTTCATCCACACACTATTCTCTGCTTCTTGTGGAATTAAATCGCTTTGCATTTGCAGCAATAACTCGTTAAGTGAATACAAAACGAATGGTTTAAACATATTCATCTAGCAAAGATGGTCAGTTTAGGCCATGATTAGCGTATCAGTAGGAGCTAAAATGAGTGTTCTGTTCGCCTGGTCTGTGATTTTTTGCCTGGCCTGTGATTTTGGAACAATTCAGCTCTGTAACCACTAAACTTTGCCATCTGCAGCTCTGAATGAAGCTTCAATCATTGTGAGGGAGCACACGCCAGTGGTCAATCTGTTCATGTGCATCTGGTTCAACGAAGCAGTGCGATTCACTTCGCGTGACCAGCTGAGCTTTCCCTACGTGCTGTGGCGACTGAAAGTACTTAAAGACGTCAACATGTTCCCAGTTTGCGTAAGGAAGGATCTTGTTAATAGTATTGGCCATCTACGTAAGGCCAAGCCTTCGGTAAAAAGAACCATTTCTTCCACTGGTGATGATGAGGCTTGATTTTGTTATGGGCCTCTAATCCTTCTTCAAATTTTGTTCCCTATTTATACCTGAGATGATTATGAGATTAGCCAATGATTCTTTTGTCCCCGTTAACCATATAGTAACATAATTAATTCCCCTTTAATTCTGGTTTCTTACTTCTAAGTTGCGACTGGACCGAACAGTAATGAACTTGTGCTGATGGTTTATGGGACGCGGCAATCTAATTGGGCCTGGTAAACCCAATACAAATGTATGCGTGGGCTTCAAGGAGAAGTAAAAGTCCTAACTTAATAGGAGTTAGCACCATACTAACTACTCTAATCACCATCATTTTTTAAATCAAATCTGACGCTGGTTATTAATGAATTGGGTTATTTCAAAAAATTAAAAATTAATTAAAATCTAAAATATATTTTCTCTCTCCTTCTTTTGTTAGTCATTTTCGGCTCAGAAAATTACACTAAATTCATTTATACTTAAATTAGTAGCGGTTTTGATTGATTGTAGTGATTTTATTGTTAGTAGTAGTGATTTAAGGTGTTGTAATAAAACCGATGGATGATTTTGGGATTGATAGTAGTGTTTTTTATACTGTTCGATAGTGATTTTCATATAACTATTAACACTAAGAACGAAAATATTATTATGACCATACCAACAACTACTAATATTTGTAAACAAACACTACACATTATAATAAAAATCACTACTAATACATAATTAGTCCATACAAATCGCTACCAATATATAACTACTACATATAATCAAAGTATCTTCCCTCCTCAGGCCTGCATGATCCCAGCAAGTAGGCTCTCCCCAATACGTAGTCGCCCACCGTCAAAGATCACTTCAGTATGACCCAATAAGTCGTTCCCGCCTCAGCAATGCCGCAAAGACATGCGCCCAGACAAATCTTGTTGTTCCCTTCAACAGCTCCAGACATCGGCGTTTGGATTTGATCCACGGTGGCCCTAGATCTGTTGAACTAGGGCATCGACGAGCATTGGGGGAAGGCAGATTCAAAATTTACCTCTCTCTACGCCGCCTACGGTGCAAATAATGGAGAAAAAGACGTCGGCGCATGCCATCAACGCAACTTCTTCTCTCATTGCCGCAAGCAGCCTCCGCCACCATCGTCACCGCCTGCCTCCTCCCTCGCTATCTCCGGCTACCATTCTTCTCCCGTCGCCGCATCCCATCATTGCATGTCTCTTTGGGCCTCTCGTTCATGTTCTCCGTCGCCACACAGAGACGGTTCTGTAGATAGAGGGGAGAGGGAAGAGATGATTTGTGTAGAAAGAGGGGAAAGAGGGGAGGCGGCCATGAGTGGGGTATGGAATAGGTGTCAAAACAAAACCCGACCCGATTAATCCGACCCGCAACTCGACCCGATTAACCCGATCCGCAACCCGACCGCAACCCGAATTGACTAAAAGTCAACAACCCACAACCTGATTGACCTGCAACCCAACGAACCCGCAACCCGATTAATCCGAACCTGATTGACCCGCAACCCGATTAAACCCGAACCCGACTAACCCGTAACCCGACCGACTCAACCCATACTTCACCTAATCCACTTGAAATAATTATTATATTATACAATACATAGTTTTTGAAAATAAAGTTTTACATTCTAAATTTAGGTAAAATTTATTTTTCTTTTCGTATAGGGGATTTTAAAAATATGCAACTCATGTGATATTATGTATTTTAAGAAAATTACAAAAATTGAAACATGAACGTCACTTGTATACTAAATTTTTTAACAAAATTAAAAAGTAATATGAAATATAAAATCAACACAGTGTCAATATTAATAATGAAGAATTAATAATTGAGATAATGAACAATATATTAATATAATATATAAATTAAAATTTTGGTTAATTTAACTATTCAATAAAATTATCAATTACATATAAATAAAGTACAGTAATACTTGCTTGGCTGGCTGATGTTCCATGGTTTAAACTGATTTGGAGTAGTAGGTGTCCTCCTAGATACAGCATACTTGCTTGGCTGGTAATGAAGAATGCCATTGTCACAAGAGATAAACTGCAGAAATGGGGGAGAATAAGGGATGCGGCATGCCCGCTTTGTGATCAAGGAACAGAGAGCAGAGGGCATCTTTTCACTCAATGTCAGTTTGCCACAGTTCTTGCTGCTGAAGCAAATTGCAGGTCCCTTCTTCGTCCTACCTGGGATTCTATGGTTCATGATCTTGTTTCAACACAGCGCTCTCATTCAAACATCTGGAAAGCGCTTATGTGGTGTTTATTTGTGTCATTCATTTGGAAGGAGAGATGTGGGGTTATACATGGTAATACTAGTCGCTCACCTAAACAGGTTGCAGAGTTGATCAGGCAGGAGCTTGTCTTTCTCACTTATGGAGACAGAGGGGCTCGAGATAGTTTGCGGGTACTGGGATATATATAGACTTGTGTTTTTGCTTGTCACAGGAGTAGCTTAGCTGCTTTTATTTTCAGTTGTGTTTTTACTTACACAGTAGGTACAGGAGGGGGGGGGTGATATAGTGCTATGAGTGAGATGTTGAGACTTTGGGATATTATCCCGTGTTCGTTGTATTAGTTTCACTTTGGGAATAAAAAGCGGCTAATTCAACGGAAAAAAAAAGTACAGTAATGTATTTGGTAATTTGATGCTTTTAAAAGAAGAGGAAAATTTTGGTGTATTCAACTTTTTGTGAAGAGAAAGAAGAGAGAAAATTGGTTATTTGAATTTTTTAGAAATTAAATATGAGAGAATTTTGGTGTTTTTGATTTGTGGGAAGAGAAAGAAGTGGGAAAGTTTGGTTCTTTTGACTATGAAAGAGAAATAAGGAGGTAAATTTTGAGTTTTCAACTTTTTGTGTAAGAAAGAAAGAAAGTGGGAAATTTGGTTCTTCAATTTTATGGAAGAGAAAGAAGAGGAAAAATTGAGTGTTTCTAATTTATGGAAGGAGAAAGGAGGGAAATTTTAGTTGTTTTTTTTTTGTGAAAAGAAAGGAGGAAACAAATTTGGTGTTTTCAACTTCTTGGGTTTTCAAAAATTTAGCCTATGAAATATGGATCCTTAATTTTTATATGGAGGGCATGACTAGTTAAATTTATTCTTATATACTTTGAAGGCTAATATATATATATATATATGTATGTAATTGTTTATGGGATAATAACTAAATTAATCATTAGTTACAACAATCATTTGTTTTACATATCACTTAATTTGTCTACTTGTTTTCTATACTTCTACATTTATTGCAACTTCAACACTACATGATCGTTGTTTTACAACACTTAGTAAAATTTTGGTACATTTAAGTTGTGTTCGTGTTGAACTTTTATTTCAAAATGGGAGGTAAACTTGGCATGTTAAGTCATACGATTGTAATAACTCAGTCATGTTACGAGTTTGAAAATTTTGGTTAATCGGGTTGCGGCCTTGCGGGTCACTTTGGAATGAGAAATGAGAGAGACATTTGGGTGGGAACTTTGGAATGGAAAATTTATGGGCGGGTGAATATGAGCTAACAATTATACTAAACTTGATAAGTAATCTTTGACTGTTCTGTTATTTAGGGTATAAAGTATATGGTTAGGGTATAGGGTATAAGGTACAGATGGTTTATGGTGTATATGGTTAGGGTATAAGGTATTGATGATTTTGACGGTTCTAAGTTTCTTGTTAACATATTTTCACTTGAAATCATTTGAAGTCTTTAACGGCAGGAGATCCCTTTTTAATTTATGTTTATGGTACATGTTTAGGGTACAAGGTATATGGTGTAGAGTATAGGATATATGGTAAGTGTATAACAATTAGCAAATATCACTTTTTCATCTGTGTTTTGAAAATCAAAGTATGAATTTCACGTTTAAATTAACTATACTAGCAAAATCACAACTCATAAGGATATATGGTTAGAGTATAGGGTATGTGGTTAGTGTATAATGTATTGATGGTTTAGAGTATACGATCAACAACACACACTAACTTAATATTGTCGATTGGTGGTAAGGCTAAGTGTATAGGATATATGTGATTGAATAAGTTATGATTGAAGTCACAACAATTTTACTAAATTTTATAGTTAATTTTTAATGATTCAATTTTTAGGATAATTCGAACAATTTTACAAATAACTTGTTTGGCAACAGTTTACTGAAGTTATTTGGGCAATGAGTTATTTCAAAATAACTCTTTTTATCACTCTGCTTTAGCCAAATACCACACACCAAATACCAGTTTTGCATGGTTATACTAAACGTGATACTTTAATCCAATTACTACTGAAAGAATACTAAAATATCAAATAAACAATTAATGGTGTCTTTTGGTTGCGAATGTTGATATCACCATTACTATTAGCTAGTGTACTTTACCAATTACGATTAATTACATAACAAGTTTGCAAGTCATACAATTTGATTCAACATTTTGACTAGTTTTTTAATTAAGTATATATATACGAGTTAGAAAGAAATTGGTTAAAAAGTTGAGAAACATATTTTAAATTAGTGTAATAAAATGTGTAAGTTGGTAACGAGTAATGAGTAAGTTACTCGATGCGCTGACCCTAACAACCCGTAACCCGATCCGTCTGCAACCCGCCCGACCCAAAACCCGATGAACCCGCAACCCGATTTGCCCCGCAACCCTATTGAACCCGAACCTGATGAACCCGCAACCCGACTAACCCACAACCCATTTGAACCCGAACCCAATGAACTCGCAACCCGTTTGAACCCGCAACCCGTTTGAACCCAGCCCGAACCTGTCCGATTGACACCTATGGGAGTGGTGGTAAGAGATGTTATATATTAGGAAGTAATATTACTAAAATATCCTTTACTTAATTTTGATCTTAGTATTTTATTGTTTTAATTTAATGACTCTTAAACAAGTTAGCATGGTGCTAAGTGCTAAACTTTAAGAGGTTAGCACCTAATCCCATTCCGTGGGCTTCACCAAGAAATTGTTTTGTGCTTATGCTTCTGGTGCTGGAGGGTTAGCGTCTAATCCCATTCCGTGGGCTTCACCAAGAAACTGTTTCGTGCTTCTGCTTCTGGTGCTGGACTACTGGTCCTCTATTACCTTCCAGTAGGCAGAAGCCACTTGTTAAACATTCTTATTTTATTTTCATAAAATAAATTTTTTTTTTATTTCCATGATTTTCGAATGAATAAAAAAAAAGAACAAAGTTGGAAAGGTAAAAGAAACAAATACGCGTTTAATTCACGCCAGCCCACCGCCTCAGATCAAATCCTCGTTAACAACCGACTTTGAAAATCAATAAAATAGAAAAAACTAGTAATAAAATCACAGCCGACTTTGATCCCAGCCCTCCATCTCTACAGCCCCCAGCCTATAAATACTATCCGTTTTCCCGGTTTTCATTCACATTCCTCAGAATAATTGCGATGGCCGCTCTCTGATCTCCTTTTCCCCGTTATTGTCATAGTGTCGACGACGCCGACGATCTTGATTTTTCGTCCATCTTCTTCTCGTCTTCTTTACTGCTCTCTCCTTTTCGTATTTCCAGCTTCTCGATGAATTAGGATGGATTTTATGCTGTCGGCTCTTGCCTTGGCTTCTCTGATCGCAGTTCCGCCGTAGCTATATCTATTACGTTCTCTAATTGCTTCTCTGGAAATTGCTTCTGCTTGTTGATTCTACATGCGCTCCCTTCCTCGATGATTTGGATTTTCTTCTGGACTCATTATTTGATGGCGATGGATTTTATCCATCGTTAATGAAGATGTCGATCTTTGTCTCTGGATTGAAGTTCTGTTCATGTGTTGCTTTGTTGGACGATCTAGGATCTGAACCGGTTCCGGCGACGGGAAATCTGCTGGATTTTTGCTATCCTGGTCGTTCCTCTGCTTCGTCGATCGGCCGCAGGACTGGTTTTTCCTTTCCCTTGTGGATTCATCTTAGAACTATTATTGAAGAGCGTCTCCTGGCGCCGTTCACTTGCATGTTGATTAATCTGCAGAGACGAGGAACTTGTTCGTTGCGATTTTACCTTCGATTAGTTTGCGATTTGCTTGTCTGATGCAAGGTACTTCTGATCAATGATCAGATTGGCGGTGGTTCATATGTTTTTTTCTCGTTTGCTCCGATTTAGGACTTCGAAGCGCTGTCATCGATACTCTTCTCTATCCGTAGAGTAAATTAATTCTTCAATTCCTTCGGTTTGGCAGTGGTTGATTTGTTGCTTCTTGTTGATTTATTCTAGGATGCACGGTAGTTCCTTGGATCTGTCGGTGAGGGAGTTATATCGACCGTGTCCTCCTATTATCATAGCTACATGCGCTGGTCTTCCTTTCTTTCTGCATTCGTTGATGATCAAAACCATATTGTACCGGGGGTTTATTTGGAGATTGGTCATCTGCAGGTCGGAAAGCTTGCTCTTTCACGATGCAGTAGCCTTAACCCACTAATAGATGTTTTCCCCGACTAATTGACCTCAAGGAGGGGCCTCCTATACTGATATGTATCTTCGCGTCGTCCTAATGCGATAATGGAGTTGCTGGATGATTATGTCAGGTTTTTTTTAATTGGACATGTTGGTTATCCCCATATTTCAGGATGCAGGAGCCTTGACCCATTGGTTATTCTCTTTTTTTAATTGGACATGTTGGTTTTCACATCTTTCTGTCTTTTTGGAGCTTCAGGGACTGACTGGAGTTCATTGAAAGAACTGGATCCGTATATCTGATAAGGGAGTAGTTGCTTATATTAGATCTGTGATTTTCCTATTTTCCTATGGATCCGTCTATAATTTCTGTTGGTGGTAATTCTGGGTTTGTCTTCTATTGCCAAGTCGTTTGCTCAGTGGACGTGGACTGGTACTATGCTGGCTTGGAGCATTTTTAGAGGGAGGATGATACACATATAACAATTTCAAGACATGAGTTGCCCTTGCCTTCATATTTTCATTGTTCTTCTTGCAACATCTATCTTAGAATGAGTCATCAGTTAAATGATTGTTTGATGACAGCTTGCGGTTTGACGGAGGCAGGCGATCAGCATCTGACTCGTCTGTCAACTCTCTTATGGTTGGGATGTTCTGAAGTTTGGATTGGTGACATGGAGCTCTGTGTTTCTCAGGGTACAGTGGTACAGGACAGACAGGATGGGAAGGGTTTGGTTATTTTGTCTCTATTTTTTCTTTCCCGTTGATTTGTTGTTTTTATAGCTGCCATGTTCAAGTATATGGACTCCTGCAGGGTTTTGCTTTGGACTGTTCTACATAACATTCAGGGGATGTGGGAACCGTAACTTACTTTCTCTTTCCTTCAATTTCTCTAGTTAGATTTTAGATTTCATAATTTCCTTTACTATGCGATATAGAGTAATTGACTGCAGCAGATTACTATAGCTATGAGTATTCGGTTTCGTTCTTCTCTAGCAGTATTAGAGACCAATTACTATAGTTCATTCTGATGCACAACTAAATAGTGATTCCTGCAAAGTGTTGCTTTGGACTGTTCTTCATATCACCATAGGGTGCAAGAACCTGAACTTAGTAGTCCTCCTTCCATGCACTTAATTTTGTGTTGGACTTTTGATCTCATTATTCCTTTGTGAGAGAGAGAGAATGACTCTTGACCAATTTCATCCTGAATTCCTTGGATAATTGACTTCAACGGGCGACTATAGCGATGAGTATTCTTTGTCATTCTTTTGCTGCAGTATTATTGACCAAATGAATAATTATATTATTAATTTTAATTGGATCTTGGTGGTTAGTGGTTACCTGTTTTTCTTGCTCTGAATCTCCAGGAGCTGGTTTGGGGGTAAACTGACATCATCTGACCAGTGAGGGAGTTGTTTATAACATGAACTTGTCGTTTGTGGCTTCGTTCAATGCTTTTTGTTGGTTGTAATTTTGGAGTTGGTTTTGTTTGGCCTAGTTGTGCACTTGTACAGTTCGTTGGTGTGTTCTCAGGATGCAGTGGGTACAAAATGGGCGAATTAGGGCGGTTTGGCTTGTGTCCTAGCTTTCTAACTCCTTCGAGGATCCAGGCGGGGCCTTGCTTTTGACTGATCTGAGCTCTGCCTAATTTTCATCTTGACCTTGAAACTAAGTTCTCATATTACCTTCTATCTACTT
The DNA here is from genome assembly GCA_946122785.1 of Linum tenue. Lineage (NCBI taxonomy): Eukaryota > Viridiplantae > Streptophyta > Magnoliopsida > Malpighiales > Linaceae > Linum > Linum tenue. The sequence continues at coordinate 10,678,557 of CAMGYJ010000011.1, read as the reverse complement.
GCTTTCTTTTGTGCTTTGCCTGGTTGAGATTCTGATGTCTTCTGATTTCACTTTTACGACTCTGTGTTTGATGTTTTAGACTATGCGAAGGATCTATTTTCCCTATTGAGCGAGTGCCTTTTGTTCACCATTTTGTTGAGATCTTGCACCTACCTTCGTCGGAGTTATTATGTTTCCTGTGCAGATATTACTGCAAGTTTGTCAATCTGCCTAAGATAATAAGTTGCCTTTTCTGTTGGTGTTATTTCGCGGAATGACTTTTTAGGTGCTGAACTGTGAGTTCGTCGGTGTTATTCTTCATTATTGAGGTTATACTGGTTACCATGTTAATGGGTTGTAGGTTTTGCTGCTTTCGGCACACCTTCTACTTCTGAGGTCAGCTATCTGGTTATTAACCGGGCTTTGATCAGGAAAATTAAGTGCTATTTGGGGGTCCAGTTAAGGAAGAGAAGTGTTTCTTAGCTTACCGGCTTTATCTTTTTTATCTGGCCAAGGTCTGTTGGTAGTTAAGAAAGCAGCAAATGTCTGGGAGACATATTGTTGTTTTTTGATGGAAGATAGTAGCTGATGATATATTGTTGTTCATTCTCAGTATACACTGGTTTGTGATGGGCGACGTTCAGTTTGTTGGAAGTACTAGTTTCCGTCTCTGACCAGCATGGTTTGATAGGCTTGTGGTGTTGACATATCCTCTGCTTTCTCTCTATGTTTTTTCTGCTGGCCGTATATCAGGCCTCTTCTCACTAATCGTTTCGGTTGTGCCCCTTCAGGTCGGGGAGTGGTCCCTGTTCTGGGTTGATGGCTAGAAGTGTTCTATCTTGGGCTCTTTGCATATCAGTGTGTCATGACATGAGCCCTTCTTCCCCTCTATTTCCTCCACTGTAATTTTTGTCTATTAACTGTTTGGAGCATTATATCTCTGTTTCGGTTGGTTACCTCTATTCTCTTGCTGTGTATTTCTGTGTGATCTCGGGGAAAACTGGTCCTGGCCAAGTATGGCGAAGGAGCTTGTCTGGTTCACAAGTCTTGCGTCTCTTGCTTCCTCCAACGGCTGTCCTTCTGTCTATGGTGCACAAATTTATATTTCGAAGTTGCATCCCTGTTTTATGTATCTGCAGATTGTAGTTGTGGAGGTTGTTTCTCTGTACTAACCTTGCATCTTTCTACATCTTTGCTCTTGTCATGGTACTTTGTCTGATATCTCCAGCTCAAACTCTTGTTATGCTTCGGACTTGCAGCTTCATTTTGAGCCTCTGCTGTTCTTCAATTGACGTGGCTCTACTTCTCTTGTGCTGTTGGGGATTGCTATTATTCTAGGTTTACTTCGAGTGGCTTCGGGTGTTCAGTTGCTTTCTGGTTAACATTCTTTGTTACTCCGTCTCCATTGATATTTTGTTGGTCACAGTTGGCTGGTTTCTAACAAGCATTCTGCTCTCTAACTTGTTTTCCTGTTAGGCTTTCATTTGGTCCTGGATCTTAATTTTTTACATAGCTTAACTATTGATGGCCTGCTGCTTTCAAGGTGATAGGTGTTTAGCTATTTTGTTAGTATTGTCGTCATTGTTCTCTTATTTATATCTGTTTTTCGGTTGTCCTCCTGGTGCGTTATGGTCTTCCAGGACAATTGCTGCAGCAAGGGAGGATCGGAAAGCTCGGGGGCAGTGCGTTAGTTGGTTTTTGCTTGGTTGCTATTCCATTGTGCATATCTGCATTACCAACCACTTTTTTCAGTTTGGCAGTTGTTGGGCACCTCAATGAAGCTACCTTTGGATTGCTTCGCCCCTGGTTCTGCTATTAATTCTTTACGTGAACGATTCGTGTGGTTGCTATGGTTACATATGCCAAGCTGATTTACCAGGAGATTTTGGTGATTCTTTCGACTGGTGGTGATGAGCTTTGGCTTTCTCCAAATTGGAGGTTGGCCTACACAAAGTTGGAGGTGTTGTTACATCAGACTAAGGTCCACTCTGAGCGTGACCTCCCTGATATGCTGTTTGTGTGGAACGTAAACGTGAATAATGGTGGTGGTGGTGCTAGTCAGCTCTCTTGTGGATTAGAAAGTCTTGGGTCGAGTTGTGCCTACCGTAAATTCTTGGTTGACAACGTTGTCGCTCGTCTCTCTATGTTTCCTTCATGTTCTGCTTCAGTTGATAATGCGACCTTATATCAGTGTACTTGTTGGCTACTGTACTGATGCTTTCACTGTGTATACGTTGGGATATATGGGATGACTATATAACATTAATGGTTCCTCTTATTGGAGATCGTTTGGGTCATGCGTTGCTGCCTGTAATAGTGCAAGGCTGTTACATTGATAGTACTGCAATAGTTTGATCTTTGCTTGCGACTCTTGATTGCCTTTTGAGTTATCTTGGCTTCGCGATCCTTTTGCATGTCGTTTAGCATAGGATTTATGCATGTAACTTGGCCTGTGCACATGATTTGTCGGTGTACAGACGGTCCCAAGCCCGTTTAAAACAAGGAGGGCATGTTATTTGGTTGGTCCTAAGCCCGTTTACTCGTGTCTAGTTTTGGCAGTTGCCTAGTTTAGGATTTATCTATGTAGCTTATCGACTTCGTTTATGGAAATTCCGTATCTGTTTTGCATCAGCAGCTTGGTCTTTGCATGATCTTATCTCCTTTGCTAAGATGACATTGCAGAGATAACAAAGTGTTTGGATGCAGTTCCTTCCCAGATTATCGCACTGCAGAGATCAGGGACGAAGCCATGTACTCTAATTAATAATAATTTATATTATTATATTGTTATATATTATTAATTAATAATAACTATGAGGTGGAAAAGCATAACCAAAGCTAATCCTATTATCCGGAAAGGATGTGCTTGGAACATTTCAAATGGGAAGAACACTAATAGGGGTGGGCAATGGTAAACGGGTATTTGGGTATACCCATATCCGTCCCGTTTTTTGAGGGTTACGAGTATCCGAATACCGATTTTATTTTAATGGGATGGGACTTGAGATTCATAATTTCTACAACGCGTACCCACGGGTTACTCGTTAATACCCGTTTGGGTAAAACGGGTACCCGTAATATCCGTAATACACATCTGCATTCTACTTCTTTTGGGTACAGTGCGAATATTGAGGCAAAGAGAAAGGGAATGAGATGTTGTCTATATATAGGGTGAAGACAGGGGACCCCATTTATGAGGCTTCAAAATGGTGCAGAAACCGAGGAAAAGAGGAAGCAAATGATCAATGCCCAGTTCCCAACTTCTTCTCCACTTCTCACTAGCAAGCTTCTCACCAGAAATGGAAATGAAAGGAGCAATAGGGACAAAACTTGAAAGATAAAAGGAAGTGTGCGAGACAGTGGAAGAGATTTATTATGAATAATTGTAACATAATAATGTATTAATTTGGAGTTGCTGCTCCCCGCGTATAATCATGTTTCTCAATTAACATTCTGTTTAATTTTATGCAAAATGGGTTTGATACAGGTAGTTTGGGTACCCGTTATCCGTCCAGTATGGGTAACGAGTACCCGTTAACCCTTATGGGTTTGGGGCATGGGATGGACTTTGTCCTCCAAATGGGAATGGGTACCCGTTTCAAACGGGACGGGTATCCCGACCCGTTGCCCACCCCTAAACACCAAGTTCTGGACTGACATTTGGGCTTTGCAGGTACCACTGAAGGATGTTGCAGTGTCGCCAATCCCGGAGATGGAGGCTCATAAACCAGTAGCTGCTTACATGAATGACGACGACAAATGGCGGGTGGAGCTCTTCCAGTAATGGCTGCCAACGGATGTCATGGATAAGATCACGGCGATAGCTACAGATCCGCTCTCTACAGAAGAAGACAGATTATGCTGGCAGCCCACCTCTACCGGGGATTTCACAGCTTAATCTGCTTACCGGATTGCCTTTCCTACGCCCCAGACTACGGATCAGCAGACTTGGAAAGCAGTGTGAATCCTTCAAGTTCCGGAGCGCGTTAGACACTTCATCTGGCTGGTTCTTCTCCATCGCATCAACACCAACAAAAGGAGGTTCGAAAGGCACATAGCTCCTAATCCTTTTTGTCCCAGGTGTGTTAATGTGCTAGAGACTGAGCTTCATATCCTGAGGGACTGTCCGACCTCCCTCTTCTATTGGACAAGAGAGGTGCCAGCAAACAACAAGGTGGATTTCCTGACAGCAGACCTTGATTAGTGGGTTCACACGAATATCCTTAACACGAAGACGGATAGTAATGGCGTCCCTTGGGCCTCAAACTTCAGCATTTCTCTGTGGACTCTTTGGAAGAACCGGAACAAAGGTGTTTTCAGCGATGGTAGCAAGCTTTTGTCTCCCCACTCTCCGCGGCATGCTATCCACCTTAAGGTTAATCTTTAGCACTCTGCCTGGATGGCTTCCTCACAGTTGCAGCTTCGTGGTAATCGAAAGCCGGACAGGGTCGAGGCTGATGTTGGCTGGAGTGCACCACCTATGGGTTGGTGCAAGCTTAACGTTGATGGAGCTTCTCAAGGAAACCCCGGGAAGGCGGCAGCAGGAGGAGTCTTCAGGGATGATCAACGACGCTGGCTAGGGGGTTCTACTACTCCATTGGTGACTGCTCGGCGGCTTGTGCAGAGCTTTGGGCAATTAAGCAGGGTCTGGAGATGGCGTGGAGGAGAGGATTCAGGCTCCTCATCGTTGAGTCTGATTCCCGTCTAGCTATTGACTTCATTCATCATAGATTCGACCATGTTCACCCCTTTGCCTCTCTTTTGAGATATATCTGCAGGTTGCTTGCGCATGATTGGTTGGTCAATATAGTACATACTTACCGTGAAGGGAATAGAGTCGCGGACTGGCTATCGAAGTACGGTCTCGTCTATCCACATAGTATGTATGAACTAGTTGACCCGCCAGCCCCTTTGATGCACATTTTGCAGGATGATGAACGAGGTGTGGTTTTACCTCGAAACATTGTCCATCTCCCCCAAATACCCCTGTAACTCTTTCTTTGTTCTTGGCGTTTGCCTCCAATCAATCCAAAAAAATAAAAATAAAAAAATAATTGTAAGGTGGCTCTCCCGCTTCCTCTCTCTGGCTTGCCCTTGCCGCCTAGCGAAAGACTTTCTTGTTCCACTGAAGGCCCACTAGACCTACCAGGATACCATTCATTTATTTGTTGCGCAAAGATTCGTCTTTCTTCTTGGCTCTCCATCTTTGTGCTCCAAGTGTTGGGATTTTTAGTGGTGTGAATGGAAATAAAAGGGGAAAGTTTCAAGAGAGTCTCTTGAAGTACCATGTTGGTAAGATGTGAGAAGGCATGACCTCGAATTCCATCGATTTGATGTAATATGTGGTTAATTGGTTAAATTGGTTTGTGTAACCAAATGAACCAAACCAAGTTGAACCAAATCGAACCGAACCGATGTGGCGGTTGGAATAACCAAACCGGTCCAACTTCCATGAGGCCGAACCAATGCAATGGTTGGGGTGTAACCACCCATATGAAGAGTTGCCTCCCTTCAATGTACCCCTTCATTTTCTATAAATATCACCATACCCCCTCTTGTTTTAACTACGAGTTTTACATGGATTTTTTCCCGGTACTGAAACTCTGCCAAAATCCAAAACTAGTTTTTTTCTGCATTCTTTTCAAAGAGAAAATAGAGTCAAGTGTGGTTCTCGCCGTTTCGCTGCGTTCGATGGTTTCCGGGGTTTGAGGTACCGCTACGCCGGAAAAGGTACGTCCTTTCTATCCTGGGAGGAATCATTCCACAACCTTGGGTACTTGAGGGGAATAAGATTCTTTAAGGAGAGATAGTGAATTCTATCGGCTAGGACGCTTGCATGTGTCTTTGCATGTTTTTCTTAATCTTATGTGTTTGCTTGTGTTGCAAGAAAATAGTATACGTGAACAATTTTCCCAACAATCTTAAAGAATCTTATGTTGTAATTGTTCTTATATATTATTTGACATAATCGAACACGTTCTGTTGCACAAATTAGGTTGTGTAATAATCACTTTATTCGTGTATTTATGCATCGCATGTTTTTTTTGATCTAGATATGATAGTCCCATGCATTTCATGCTATGCAAAATGATTCTCATTTTAGTAAAATGATGATATTAGCACTTTGGCTTCATAAGTCGTTGCATGCATTTGAATAAGGTGAAACATTGCATGGTTTGAAAGAAAAAAAAAAGGAACAGTTGGTATTGGTTAACGGATCAGATGTATGTTTTGGCGCGCGGTTGGATATGAAGCATTGTATTGCTTCATAATGAGTGCTTTGTGTTTGTACATTTAAAAGTGCCAAAACCTGTCATTCTCTTTCATTGATGATCCCTACACGAAGAAGAGAACCAAAGACACCAGATTATCCAATCAATCATTCCGGGTAATACCCTGTTTCTCTTTCTTTTTATATTCAAAGTGTGAATATAATGGTATATATATATGTGTGCGTGAGATGAGATTATATATATGATTCTGGTAGTATATTTGATGGTTCAGGAAATTGGCATATCCATTTAAACATGATTTTCCTGTTAATTGAGAGAACCATTAATTCGGTTTCTTGTATATATGTTTGAGACACATATATATATTATTTTATGTCGGGCATTTCATTCATTAACGAAACATTGAAACCTCCTTGCATGCCATTATGTATATCTGTGTGATATAATTATCATCATGCATGGCAATGAAGTACATGCTAATTATATTATTTGGAGATTTGGTTGCCGTGGAAATGTGAATTTCAATGACCATCCGAAGTTACTTTTGTTGTTTCCTTTATTTGGCTCTTTGGATTTTATAAAGAGAACAATGGCATTGGCAATGTGTTTCATTGAATTAGTAACAACATGGCTGGTAGTCCCCACAATGTATGGAGTCCAACTCACGAGGATGACGATGACGTCATAGAGGTCATCAATATCGAATCATATCCGAAGATCATTGATCTTTCTACTCCCGAGATGGAGTTTGACAATGAAGAATGGTTCGATTTTTATGACGATAGCGGGGATCTGCTATATAATGACATTGGTGGAGAGCATCCAACCAATTATTGGACTTTAGATGATATACCCATCTATGATTGGTACTCAATGGGTCCTAATGTGGACGATTTGGGCACCCATGTGGACTCGATGGAGAGTATGGGGGAAGAAGAGGAAGTTGAGGAATCGGAGAACGAGGAGGAGTACTCCGACATAGAGACCGATGAATGCCTCTCTGATCCTGACTTCGACCCCAAGAATCCTTAGGATTCTTGTATATGTATTGTAATCTCCTTTGAGGAGTAGACATATGTATGCGTGTGTATATATACATATGGTATTAATATGTGTGTACCTATGTAAGTCGTGTATTTACATGATGAATAAAGGACAAATGTTCTTATCTCCCAAATGGAAAATTAGTTGGATAAAACCTTACGAGTTTGTTTGGTTCCAAAATTAACCACAAAGTTTTAATGCTTTTATTGCATTGGTCCATTTCATTTTTGTGGCATGGATGAATGATAAATGTGCCAATTTAATTTGGACTTCATTCAAGGTGATGTATGAGATGATGGAAGTACTTATGATAATCCTTCATGGACTGTAAGTAACGGTGGTTTGGATAGTAGTAAACTATCTAGTGGGAGAATATGAACAATCATAGGTGTGTATAACCTATGGAGTGTGGCAAGTGGGGACTTGTGAGTCAAGTCTATCTAAGCCGGAATGGTTGCAAACGTAATGTTCATAGTATGTTGGACATAGTTTGAAAGAGTATACCTCTAATGTGTTGGAGATGAAATTTGGTTAATGCACGTTTAAGAAATGCATTACGAGAAAGCTACAAGCGACAAGGAATTCTAATTCCAACGATGTTGGTCAAGACATGATAATTTGTTTATCATGCATGTGATTTAGGACTTGATGTTTCCTATGCCATGAGCGAAGAAAAATGAAGCTATGATTGATCCTTATAGGGATTTAATAAGCTTGCTAAATGATGGTTGTCATCAAGATAAGCATTAGGTCAGAATTGTTTATGACCTATGATTATCAACGTGAAGCTCATTGACAGAATTGTTTATGGTATATATAAATATATATCATTGGAAAACAATTTGGCATGAGAGCTCAATTGAGACGATCTTATTGAAAATAAAGACTGGATTACTTATGGTATATTTATGAAGTTTATACCATTGGAAAGTAATTAGACAATTGAATTAGAAATTCGTTTGAATTACTTGTGGTATATCATGTTACATAGATGAAATGTCATTGGAAAGTAATTAGATGGGATTTCCATTACTGGAATGCATCTGAATTACTTATGACGTCTCAAGTTGCCTTGATCAATACCATTGGTAAGTAATTGGATGATTTTTCTAATAAAATCTGAATTGTTTGTGGTATGCTAATCGAGTGAGATCATACCATTGGTAAACAATTAGATACACATAGTGGTTGGCAAGTTCAATAAGTAAAACCATGAAAAATAAATGGGATTATTCCATGATGTTTGGCAAAGAGTAGAATTGTGGGGGAGAAGAGCCCATTGTTTCGGCTACTATCTCAAGACCCTACAATGGGACGCAAACCTATCCATAAGACAAAAGTGGAAAGGTAAGCGAAGTCATACTTGAAAGTATGAAGGTGTCCAATGAGAAAGTGAGTGTCCTTAAACCTTGTGGAGTTAACCCAGTCCAAGGGTATAACTTATGAGTAAACTCTAGCATATATTGACATTTTGTCAGAGAGCTAGAATTTTTATTGATGTTGATCCACTCTTCCCAAAGAGATGATTTTGACCATATACATGAATGTATATGAACAACATTCCCCAAACCGGAAACGTTGGTTTCAACAACTATGGCGAAATAGTTGAAATGTGGGGGATAAAATGGGGAGAAGTGATGTGGAATGTCGTTTGGGTGATTCCAAAGTGAAATGATGTGAATACTTAGGAGTTTTATGTAAACTCTAAGCTAAGTCATAAATGTCACTACATTTGAAGAGATACTTGTGAAGCTTAAGTACTCTAAGGTTAATGAATTGGAGAGACTTCAATACCGTTGACATGTGTTATGATTATTACAAGGCAATAAAATCAAGTCAAGCTCACAAATGATGTGTAGTGAATCAAAAGAGACGAGTCTTTGGTGTATTGTACCCAAAGGAACTCACTGGGTGAACCAAAAGCCATAGTCCATTAATGGATATGCATTTATGGTTAACGAGGAGCAGTATCTTGGAAAACGTCCAAGTTAAACTCTAAGACCGATGAAGTTGAGTAGTTTGGCCCGCAAAGACTGGCGTTAATAAAACGCACTTTTGCACAAAATGGTTATTGCAAGGGCTAGAAGTGTTATGTGAAAAATCTCGTCGTAGAAACATAACATTATTGATTGGTTAATTTCTAGCGAAGTTATCGGAGATGATCAGTTTAGATCAAGTGATAACAAACGTGGGGGCCCATCTAGAAATTAATTTAAGCATCGAAGGAAATGGACTCGTGGCCTAGGACAAATCATCATGGCGGTAACTCTACCTAAGCAGGATTAGCAGACCCAACCTCTAGGTTCAAGGAGAAAACAAAGTTGTGATTGATGGTCCGACATTGTCAAATTATTCAAAGTCCATTCTCATGATGAGACAATGTCCAACTATAAGGGTAAACCTAAAGATAGAAGGTTTTTAATGGCTTCTAAGTTTGACACAGGATGTGATCAAATAGTGTATTTTCGGAATACATGTTTAGAAATCACCTATGTGAGTGTGAAGTGGAGCCGCTTCAAGGAGAATAAAAGAAGGCCAGTTCTCTAAGCACTCATGAGACCAGGCGGTGTTCATGGCTGAAACGAACACAACAATGAGAACCAGTGAACGGATAAGAGTTAGGTGTGTGACATATGTTGTCTTAGTATACAAGCAAAACCTACGGTTCAAAGATATCACATCTACCGATTGGTGAGTATACTCGATATATGTTCACTAAGGAAGGTTCAAAGGGAAACCTACCTATTCCGATGCAACTAATTCTTAGTCGAGAATCACACGATATTTTGCATAGTTTTTAAAGTACAACATTCTCCATTCATGTGGGGGATTGTTGGGATTTTTAGTGGTGTGAATGGAAATAAAAGGGGAAAGTTTCAAGAGAGTCTCTTGAAGTACCATGTTGGTAAGATGTGAGAAGGCATGACCTCGAATTCGATCGATTTGATGTAATATGTGGTTAATTGGTTAAATTGGTTTGTGTAACCAAATGAACCAAACCAAGTTGAACCAAATCAAACCGAACAGATGTGGCGGTTGGAATAACCAAACCGGTCCAACTTCCATGAGGCCGAACCAATGCAATGGTTGAAATATTTTAAACGAACCAATGCAATGGTTGGGGTGTAACCACCCATATGAAGAGTTGCCTCCCTTCAATGTACCCCTTCATTTTCTATAAATATCACCATACCCCCTCTTGTTTTAACTACGAGTTTTACATGGATTTTTTCCCGGTACTGAAACTCTGCCAAAATCCAAAACTAGTTTTTTTTTCTGCATTCTTTTCAAAGAGAAAATAGAGTCAAGTGTGGTTCTCGCCGTTTCGCTGCGTTCGATGGTTTCCGGAGTTTGAGGTACCGCTACGCCGGAAAAGGTACGTCCTTTCTATCCTGGGAGGAATCATTCCACAACCTTGGGTACTTGAGGGGAATAAGATTCTTTAAGGAGAGATAGTGAATTCTATCGGCTAGGACGCTTGCATGTGTCTTTGCATGTTTTTCTTAATCTTATGTGTTTGCTTATGTTGCAAGAAAATAGTATACGTGAACAATTTTCCCAACACCAAGCTTCGCCCACAATTCATCATACAGTTTTTGTAAGTTCCCTCACCCAGTTCATCCGCGTTGGCACCGGTCATCTCCTCCGCCACTGTCATCCTGGTACCGTCTCTGAAGCGGTTGGGGAGAGCAGTATGGTTGCGAGCATGGCACTCAGAAGCTCCAAAGCTGAGAGGTGGCAACCTCAGGCCACGCAGGCCTGCTGCGTTGGGACAATTAAGTCCTAAGCGGATAAGTTTGCTTGTGCTTTTCTAGTATGGAGCTTTATCAATATTTAGTTTTAGCTCTGGCCTATGTGCTAGTGGTCCTGTTTCCAGCTCCCTGCAAAGGTCTAGTTGGATCCTATTATTGTGTAGTTTGATTGCTCTTTTGTAGGGTTTGCTGCATTGCGGTCATCTAACAGCTACAAGGGCTCGATCCTTGACTTCTGCACTGCAAAGGGTAGAAATTAAGTTGATGACTTAGCTTTACCCGACAGTGGCGTAGCCAGGATTTCACTTAAGGTGGGTCCGACATAAAAATAAAATTCTATAAAATGAATGAAATGACCTATAACGCGTTTCATAGTATGTCGGCATATTTTCGTTGGAAGGTGGATAATTTGATACTAAATTAGAAATTAGTAAATTTATAATACATAATTAAAGACACAGTTTTATATAAAGTCAAGAGTTATTTATATAATATGGAAGGTTCATGTGTACCACAAAGTTTTCTACAATTTATTTGTAGATAAGTACAACGAGTAAACATGAGGTAATAGGTTCGAGAGTTATTAATTGTGTACAAATATTGTTATTTGTGTAATAATTTAGCAATGATTGTAAATCCGTAGCAGTGGCTGTACTAAAAAAGTCAATAGTATGATATTTATGTTGAAACCATGGTTTAATCGTGATTCAATCGCAGAAACCATGGTTTAATCAAGAAACTGCTCTTTTTGCGACGAATTCTATTGCGACAGCAAGAAATTCGTCGCAGAAAGTTTAGTTTTTGCGACGAATTCTACTTTTTCGTCGCGGATTGACTCATTATTCAGTGGTAGGTGGGGCATAGGGTTCTGCGACGAACATTTCTTTTCCACAACGAATAAACTCGTCGCAGATTGTTTATCGACCTTTTGCGACGGATAACGTTCGTCGCCGAATATAGAAAAATTTGTTGCGACGACATTGTGTCATCGCAGAAGTTTCAGAATTATTTGCGACGAATTTTTGTCGTCGCAGAATACAAAGAAATTTTTTGCGACGGCAGTTGGTCGTCGCTGAATGTTACACTGTTTTTGCGACGAATTTCTCTCGTCGCGGAATTATTGGGAGTTCTTTCTACGCTTGGCTGTCATCACAGTTTTTATCAACGAAACAAATTTAATCTAACATAACGATTTTTTCATTTTTATAATTTCGTATTAAAAATATGTACCAATAAATTCATGTAGATAAATGTATTTAACAAGTTATAACATTAGCCTAACTGGTTAGTGTGTTAGATATTCATTCGCTTGAGACCATATGGTCAATGGTTCGAAACTCAGCCGAGGCTCAAGTGTCTATTTTTTTAACAGACGAAGAGGGTCATTTACGGTGGCAATTTGCTGTAAATATCCTGAACTTTATTGGACAAAACTGCTTGTATATAAACTAAGTTTGCAAAGAAACCCTAGCCGCATTCACTTCCCCAATCCTCTTCTCCTCTGATTTTTTTCTCTGCTCTTCAAAATCCTATCTAGTTTAGCGCAGCTCTTCGCCAATATTCCTCTCCTGTCGATCTGCTCTCTTCTCACACCGACTCCCTATATCTCCTCTCAATTTACTCTCTCTCCCTCGATAGTACTCCCTCTCTTTTTTGGGTTTTCGATTTGCCTTTTCTCTCGGTCGGAGCTTTAGAACCACAGAGACAGGGGCGACTTCACGGTGGCGACAGTTGATACTCGTGACGGCGAGGGACGAAACTCACTGCGGCTTCTTATGGGCGAATCTCACGGCGGCGAAGGCGGACAAAGCTCACGGGGCTTCTGACCTGGTTGTTTGGTAAGTTTTGGTTTTCAGTGGGAGAAGGCTGTCGCTCGTAGCTTTGTATTTCATCGGCGGTAACGACGGCTATGCAAGAGGAAACTCTTTCGGTGAGATTATGTTGCATAGATTTTTCATTGTTTCTTACTGAGTGTTTCAGATCTAGATCTGACTTGGTTGTTTTTGCAGGTTTGGTAAAGAGGCTTTGTTTATATCCTCTAAATGCTTTACATCTGGAGTTTTAGACGGCCAATTTGGATATTGGCTGTGAAAGTGGAATTGATACTATGGTAATCTTGGGTGAATCTGGGATTTACTGTTTGACGAGAAGGACGATTTGATATGGACCAGAAAATAAATGGTAAATAAGTCCAAAAAAAGCAGAATAAAGTATGAACTAAAATGCAGGAAAACTCAAAAAGTAAATAAGAATAAATCATTTTTAAAAATATCAGAATAAATTGTGAACTAAAATGAGCCGGAAAATTGTGAATAACTCGAAAAATGCCTCTGTTGCTAAAATCAGGTAACCTTCGGCGACGGAATCTTACGTTGCAAAATTTTTATTTTCTGCGACGATAGAGCTCTTTTCGTCGCCAAATGTCCATTTTGCGACGACATCTTCGTCGTAAAATCACCGACCTTCCGCGACGAATTCCTTTATTTCTGCGACGAACCAGTTTTTTTCGTCGCAGAACTTTTTGCGACGCAGTATAGGCGACGAATGTTTATTCTTTTTTGCGACGCTGTAATCCGTCGTGGAAACATTCTGCGACGAAATTTAGGGCTTTCTGCGACGAAAACTTCCGTCGCAGAAAGTGAAGTTTCTTGTAGTACCTATACAATACGATTTTACAAACACTATAATCTTGAGCCAAGGTGGGTCCCGGGACCCACCTTGTTATGAGCTGGCTCCGCCACTGTTTGCCGAATAAGTATTAAAAAGTTGCCCATATCGTGGCAAGAATGTTCTCTTATCGTTGGTTGGTGGTTGATCGGCTGATGTCTTTTTTTCATTAAGCTTGAAAAAGATTTACTTTTATACATTATATATGTTTTTTTTGGAATATCTATGGAAAAAAAAAATTTAACTGTGAAGTGGGGTGGTGGTAGTAGGACTCGGCTGATGTTGGATGCAAGGGATAGGTTTTTGGTCCGAACACTGTCCCTCTCATTTTAAGCTTATTTTTGTTACTGGCAGTTTGGCACCTCGAACACCGCCCAGCCTTAAGCCTTTGGCCTCCCTTTTCTAATAGAGTAAATGCCACATTTGTTTACTGAAATTACTATATGATGTCATGTTTAATCACTAGCAAAAATTAATATCAATTTTGGTTACTCGAATTACTGAAACATGTCACATTTAGTCACCCACCCGTTAGTTTCCGTCCAAATTCGTTAATGGAGTTGTACAGAGGCTAACGGTGAGTGACTAAATGTGACATGTTTTAGTAATTCGAGTGACATTCATAAAAATAAAAATAAAAAGGGGTTAAAGACACATTTGATCACTAAGATTACTAAATCGGGACATGTTTAGTCACTAGAAAAAGTTAATATCAAATTTGGTCACTGTAATTACTAAAACAGGACACATTTAGTCACTCGCCGTTAGTTGCCGTCCAATTCCGTTAATAGAGTCTGTTATGTGCTGACGTGGCTAACATGAGCGCCTAGTCAGTGTTGTTTTGGACCAGAAATGATAAAACCTGACCCGCCACGTCACTAAAACCACCACGTAATAAACCCAACCCAACCCAACCTAGAAATAAACCCTAACCCAATTAAAATAAACAAATCCGATCATTTCCATTTGCAGACCCGAAAACCCTTCTCCTTCCTCGAGAGCTCTTCCCCTTTGCCGGCGGCCACTCTACACTAGAAACACAGCACCAAAAAAAAAAGGAAAGGAAGTTAAGTTACGCGGCGCATCCGGTGAGCAAGATCCTCGAACGTCACCGTTTTCTCACCTGCACGCAATCGATTCTTCCCAAACACCACTAATCCTCCATTGTCCATTCCCTATTTCCTCCATCATCTCGTGTAAACCAGAAAGAGTTGCAGAGAGAAAGTTAATAACAGGAAGCCACAGAGAATTTTCCAATTGCCTATCTTCCGATCTCTGCAATTCGAAGAATCATCGATGCACCAGGGCAATTACGCTTCCTACTACCATTTCCCCATCTTCCAAAACCCTAATCCCAATCCAAATTCGATTGATCACCACGAGACAGCGTCGGCTCCGCCGTTCTCCACCAGCTACCCTCCATCCGATTACTTTGCAGCCTATCCTGCCCAATCTTACGCTCCTCCACCTCCTTACTCTTCCAATCCCGATCCCGCGCCCCACCCACAGCTCCCTCGTCGTACTCCCAACCGGCTTCAACTCCGTTAAATCCCAACCCTCGTTCAGCCCACCGCCTCTGCCGCTAGCTCAGCAGTCGGCATTCCCGCTCCGGAAGAATCTCCCTGAGATCAATTATGTACCAAAGACTCGAATTCAGACCATTCTCATACTCCCAAAACACAGAGAAGTTGTGGGTACTGGCCGGAATTTCAGGCGCCTGGAACCCTGGATGCACCGCGTAACTTAACTTTTCTTTTTTCTTGGTGCTGTGTTTCCAGTGTAGACCGGCCGCCGACGAAGGGGAAGAGCTCTCGAGGAAGGAGAAGGGTTTTCGGGTCTGCAAATGGAAATGATCGGTTTTGGTTTTTTTAATTGGGTTAGGGTTTATTTTTGGGTCGGGTTGGGTTAATGGTTTGGGTTGGGTTTATTACGTGGCGGGTTTAGTGACGTGGAGGGTCAGGTTAGACCATTTTCGGCCCAAAACACAGCTGACTAGGCGCTCACGTTAGCCACGTCAGCACATAACGGACTCTATTAACGGAGTTGGACGGCAACTAACGGCGAGTGACTAAATGTGTCCTATTTTAGTAATTACAGTGACCAAATTTGATATTAACTTTTTCGAGTGACTAAACATGTCCCGATTTAGTAATCTCAGTGACCAAATGTGTCTTTAACCCAAAATAAAAAGTAATTCGATTGACCGGTGTTGGACGAAAGCTAACCGGAGAGTGAGTTAATGTGACCTGTTTTAGTAATTCGAGTTTGATATTATTTTTTTTAGTGACTAAACATAACACGATTTAATAATTCCAATGATCAAATGTGATATTTACCATTTTCTAATATTAACCATCTATAAATTATTTGGTGCCTCACTCTTCCTTTTATGAACCATAGATTTCATTAGTGACTATGACTCGCTCTCATGAATTCTGAGAAACACTTATAAACGTAATTATATAACTAGTAATTAGCCCGCGCTCTGCCGCGGGATAAGTTTGATTTATAATAATTTGTCAATGAATTGAAAAGGCTGTAAGAACACATGAAAATAGCTAAATTGTATTTTTGTTACCACATTAACTTAATTATGCAAAATGGGTCTACATGTTGATCCAGCAATGGCCGCAGAATGTAGTGTTCAGCATCCATGCATAGACACACAGAGGTACTTTACAAAACGATCAATGGTGTCACAAAATGAGGTGGTTCAAATTGCAAAAGAGTTTCCACACAACAAAAGCATATAAGCATAAATTGTTTGATTATTCCTGCAGAGTTAGATAAGCTGGTCTGTGAATGAACTGTCGCTAGTGTGCATAATCATTTGTCAAAGGCTGAGCTGTTCCATAGCGTGGCAACTCTAATGTGTGGTGCAGAAGCTGAATTTTGGTATTTCAGATCTGCTGCGGGATACGTTTGATTTGTGTAATGTAATCCGTTGTTACTGTAATGCAAAGCTTGAAAGAATACACAGATGGAAACAACTATTTTGCCATATTTAATTACTGACCACCAATGTCATGACGGACCACACACAATGGGAATACATGTTGCTCCAACAATGGCCACATGCATCCACGCATGAACACACAGAGGATGACATTCTGAATTTTACAAAATGACCAAAGGAATCACAAAATAAGATCGTTCAAATTGCAAAAGAGTTTACATACGGCAAAAGCATATAAGCATAAATTGTCTGATATTGGTTGGGAGAGAGGAAAGTCAGTGAGATGGAAAAGTTGATGAAGAAAAATGCTTGTAGCGTTAGTAAGCCGATTTGTGAATGGAGTGCCATAAATGTGAAGGATCATTTGTCAAAGGCTGAGCAGTTCCAGAGCTAATCACCTTCTCTGATGGAGATTTCAATGATATGGCAGACACTCAACCAGTCCAGCCTAGTAGCTGCAGATCTGCAAGTGTAAAGGAAGGAAAATGAATCACTAATTAGATATCCTGAAACATAAAGCAAAAAAAAAAAAAAACTGAGATTGAAACCTTGGAATCCCACAATCGAAGGGTAGAAAGAAAGAAAGAAAGCAAGAAAGAGAAGGGTCAATAACTTTATGATTCCAAGAGGTGTACCATAGACAAAAATCAGTAGAGATTTGTCAGAAACCAAAGCAAATTATCTTACCATCTAACATATGCAAAACATACATACTTCTATCTTATCGACGTACAAAAAGTTGCTGCTCTTACCAATCTTGCGCAATCAAGGGTCGCCATTCACCAGCAAAAATATAGGCTGTATTAACTTGAATTAGTGGCACCTTCCAGAACTTGCTTTGTTTCTTCCTCAACTCCATCACAGTTGAATAGTAATTTCGAGTATGTATGACTATATGAACTTGCTTTATGTCAGTAAGCACCACATGAGATTTATCTGAAGACGTTTAGGAAAAAGAAATCATGATGTTAGTTGACCGCCCACAATTACTGGAAGTCCACCAATAAAGAACATGAAACGATGATCAAAACCAGCAAGATGAGTAATACTCATTTCTCATGAATCATGAAAGGATACCCAAAATATGCTATTTATACCAGAGACTAAGTACCAACACTAATTTTGACTACTGTTATGAACTGATGGAAAATCCATCCTATACATAACAATAACAAATAACTATGGAATAGTTCGAAATCGATGGATTACATGTTGGAAGCTTAGCAGTTCAACAAATTTTGATAAAGTGCCTTTGATTTAGCACACTCCAAAACATGAATAAAATGAGAAAGATATAATTGAGACTCAAAAAAAGAAGATGAGGAATACCCGTTAAGTAACTCATGCCCTGGATCCGAACCCATGATCACTTGAGCTTCCCTTCTAAGTTCTAACATATGCGGAGTCATCCAATCAATCTCTACAGTTTGTAAAATCTGCATTCGGAATAAAAAAGTACAGGAAAATCATATTAACAGGATTTCAATAAGAAAACAAAGGAATTAAGGAAGAACCTTAATGCTAGGAAAAGGCTTCGAAAGTTCCTACTCCAAGGCATCCAGGGCTCATAAACATTGGTATGGTGATCGATTTATGAGTTATTAAATACCTCGCCACATGAATCACCAAGTGACCATAGGCGAAAATTGAGTGAAAGAAGATGAACTGGAGAACAGAACACAGAGAGCTTAGTTATAAGAGATGCAACCAAACACAACAGAAGAGAGAGATGAAGCAATATCTTCAAATTCTCACCTCAAACTCCAGAGTCAGCAAATCTTGTTTCCCTCCGTCGTGAATCACTTTCCCACCACCGCAGGTCCTATCCAACGTGGATCTATAACCCAACCACAGATCTTCGGATTGCAGCTTGTCGTGAAAATTCAATGGCCACCTTCCGGACTTTGAACTCAGTGCCGGAAACTACTCCAAAAAAATTGATCAAACAACACATTTTGAGAAATAAAGGGAGAACAAACTCATATAAGAAAAAAGAAGAAAAAATTCCATCAAAGAGATATCAAAATGACCTTGCGGAACAGGATCTTCCCTGATTCCTCTCTCAGCCTCTAAAATTTGCCAGTTGATCGCTTCAAGCTCGCCCCTTTAGGGAAAAGGAGATGAAGAAACAAAACTGAGTCCAACCAGAAAAAAACCTACGGATTTGGGTCTTCTTTGTGATCCGGCTGCAAAACCATATCGATATCCCGAGTAATTAAACGCCAAGAAACAGAGTACAGTGAAAGAACCAGAGAGGAAGTTATAACCTGATGCTCCTTATCCCGTCAACCCTTTTGTCGAGGTGGCAAAACCATCTTTCAAATCTGTAAAAGCCATCAAACAATCTTCAGTGTCAAATCTTGAAACCCACCAAACAATACCAGACCAAAACAGCACAATAGGGACAAAGAGAAGAATTAACCACCTGAATTCATAGGACGATCTGACTCATCCTCGCATCCTATCCGGATCATAGTTCCAAATCTCCCATACGTAGGAGATGGATTCTTGGTGATTTACCACTGGCACCTGTCAATCAATACAGGCTTCGGCTTAATCAAATTTGTAAAACCCTAGGAATTTGATAAAACATCAGGGAACAACACGACTAAAGTACCAGCGATGCAGAAATAGAAGCGAAAAGGAAACTTAAGAGATTGAGAGCTAGCTTAAAAAAAAAAAGAGATCGAGAGCTCACCGATTGGTCCCATGATCACCTCGACTTAAGCTGGCGGTTGCTCAGCGAGCTCGCCAGGTAAATGTGCAGAGAATCATGGACGTCGGCGGTTGATTGCCGGTTATCAGGAGGCTTCTCCATCCAAAAAGTTCAGAGAAAATAGAGAGCAGGGGAGAGAGAGAGAGAGAGGAGAGAGCAAAAGAAGTCATATCAATTGCTTTCGATTTGCAGGGATACCCATCGGAAAAGAGTTCAAAGTGGTAAGGGTAGGTGAAATGAGTGGACCATAAAAGAGTTACGTGGCAATGTCTAAAAAAATAAAGAGGACCCATAAAGCTTCTCAATGTTCACTTGAGGCCGACGTACGTCTCTATGCCCACTGAGGTGAATAAAAAGGAGCAGAAAAGAATCACAAAGTGGAGACAAGGGCCCATCCCAGGTCAGGTCAGCAGCCAATCAGAAGCATGTGTTAGGGAAAACCGTCAACTTCCGTGCAAGGATCGCAGTATCCGATAAAAACCCCTCGAGACCCGAAAACCATTGCAGGCTGCAGCACTCCTCCCAAACCTTAGCCATCATCACCAAAACCAGATGAGAAAGATACATTGGATTTGAGGCCGACGCGAAACTCGAAGACCCCAACACAACAAAAGGAAGGCGCAAAAGAGTTGGAAATGGCGGCAAAACAACCATCAACTCCTTTGGACAATATCAGGGCCCACAACAGGCAGTTAACCAATCAAAAGAAGGTGAATAGTAATTTTGGGTCTGTATAAATAGTAAAACGCATCTTGAGCTACAGTGATCGGCGTTAGTGGAAATAATGTTCTTTAATGTATGTAGTGTTTGGTGGTTGTGAGACATACCTAATATTAGATGTGGTGGCAGGTAAGGGTTTGAACTCTCCCTAGTCCCTATTACTAAGTTTATTTTCATTTTCCCTCAAAAAAGTTTATTTTAGTTAATATGGAATTTCCCCAACATTTTTTAGTTTTTTTTCTCCTGTTAATTCCTTACAATTATGTCGTATTTCTTAAAATAATTATCATTTTTATCTACAAAATATATAAGGTAAAACATGGGTTGAACTTGTCTCATTTAAATTTCGTGGCTTGAGAGTGATTCTAGGAAGGTCATTTTTGTCATTGCACCCAGTTCATCTTTATATATAAAAATGTTGTCATTGGAGACTGAACCTTGATCACTTAAATGAAGAAAGAGCATTATAACCAACTAGACTACATTGTATTTATTGTTACTTCTTTGATAGAACTTTAGAAATATGTTCGGTGATAATGCTTTATATTTATATTTTATCTTAAATTATGTATATTTTATAGAAAGAGATTAGTTCTGAAATTCGAACTTAAGTAACATTGATTCAAACGTTAATATTAAATTGTAGTTGTAGTCTAATTTAGACAAAATACAAAAGTGTACCCAAAACCTGTAGCTTTGTGACGAGTATAGTGATTTTTTTGTGACAAATTTACACATAATATAACGATATAATTGGAAAATGAGAGTCTCATTTCAAATTTTGTGTCCTGAGAGTGAATATAGGAAGCTCTTTTTCGTCATAATGCACAATTTATCTTTATATTATGTGTAGATTTGTCTCAAAAAATTACTATATTTGTCACTAAAATTCATGCTTTTGCTACATATATGTATTTTGTCTAAACTGAACCACATATACAATTTAATATTTAATGTTTGAATCAATGTTACTTGAGTTTCGATTTCACAATTAATCACTTTCTATAAAATATAATAATTTCAGGTAAAATATCCTTCCTGCTTGGTTGAAGAAGCTATTTCTATAAGATATATACAATGTTTTAAGATTTTCCATTTCAAATTTCGTGAAACGAGAGTGAAAGTAGGAAGAGTATTTTTGTCATCACAATATCAAGATTTGAACCATGGTCTCTTCAAACAAAAACAATAATCACAACCAATTAGACTAAACAAATTTGTTTTATCTTCTTAAATTGTAAACGTACACTAAATTGTAAACATAATCACAACCATCTACCACTTCGGAAATGGGTTGATCTTATGACACAATTACCTTAAGTGGTCGACCTCTTTCACCAAGTGGTAAACCACTCGAGACAGCCAGTCTACCGCTTCTGGCAATGGGTCGACAGGTGACACACTTACCATCAACTTACAATTGCTTATTGGATGAGGTAGACCGCTTCCGCCAAAATAGCCTACTGATTCCGCAAAATGGTTAACATCTGGATCAATTATTGAGAGAGGCGGGCCACTTGCAGAAAGAGGTAGACCACTTGATGGAAGTGCTAGACCATTTTTTTTTGTATAGTGCCTTTTAGTGGAAGAGGTTGACCGTTTGTTGAACATGGCAAATGAAATATAGTACATCTGGTCCACCATTCCAACAATGAGGTCTACCATTTTGTCCAAATAGGTTGACTGTTTTGTCCAAGTAGATCGACCTCATTAGTGAACAAGTCGACCGTTTTGTCCAAGTTACGGTGACTTGCAAGTCACCATAGCAAAGTCCATTGTTTTGACTCGAAGTTTTGATGAGGCAGTTCAATTCTTAGATAGAGGAAAGGTTGAGCTCGCAGCAAATAGTGAGCTATCGTTCGGCACGAGCTCAACAGGTCCTTCCAATAGGAAGGATCCCATAGTTGGTTCTGATAGTGGTGTGCTCTGTTGGGACTGGCGAGTGTAGACTCACACATGGCTGTAGGGACGATGATCAGAAACATCTTGGGGACACCTGCGATGGCACGAGGCGTAGGTTATGAAGGGTTGGTGGATTCGAGCATGGTGGAATTGGTGGCACTTCGCGATGCAATTAACTAGTGTCGCGAGGTGGGATTTACTTCCTTTGTGATAGACTCGAAGTTGTTATTGACAAAGTAAATTTTAGCAGTAAATTTCAATGAGGCTGTTAGTAGGGGTGGAGTCATTCTCATTGAGATTCACAGGCTATTTCACTCGTCTTCGGTATTTTCGATGCAGTTTGTACTTCGTAGGCAGGCAGACCAATCAGATAGCCCATTTGGTGGTAAAAAAGATCGCTTTTTTTATTCTCTGTAAAAAAATGTTGCGTTTGACACTAAATAGAGTTGTAAACGTTATATATTTTTTGTTCTTAAGTGATCATTTTGAAATATAAAAAATGAGCACCTAAAAAATCCATGTGCTAGGAACTCAGAAATCTCTCCGCCGGAGCCAAGAATTGCTCGCGGCTAGGGTTTGATCGTGCGACTTATTCTGATGGCGGTAGCAGGTACGCCTGCCTCTCCGACCCTCTCACCGGAGGAGACCAGGCCCCCAGATGGGCTAGGAGATCTCCGCAGACCACCTGAACTTTCATCGTCACCGGACGGAAAGAAAGAACGAGAGGTGCAGCAACAGAAGAAAAGGGTCTGACCACTTGACCTAGGGGACGAAGCCGCTCTGGGCGATGAGGTGATTATTGAGGATATCATGGAGGAGTTGGGGAAAGAATCCAGTTTGAACCCTAGGGCGATTGAGACGGCCACCAGGCGAAATTTAGCGACACAGTAGAAGCATCCCATGGCTTGGGGCGTGGGTGGCAAGAAACTTTTCAGCGAAGCCGTTAAACAGGAAACATGGTATGTGGAGGATTCGAACGCTGAAGAGACGATGGAGGAGATGCGGGATGACACTCAAGAGTAAGCTACTATAGAGGATGATGATCACCACTGCCCTACGATCTACTTCTTGCCGGAAGAGTGGCGAAATTATAGACGCGAGTGGAGATCGACTCTTATGGTGAAAGTTCTTGGTCGCTCATACTCGTATCCAATCATGGAGAAACGTTTGAACATGATGTGGGCGAGGAATGGAACGATCCAGATAACGAATCGGCCGAATGGCTTCTTTTTTGTCAGATTTACGAATAAGATGGATTATGAGCTAGCCCTAATAGGAGGACCCTGAGTAATTGGGGACAATTATATCACTATCCAGAAGTGGAAGAAAGGATTTTATCCCCGAACCTGCAAGATTGATTCTACTTTCGTTTGGATAAGGTTACATGATCTTCCCATTGAACTATACAATCCGGAAGCTGTGCTACTCATAGCTAAGAGAGCACGCACACCAATTTGGGTGGATAGAGCGACGGAGTTGGGTGCCAGATGGGTCTTCGCCCGGGCATGCATTGAGGTGGACCTTACTAAACCGTTACTTTCAAAGTACAAGGTGGCAGGGGTCGAGTACGAGATCAAATATGAGGGTCTGGATAACATTTATCTCGAGTGTGGGACATACGGTCACCCAAAAGTTCAATGCCCGACATTGCATAAGCATGATAGCCCAACCAATGTAGTACCCCGAACAGCCCCCAGTGAAGAAGCATGAGGAAAACTATGGAGAGTGGATGATTGCTAACAGAAGGGACCACCGACCAATTAAGAAGTCAGTTATGGGAAAGAAGGAGGCCATGTTCTCGGTGGCACTTCTGAGGGGCAGGCTCGATCCGGTTCTCACTTTGACGTCCCGATTCAGGAAGAGGAAGTGACTGCATTGTTAGAACAAAGAGGAAACCCGGTCCGACTTATCAAGCCTAACAATCTAGGGAACGTCTCTTAACAGAAAAACTCTATTGGTGCCTCCAAACCTCGCACTCAACAAGTATGGATAGAGAAGTCGGTGGGTGCTCGAAATGTCCCGGGAAAAGTGTCGAGTCAGCAATCGGGTGAGGTAACAAATAAAAGCTCGGCGACCCCCATAATAGAGGAGGTAGCCAATACCAGTGTTCCAGCCACGACCAACGAAATCCCTGGGAGCGAGGATAAGAGCCCGATGACGGTACGGAAGGTTGGCCACATGGTTGAAGGTGAACCGGGGGGAGGTTCGGAATAGGACCTCACGTTAGGGGATACTTCTACGGCCATGCAAATCATGGATTCCCCGCTATCGAATGACCAGAGTATTAATATGAGTGTTGACTCAAAAGTTGAGGAAACGAAAGGCAGCTTGGAGAGCATCCCTGAGAGGGTGCTTCCAATCCAAGCCTAAAGAAACCGGGGATACCCTACTGATCCCACCAAGCTAATGGATTTGAAGATATTTACGTGGAACTGTAGGGGTGCGGGAAGCGATCGCTTCCTTCGGGTATTTAAAGAATACAAGAGAAATAATCATCCTCACATGGTTGTCATTGTTGAACAGAGAATTAGTGGGGATACTGCAACGCAGATGATCAATCGGATGGGTCTCGACAAGTCTCTGGTGGTAGATGCAGATGGATTTTTGGGTGGTATTTGGCTAGTGTTGGACGAGCCAATGGTTCAAATCACTGGAAAAAAAATGTACGGGGCAGATGATCCATGTCTAAGTACAAGTGTGGACTGTTCAAATTCTATTCACGGCAGTTTACGGCCACCCGACTTTGGTATAAAGAAGAGCTCTATGGGATTCACTTCGTTCAATAGCCGAAGATGTAAATATGGCGTGGCTGCGGGCAGGGGATTTTAACTCGATGTTGAGCTCCTCTGAGAAGTTTGGCGGAGCACCTTTTGATGCGAGTAGGGTCCGCGAGGGGCACTAAGGAGAGACTTGATAGAGGCCTCACAAACCTCAGCTGGACTACTCGGTTCCTAGAAACGACGATGTGTCACCTGCCGAGGGTAAGATCCGACCATCGCCCCTTGCTGGTCCGCACGAACCCATTGTTTGCTCCACAGGGACCCAAATCATTTAAGTTTTTGGCCTCGTGGTTGACACACAACGGGTTCCCGTTTATGTTGAAGGAAGCTTGGGCGAAAGGGTCGGATCTGCAGAGCAGTTCCATAGCTTTTGCTCGAGATTTTGCCTACTGGAACAAGCATACATTCGGTCACATAATGAGACGCAAGGATAATTTACTGTGGAAAATCAAGAAGCTAGAAGAGCAGTGGGGTGGGCATTCGGATCATGGACAACTACTGGACTTACGAATAGAGTTAGAAGAGGTTCTTCTGCAGGAGGAAATATTATGACGTCTGAAGTCGAGTTTGGATGGGATAGCATGGGGAGGCCAGAACACGAAGTTTTTTCACACGCGTACAATCCGGAGAAGGAAAACAAACTGCATTGTTGCCCTTAAGAACTCTCAGAGTGAATGGATTGAAGACCAGAACGTGCTATGTCAGATGGCGCGACAGTATTATATGAAGCTTTTCCTTGATGAGACCACGCCCAGCTCATCCATTCTACATGGCTTCCCGCATCTGAAGTCGCAGCAATGGGAGGCACTAGGAGTGGACTTCAGGGTGGACGAGCTCAAGGCGGCGGTTTGTGCTATTGAACCTCTCAATGCGCCGGGAATTGATGGCCTAAATCAGCTTTTATTTCAGCGCTTCTGGGAGGTGGTGTCCACGACAGTTCATGATTGTGCAAGAAAATGTTGGGGTGTGCCATCTTTGGTGAGGGAGCTAAATGAGACAATACTAGTGCTTATTCCGAAGATCCAAAGACCCGTGTAGATCGAACAGTTCCGTTCGATAAGCCTCTGCAATGTCAGCTACAAAATCATCACTACATGTTTAGCGGAGAGAATGAAACCTCTTATGCCGACCCTTGTTCATGAGACTCAGACGAGCTTCGTTCCAAGGAGGCATATCACTGATAACATTTGTATTATGCTGGAAGTTGTTCACTCCATGCGAGCCAAGACTGGGAGATCTGGGTGGATGGTGATTAAGGTGGACTTGACCAAAGCATATGACCAGATCAGGTGGAGTTTCGTCTGGGATACGCTCGAGGCAGCAGGTTCCAAGAAAAGTTCTTAGAGCTGACAATGCAGTGCATTTCCACAACAAGAATGCAAATACAGTGAATGGCGGTATGATGGAGGAATTCATGCTTTCCTGGGGGTTAAGACAGGGATGTCCCTTATCTTCACACATATTCACCATG
Organism: Linum tenue; assembly: GCA_946122785.1. Classification (NCBI taxonomy): domain Eukaryota; kingdom Viridiplantae; phylum Streptophyta; class Magnoliopsida; order Malpighiales; family Linaceae; genus Linum; species Linum tenue. Next base: position 10,652,337 of record CAMGYJ010000011.1, on the reverse strand, counting down.
TGTATGAAGAGGCTGGGTCATTTGATCAAGGCCGCAGTGGACGATGGGAGCTAGAAGCCAATTAAAGTCTCTAATTTAGGTCCGGCCCTATCCCACCTATTTTTCACTAATGATCTTATCCTGTTTGGTGTGGCCACTACTGTGCAGGTTCAAGTTATCAACCAGATTTTTGAATTTTTGGGAGTGCTTCCCGGAAACAGATAAGCAGACCCAAATCGCGGGTGTACTTCTCAAAAAATGTCACGGAAGCTCTTGGTGGATCCCTTAGTAGCAGCCTGGATATCCCTTCAACGACAAACTTGGGACGATACCTGGGCGTCTCGGTCATTCATGACAGGGTCTCTCGCAGTACTTTCGTGGATCTTATAGACAGGATTGATGCCAAGTTGGTCGGCTGGAACGTGGCTACTCTATCTCTGGCCGGTCGTATAACTTTGGCTTAGTCGGTTCTTGCCTTGTTACCGGCCTACACGATGTAGCATACCTTTCTCCCAGTCAGTGTTCGCGAGTATATTGATAGAAAGATTCAAGCATTTATCTGGGGGAGCTATGAAGCAGGACATACCCTCTGCCGCCCCAAGGAAGAAGGAGGACTTGGTATGAGGGATGCAACGACGCTGAACGAGGATTTTATTATGAAAATTACATGGAGGTTGTTGAAGGATCCTAGCAGCCTATGGGTAAGGGTTATATGGGGAAAATATCTTCAACAAATGGGGGAGACCCTAGTACCAAGAACAGCGGGCAAACTCTCTAACCTCTGGCAGGGAGTTCTACGGGTAATACACAGAATTCCGGATGCGACTTTGTGGAATTTGGCAATGGACAAACGGTTAGATTTTGGGCTGATCGCTGGTTGACGGACCAGCTCTCGTAGATTTGGCCGTGAGACTTCCCCAAGAAGTTTTGTCTATCACTATTGCTGAAATGGTTTTAAACGGGCGGTGGATCCTGGACTACCTAAGAGCATTTCTCCCGGCCAGTATAATTGATTAGATCCATCTCCATGACATCCCAATGGAAACGGCAGATGATGAACCCCGGTGGCGCTTTACAGTGAATGGTGAGTTCACATTGAAGACAACCTATAGGCTCTTAGATAACGAGAGTCAACCAATGAACGCCCATCCGCTTTGGAAGACTATATGGTAGGTCTCAGCCATGCAGCGGATACGTTCTTTCTTTTAGTTGGCTGGCCATGGAAGACTCCTAACGAATGGGGAGCGTCATCGCATGCACCTTACCAACTCAACTAGCTTCCTGGTTTCAGCGGGAGCGAAGAGACTACACTCCATGTACTAAGGGATTGCCCTTACTCAAGGGAGGTTTGGTCCGACTTCCTTGCGAACGAGAATGATGTATCTTTCTTCCAACCAGATGCGATGAGCTGGATGTTACACTACTTGAAGGGAAGAAGCGAGAGGTTAGCTCCTACTGTATTTGTTGTGGTGTGTTGGTTGCTTTGGAAAAATAGGAACTTCCATGTCTTTGAGAAGAAGTTGGCGGCGCCATCTCATTTACAAGCAGCTGCGCAGAGTTGACTAAGCATATTGATGAAGCCATAAAGAAGGAGGTCGTTGTTTTGGGGGAGATGAGGTAAGGAGAGTAGAATTTGATTGGCTGGAAGCTACCCCAACCTGGGTGGTGCTGCGTAAATACAGATGGTTCGGTGGCGTTGGTGAGTCAAAGTGCGACTGTTGGAGGAGTGGTGCGTGACGATCAGGGTCATTTTTTGGGGGTATTTGCAATGAACTTGGGGGGCGGATCGATTACTAGAGCCGAGCTCATGGGTGTCCTTCAGGGTATGCAGTGTGCTTGGGAGCTGGGTGTGAGGAAAGCAATTATCCAGACGAACTCTCGAGCAGTAGTGAAGCTGATTGAGTCGGCTACAAGCACACACTCGCACTATCATGTTGTGATACAGGTGCAGAGAATGATTCGGCGCGACTAGCAGCTCCGTGTGGAACATATCTATAGGGAGGGAAACGTGGTGGCGGACTTCTTAGCTTCGACATGACATAGCTTACCACTGGGGCTTCATCTGATTTCCAACCCCCACCCCTGTTGAATCATTGGTTGTTGTTCGATCTTGTTGGGAGTTAGTCTCCCAGACTTGTTCCAGCAATGTTAGGCGCATTTTTGCGCATCTGGACTACCAAAAAAAATCTATAATTTCAATTATATTAATTATTTTTGGGGTTTTCAAAGTTTGTAGAGTAATAAATGAATTTATCATAAATTTATCATAAATTTCTACGTTTTTATAAATATTTTTATTAGTTTGGCCGACGTGAGTCGTGATCAGATATGGATCGCAATTCCCATATGTATCATGTCCACCTCAATACATTTAACAAAAAATTGAAGGATAACCATTAAGCGTCCATTAAAATAAAAAGCAAAATATTGTTGATAAATGATGCGCTGTTTCTGTTGTCCTTCGATTAACAGGAAAAAGGAAACCGCGGGAAGCAAACAAAGTAACGAACAAAACAATACACACCAGCCACCGCCTTAGCTGGCGGCTTGCGGAACGATAAAATTATCACAACCGACTCGGAAACAGATAGTAACGAAATCACAACCGTCCGTCTTTAGATCACGGATGAATCTCAGCCGTCCGTCTCCAACCCACTGGCTTATAAATAAACATCTCCCTTCCCTCGTTGCTATTCTGTGATAAGGTAAGAGTTTTAGATGGTCTTTCTTCCGAGTTCAGGATTCCGCGTGGATCGTCTAGGCGGGTGGAAGCCGTCGGTCAAAGAGTTTTCATCTTTCTTCTTTCACATGCTTTTTTTGCTTGCCTTGCGATGGATTACGAACTGGCGTGATTGTGATTTGGTTTGCAATTTGCTTGTCTGATCATGCCTAGGCATCAGCGATCGCTTCTCTTTGCTTCTCTAACTATGGCGCTGCTCGTTGATTTCGTGGTGTTTTCTTTGGATTTCTCGGTTGATCGTCGTGGATTTCACCTAGATCTTCTTGTGCTTGGTTAAAGACTCGAGTATTTGAATTAAGATTGGACGAATCTGTTTTGTTCAGCAACGGTTGATTTGCTGTTTCTTCTTGCCCGATCTAGGATCTTGAAGCACGATCGATGCCTGATTGTGTAGTGGAAGCTGGAGTCATATGGATGGAGTCTTCATATTATCATTGCTATACGGACACGTTTTTCTCCTCTGTTCGTTGTTTCTTTGACGGTCGATCCTAGGTCTACGGGTATTGATTTGCAGATTTGGTTCATCTGCAGGTCCGGAGGCTCACTCTGAGGATTCGGGAACTCTGCCTTGCTAGTTCTTTTCTCTTCCTTATCTTCGTATTTGATTAGGTTATTGTTCCTATGCCGATCGAGACCGTGATTCTTGGCTAATTCTGATTCTGAACAGATGGATACCATGGCTCATTTGACTTCAGCGAGGGCTATTGAAGCTATATCTTTGTCCTTGTTAGAGATCATTAGATTTCAATGGTGGTCTGGCTTAATGGTTCTCCTTTTCTGGCTTTTGAATCTTGATGATTTGGCCCTGGTTTGTTGAGAGAACTGATTGATATTCGGATCTGACCAGGGAGGAGAATTGATTATTTTGTGGTTTCCCTACCTTTTCAGGACTTCTTTGTTTCTCTGTTCGTGGTAGTGGGCTGGTTTCTCTTTATGTTATTTCGTTTTCTCAGAAAGGAATTGGGGAACCGATGTATGGCATTGGACATGGGTGGCTAAGTGGAAGTATTATGTGGGATATATTGGATCACCGTGACGGGAGTTTTTCTTTCACTCCCCCATTTGTTACCTGTATTTTTGGAAGGTTTCGTAGTAAGTCTGTGTTCTGCTGTTGGTTGGTAACTCGTGCTCTATGTTTATTGGTGCATTGTTGTCAGGGTTCGTTGTTATTGGAAAGGCATCGAGAGCGAAAGGAAGGGTTTGGTTTACGTGTCTTAGCTCTCTTCTTTATCTTGTTCATAGTTGCCACGATTGTTATCCTGGATTTGGAAGCTTAATGGATTTCGTATATTTCTGGCTCTGAATCTTCAGGATCACGAGGAATACTGACTTGGTTTCTTGGGAGATCTGATATCTGTATCTGACCAGGGAGGATTCGGTTATAGAGTTCTCTGGTGGTTTTCGGTATTTGGGTTTCCTTCTGTGTTTCTGTTGTTGGTAGTTTTCGTGTTCATTTTTTGTTGTTGTGCTCTCTCAGGGGTGACATAGGCTGACATAAACAGTTGCTGGGTGGCTTACAGCGTCTAGCAGATAGCATGTTTGACCAATCATCATTTGACTTCTTGCCCTCTCTAGTCCTAGTGTTCATTGTTTTTCATTAGAAATCATTAGATACTATGGTGGAGCTAAATGGTTTTGTCCGTTGTCTTCTGAATCTTCAGGTTTTGGCCGTGTTTTTTTCAAAGTACTGATTGACATTCAGCTCTGACCAAAGAGGAGTTGGTTAATTGTTATTTTTGGTTTGCCTAAGTTTTTGGCCTTATATTTCGATGTTTTTATGTTGGTGGTGATAGTAGGCTGGTTTCTTTTTATGTTGCTTTCCTCTCAGGAGTTGGGGGTCCGATATACTGGTTTGGGTGGACAGTATTATGCAGAACAGATGATCATAAGCTCTTCCTTCCCTCTCACCCTGTTCTTTTGTGTACTTTAGGGATCTTAGATGTTGCCATTGATCTGTTCTTATATGTTCATTACAGATGCTGGGGGTCCGGTATACTGGTTTGGTTGGACAGTATTAAGCAGAACAGATGATTATAAGCTCTTCCTTCCCTCTCACCTGTTCTTTTGTGCACTTTAGGGATCTTAGATGTTACCATTGATCTGTTCTTATATGTTCATTACAGATGCTGGCGGAGATTGGTATACGTCTCATCCGGTAGCAATTTTACAGACTGGAGGTTTTGTAAGAAGTTGGTGGTCTATTGTGGGTGGGTAGTTTTATGTTGTTTTATTGGTGACATCGTGCTCTATGTTTGGTGAACTGTCAGGTTACATTGGGTCTGACAATGAAGGATTATCCATGGTTTTGGTTAGTGTCTTGCTTTCTCGAGCTGTCGTTCCGGTTGATTCTTGTCAGTGATCTTTCCTGTATTCTTGGCAAGATCTGACGTGGTTTCTTCGAAGAACAGATAACGTATCTGATAACTGAGCACTGCATTCTTTCTATGTTTTTGTTCATGGTGATTTTTGGTATTCTATTTTGTGGTTCTGCACTCAAGTGACATGTAGGTTAATATTAACTGGTGGCTGGATGCTTAGAGCATTGAGCATGCTTCATCAACCTCACCTAAAAGAAATGAGTTCCTCTTACCTTGTTAATGCTCATCGTTGTCCACTGTGTTTTGTCTTGATTATTTTCTGGTTTCCCCACGCCTTGTATATATGTTTTATGTTGGCTGTCATACAGTGGCAAGGTCTTTTACAGTCTGTGTCCTCTCAGAAGGTGGTGAACCGAGATTCAGGTGTTAGGTGGCTAAGAGCAGCTAGCAGATATCTTGCTTCACCAATCGAACGTCTTGACAAGAGTTCTTCCTTCCCATTTGTTTTCCTGTTCTTCCACTGTACTTCTGGGATGTTAAACTGTCATTGATTTCTTGTTCTTTCCTTGGTTTCTTTCTGTGCATTCTGTTGGTGGTGGTAGTTCTGGAGTGGACAAATGTTGGCAAAGCACACAGTGTTCTCACAGCAGTTGGCGAACTGATATAAGGTCTTAGGTGTCTAAGAGGAGTTGGCAGATCTCTTGCTTCATCGATCAGACTAACTTGGCTGAGTTCTTCCTTTCGTCCCACCTGTTCTATTCTTCCATCGTGTTTCTGGGATCATATTATATATTATGCCATTGATTCTCTTGTATTTTCTTGCTTTCTTTCTGTACTCTGTTGTTGGTGGTACTACTTAGGCGGATGAGTTGTGGCAGCTAGAGAAGCTAGCAGATATCTTGCTTCATCGATTGAACAGTCTTGACAAGAGTTCTTCCTTTTCTCCATCTGTTTTCCTGTTTTTCCACAGTACTTCTGGGATGTTAAACTCTGCCATTAATTGTCTTGTGGATTCCTTGCTTTCTGTTGGTGGTGGTCGTTCTGGAGCGGACAAATTTTGGCGAAGTTGTGCAGTGTCCTCACAGGAGTTGGTGAACTGATAGCGGATATCTTGCTTCATCGTGACCGGCTGAGTTCTTCCTTTTCTCCCACCTGTTAACCTTTCCTCCCATCGTACTTCTGGGATGTCAAATTATGTCATTGACTGTTGTGTTTTTCTTGCTTTCTTTCTGTTGGTGGTGGTAGTTCTGGAGCGAACGAGTCGTCTACTCTGGGGGTAGATGTAGACTGATATTATGCTCTGGTTTTTGGTGGCTAGAGCATTTAACACATGGGTTGCACTGGTCATGATATCAATACATGAGTTCTTCTTGCCCTTTACCTGTTCAACCTTTCATTTAGTGGTGGTTTGTGCTTCACAATAAATCGTTTTCTGGTATTGGGTTGGTGACATCGTGTTCTCTGTTGGCATTGAACAGTGGTATGCAAAGCAAGACAGGTTTCTGTCTCGGGCTGTGTCGCAGTACATGGTTGCCATGTTAAAGTGTCTCTTGCCACTAATTGATGATCCTTGCAGGGAGCTGCTCTGGACGATTCTGTACATCGTTCTGCCCCCCATCTGTTTAGTGAGTTGGCTGACCTGATTTTCTTAGACCTAGAAGCCAACTACTAGGAATGCAACAACTGCATTAGTGATATAATGGATTGTTTATGTTGAGAATGCCAATACTCACACGAGCCAGCATTGGTTATCCTCGCATCTTTTGGTTTCTTTCTATGGTTTCTTGATGGCTCTATGTATGTAGACTGTCTCTTGTTCGCGTTCTGCCATCAGGTGGGGAAAAGGCAGGAGTGATTCCATGTGCTGGTGTTGGTGGCCGGAAGTGTTCTCTCTTCACCTATTAGGACATTATGAAATCAGTTCTTTTCACCTGGTTCTTTTTGTTCACTTTCAGTTGTGTGCTCCCTTATTGTCCACTGTTTTTTATTTTCCTCTCTTGTGTGTAGGTATCAACGCTCTCTTGAGGTGATAATCTGTCAGCAATGTCGTATGTTTTACTGCTATTGGTTTCTGTTTACTGGTCATATGTTGTTGTGCATTGGTCTATGATTTATCCAGGCAATTTGATTCCCCGCATGACTGGACTTGGGGCAGCGTTTATTGGTTTTTGTCTGTCATGCTATCTGGTCCCAAAGGACGATTGGTGTCAGCTACTTTGCACCTTGCTGGGTTATCATGCTGGTGCCAGGGGTTTGGTTTGCCTAATTGTTTCCTTGAGCCTTAAGTTGGAATGCAGTTGTTGCATTTGCCAAGTGGATTTGGCAGGGATCTTTGGCTAATTTACCTTGCCTGTCTCCCAGAATGGAGCGCTGGTGGAGGACTGTCGGGTCGGCAAATTAAGGTCTACTCTGATTGTGCTTTCTCACGTATGCTTTGTCGTGGAAACTAGTGGTAGACACAAATATGGTCGGTGGTGCTGGTTTATGCTCTGTGGATTGTGCTGGTGGAGGACTCGGCAAACTAAGGTTTACTCTGATTGTGCTTTCTAACGTATGCTTAGTCGTGGAAACTAGTGGTAGACACAAATATGGTCGGTGGTGCTGGTTTATGCTCTGTGGATTGTGCAATATCTAGGTGCTGCTACAAGAAATTTTCAACTGGTTGATATGGTATTACACTTCTTCGTTCATTTGTGCTAGTTTCGCTCTCATGGTTTACATTGTCTAGGCTTAAGATTCTACAAGAACTTATTGACTGGTAGACATACCTCTTCTCCATGTGCTCGTTAGTGCACTGCTTCGGTTGGCTGTGGTCTCATATTATCCTTGTAATGATGCTTTCGCTGCACGTGCGTTGTGGTTTACTTGGAATTCACAACATGGTATCAAGGGTTCATGATTGCTTTGGTGGTTCTGCGCTCGGGTGCTTGGATTGCATTTGGTGGTCACAATATTTGAGCATTGGTGTTATTACGATCGTTGGATTTCGAAACTGTTTTTGTAGATTTTGCTTGCGTGTTTGTTGTAGCGTAGGATTATGCATGTAACTTGGCCTGTGCATTCGTGCATGGACGGTCCCAAGCCCGTGCAAAACAAGGAGGGCATGCTTTGCTATTGCAGCTCTCTGCTGATGCTGTGTTATTATACATGTTCATCTCCTCTGTGCTATTTTGCTTCGTCGATCGCGGATTAGGCTTAAAAACCTGACTGATTGCTGGCAGTCGATGCCACAGGACGTGTAGTGTACCTTAAATTTTGCGCGGATGTGGAGCTTTTGTCCGGAATTATAATTATTGCCGAGATAATATTTTGGCGATTAGGTGTAGAATTCAAATCTATATTTTGTCCCTGTAAGCCTGCGGAGAAAGATTATGAGGATAATAGCCAATCTTACTTGGGGGGTTTAGGGACTTCCTTGATTGTTAAATTTCGTGTACTGTTAATAATTCCCTACTACTTGTGATGGCGTAAAGTTACTTTTTAATGAAAATATCATTTGTACGAAATAGTCCGGGAGTTTGATTATTGATTGACTTCCGTGTTTTTCTTATTTCTTCCGTATGATTGTCTTTTGAACCAATGATTTTGAAAAGAAAAAAAAGTCATTTGTACATCTTCTTTTCTTCAATTTAAATGGTTAAAATTGAGGGATTAATTTTTGTCTGATCTTTCCAATAAGACAGGTTTGGCTAACAATCTTATTCAAAGTATGATTTTACATGTCATCACCCAATCGGCCGTCACAAATCACATGCAGTCTGGCCTAGAATAAAATGCGTTGGACTTGAACGGGCAAGCTGTGATATAATGGAGCAGTTAGTTGTACTTAATCGGCGCCGGAGATCTTCGTGTAACCACATATGCGACTCTTATCAGTGAATTAGTTAAACCAAAACCATCTCCCCTGTACTTAATCCCCGCTGTAGGTCTTCCCTTTCCGTGTATTCGTTGAACCAAATCATCTCCCCTTCTACTTAATCGGCGATATATTATCCTCCCAAACAGTTCAACATTAAAACAGAGCGGGAACACAAGAGTCGTCAGGAAAAACCCATCATGCTCTGTAGGATCATATTCTGCGTTTCCGTCCTCCTTTCCATCCTCATCGTCCTCCTCCTCGCTTTCCTCTCCCCGATTCCCCACCACAGTAATCCCAACACCAACAAGCCTTGGGTAGCCCTCTCTCTCTACCTCCAGCAGCCTCAGAACTCGCCGTCAGCCAGACCCACGGCCGACGGCGGCGGTGGCGGGGTATTCGTTTTCCACCGTTCGCTAACCGAAGGCCCGGAGAATACTTCCAGAGTGGTCGGGAGAGCTCAGGGGTTCATCATCCCCGTCGAGACGTTTGCCGATTCGGCTTTCAACATCGTCTATCTGACGTTCCAGACGCCGGATTTTTCCGGGAGTTTGAGCGTGCAGGCGAGGAGCGCGGCGGCGGGGAGGAATGACGAGGAGCGGCGGCTGGCGGTCGTCGGCGGAACTGGGTCCTTCGCGTTCGCTCGCGGGTTTGCGGTTTTGGCGCAGGATAAGAGTGAGGAGAATCGGAAGCAGTTGAAGCTTCAGCTCAAATTTCCCAATCGGTCCCAAACGATTTTCCCTGGCTGACTAAGACCATTCACAATAGTAGAAGAGAATATGAGAGAAAAAATGGTGGAAAAAGCGGGGAAATGGGTCACAATAAGTAGTAGCGAAAAGAGAGTATTTGGTATTTATCTTTTTTGCAAAATTAATCTAGATTTGATATGTTAACTTTATTTTGATAATTTATTTATTATTTTATATAGGTAGTAATAATTAATTAATACTCGATCAATGACGTTGTCAAAATTAAATATGACGTTGTCAATGACGAATCTCAATAATTTGCAGACGACTATGATTACATTTACAGAGAGTTTGGGAAGAAGAGATTTTTTTGTTTGAAAGGTAGGAAGAGAGTTTGAGAAGTGTTGGAAGAAAATGAAGAATGAGTTTTATTTATAGAGTTGAAAAAAATGTAGTCGTTGAAAAAATAGCCGTTGCAAATATGGTCGTTGTAAAATACGACCGTTGGTATCAAATTGACGTGAAATCGACCATTTTTGTGATTTTACTACAATAACAAATTCAACATTTGATTATATATCAATATTAGTATCAAATTGACGTGAAATCGACTACTAATCATAGTTGATCATTTTTGTTTCGGTATTATTAACAGTGGTAAGTGATGACTGAAATCGATTATTACAATTTAACAAACTTATAATTTCATAAATCTTATAAAGATACTGTGTCAAGAACAATATTACAACGAGGATAAAGTTATAACAAATAATAATTTTGGCACCAAAACTTCATGCTATTTTTCACTTGTACCAATTGCTGCATATCTTTCTAGTAACATTGAATATTGAATGATTAATTGATAATCCTGTGCATATTAGTAGCATAGACGATTAAATGAACTTAATTAAGAAGTTCAATTAAACATTTATAACAATTGGGCTAACAGCCCAAAGGCCGAAACTCAAAAAGGTACATCATATATCTCAAAATCGGGCCTCGGGAGAGGCCCAATAAAGAAACCCACAGCCCAGGAAAGATCCAAGACCCCACAGAAACTCCAGCAAGGTGAAACGCAGTACAATGTTGCCGTTCATTCACTCCGTTGCGTGTTGGGAGAAATGAATTGTAAACCCCGAAAAGGAAGCACCAAATTATGAATGAAAAGTAAATCTACAAAATATATAAAGGCAAAACATTGTCCAAGAGTGATTCTATAAATGTCATTTTTGTTATTACACCTAGTTCAGCTTTATATATTAAAAATGTTCTCATTGGAGTTTGAACCTTGATCACTTAAATGAAGTAAGAGCATTATAACTAACTAGGATACATTATATTTATTGTTTTTTATTTGATTAAACTTTAGGAATATATTTGGAGATGATGCTTCTATATTGATATTTTATCTTAAGTTATTTATATTTTATAGGAAGAGATTAGTTATGAAATTGAAACTCAAGTAACATTGATTTAAACATTAATATTAAATTGTATGTGTAGTTTAGTTTAGACAAAATACAGAAGTGTAACCAAAACATAGACATTTGAGACGAGTATAGTCATTTTTTGCGACAAATCTACACATAATTAATGATAGAATTGAAAAATGGGAGTCTCATTTCAATTTTCGTGGCTTGAGAGTGATTCTACGAACCTCTTTTTCGTCATAGCGCCCAATTTATCTTTATATTATGTGTAGATTTGTCAAAAAAATTACTATATTTGTCACGAATATCCATGTTTTGGCTACATGCATGTACTTTGTCTAAATTGAATCACACATACAATTTAATATTTAATGTTTGAATCAATGTTACTTGAGTTTCAATTTCACAATTAATCACTTTCTATAAGATAAAAATAATTTCAGGTACAATACCCTTCCTACTTGGTTGAAGAAGCTCTTTCTATAAGAAATATTCAATGGTTTAAGATTTTCCATTTCAAATTTCGTGAAACGAGAGTGAAAGTAGGAAGAGTATTTTTGTTATCACAATTATTTATCTACTTCCTATAAAAAGTATCAATATCAAGATTTGAACCATGGTCTCTTCCAAAAAAAAAAAAAATTAATAATAATAATAATAATCACAACCAATTAAGCTAAACAAATTTGTTTTGTCTTCTTAAATTTTAAACATACACTAAGCGAAAATTTGAAAAACAAAGGACTTTTCCATCATGGTTAGCTAGCCTGTTAAATCTTCCGAAAAGAAAAGTTTAATACATGATTTATTATTTTTTATAACCTATGAAATGATGGGGTAATCTTAAAATTGCAACACAAATTTCAATGCTTGAAATATTGCATATCGAATTACAGTATTGAATATGCAAAAGCGACGTAGAATTCTTTAAATTAATATAAATTTGTAGAACTACTACGAAGCAAAATATTTTGTATAAACTATAGGTGGCTGGTTCTTTAAAATTTTAGATTGGTTAACTGCTAAACGTCAAACCACTTGCTAATCTGGCATGAATGGACCCGACAATAATGAAACGATATTGGGTTTAATGCGATTTTTGGATGTGTTGATCAATTAAAGGGCATTAACATATAAATGAGTTATAATTAACCTCATTACAATTTTTACTCTTTATAATAATTAATTTAATCTTAATATTTGCGATGTTTGAAATATTTTATGTATGATTTAGAGGTATACTTATTATTTGTGACATCAGTGATAGTTGGTTCAAATGTAGTATGTTATCAGGTAGTCAAAATCGAATACTGGGTCCATTTATGACTTTTTTTTATCTTGGTGTTGTGAAGAGGCATAAACTTAATTGTTAGAATGCATATAACTATACATCACATGGTCGAGCTAACATGACATAGTTAGAGCATACCATGAAGACAATGTATATGGATCGACCATGTACAAGCATGAATGCTTCATGGGTCGTACCAGACTTAAACTTCAAGGGCTCGCGCACAAGTGCGAGCACCACTAGGGATGACAATGGGGCGGGTATGCCTAAATCATCCTGACACGCTATGACACAACACCAAACTACGACCAAGTGTAATTGTAGTCCGGAAATGCAGAATAGTGGTAAGTTTAATTTATCAACCCGGGGTCTAGATCTACTGCCTACTCCGTGAACCTCTATTATCTAGAGGGACTAAGTGAGTGAAGTTGAACTCAAACTAAACAGAAAGAAAGCAGTAAATTGTCAGGTTTCCTAAAGCAAGAGAAGAGTCACTCGGGAATGAGTCCCCCTAGCTTCTTAATTAGGTCCAAGTTGTAATTTCCTTAGGTTGATTTACTGTTGATTAAACTGCGGAAGATCCGACAGTAACTTGAAATCTTTTTAGCTGACCAAGCCCTCTTAGACAGACTAACCGGCAGACGACTAGTCTTCACCGGGCTAGAAAGCTAAGGCAATTAACACAGAACTCCACTACTGGTATTGGATTCCAGTACAAAGCAGTGAATTGACTAACTCCCGTATAATCAATTCACTCCTATCAATTGAAGAAGCTCTAACAACCTAATCAGATTCTATCTATCTCAGGTTGCAGCAGAAATCAAAAGAAGTTGATCAGGATTCAATTGACTCAATAAACACACTTCAATCGATTATAAACAAACAGTATATCAATTCAAAAGTCATTACAATCAAGATCCCTAACACATGGAACTAGGGTTCTTCATACCCAAGTGAGAGAAGGGTCTACTCCATAGAAAGAGAGAAGAAAACAGAATACAAAGCAGTCATACTCATAAAGATGGGAATAATCTGCTCTGGGATGTCAATCTTCACTCCTGGGGATTCAATCTGGGCTTCAATGATGAGAAATCCACTCCAAATAGCTCTTAGGGTTTGTTCTTCACACTTTTTCTCTCCAGAACTCTGTTTTTTTTATGAAAAAGTTGAATCCTCTCTCCAAAACCCGAAATTGGGTTAAAATGCAGTTGCCCGCGATTGCACGGTCAGGCCGCACGTCCACCCAAAACGCATAGTTGAAATTAGTCCCGCCAGGGGAGTGCACGTCCCATGCAATCCGAGAATCTGGCCGTGCAGCTTCTCGCATAATTCACCACGGCCATAAATTACGTCGTGCACGACCATGCGAAGTCTCGGTAAATCCCACATAGCCAAAAAGGCCACCATGCACGACCGTGCGCTTTTCTGTACTGGTCGTGCAACTCGTATGCTCTCCCTCGCTCCTCCCGATTTCACCCAATCGACCCCAAACTCGTGCTCAGACCTTCATTCTTGCATTAGGACCTGAAATGCCATAAACAAGAACAACCTAGTGTAAAATCGGCTTAAAACTCGAGATCCGAGCCTCAAACAATATAAGAATGGTGGACAAAAACATGTGTAAATATCGAGCCATCAAATTGCCCCACACTTAATTGTTTGCTTGTCCCCAAGAAAACTTGACTCAAACCAATGCAGCTCTCCAGACCTTTATAGCTACAAACAACCCTGATCGTCGGTAGAGGATTTCCTAGATCAATTAGCAACTTACGAGGTCAACTGGTCTTCTAAGACGTCCATTATCTCTCTCAATGCGAGTACTAGACTCAAGCCAGGATCATGAGAAGCAGTGGAACTAAGACAGTCAATTCATGGATAAGGTAACTCCCACAATTTAACTACCAATGACTATTTGTATCAGGTGCTCTTCCATTTCATCTCACTTGTTGGAAACCCATTTTCCTTATTATTTGTTTCTTTTTCTTTTGTTTTACTTTGTTGGGGTTCCAACTGCAGTTTTTATCCGCGGTCGGCCCTTATTAGGTGAGCAAGAGCAATTTTTGTACATCTATCACTCGCCAGAGTACTTCTTTTAACTCCTATTCCTCACTTCGTGTGGAGGGTCAGTGAAATTAAGGGGGGTCGGAAGCTCTATCCGTGCCCTTAAAAACACATCCTCGAGTAGGCAAACCGTTCAACGGGTGGAATTTTTACTTGTAATAGAGACGACTTAGCTTCACCTTGTAGGCCTACCCCACTAAGGATCACTAAAATCTCTTCCAAAACCCAGTTTTGTGCAATGAACGGTGCCACACGTTGGGCTTACCCCATGTTTTATAATTTTCAAATTTTTGACATGGAGGACCAACTGCGTTTTCATTTCACACTTGAGTACTCTTTTTCGATACACGATTCCACAATAAAACATAAGGGGAGTCATCAATACCACATGAATCAACGGTCCTAAATCCACTAGTTCACAAAATCAACCGCCACCGCAGAGAGACAGATAGGAACAGTACTTGGAGCCCTCAATTCATCAAATTGGACAGTGGACTAGGCTTCAAGCACACAAACTCATCTATGCAGTCAAAGATAAACACTTAAGCACGACATTGCCCTAAATGGAGAAGAGGGAAAGATAAGGGGAACGATGTTACCAGGAAAATGGACTGCCGAGGGACTGGAAATGGGACCAGTCATTAGGGACAGACTGGAAAGTGGACCAGTGGAAAGGCACCAAGCTAGAGTCATCAAAACACACTGAGTGATAGAAACCATAGTTCCAAGTGGAAAAACCAAAAAGAAACAAAATAAAAACAAACCATGGTGAGGTTGTCTCCCTACAAGTGCTTCTTTTACGTCTTTAGCTGGATGCAACGAGTTGATGCTCAGAGCGGTGTAGGAATGGGTGCCTCCAAGAGCGAATCCCCATCGCTCTTGAGGTACAACTTCAGATGGTGGCCATGCACACAACGAGTGTGACCACCAACACTTGTCAATTCGACCTGGCCATCCGGCAGGATGCAAGCGAGTGAATACTCGGATGGCCAGGGTGGTCGTGGCTCAAGAGCCGGGACCAGCTCATAGTGGTCTCCAACCTTTTTTTTGAGGAGGCTTAGCCATTTGCAGTTTCCGCCGCCGCTCCTCCTTGATCTTTTCTTTTGGGAACGTGACGGACGGGAGTGGCGATGAAGGTATGGGAGGAGAGTCCTGCAAAACGAAAGGCACAAAAGGATACACGATAGACTCTTGCACATGGTGAGAGACATCATGCAAAGGCGATAAGAAAACATATTATTAGCAATGGAAAATGTTATATGCTCCTCCCCATCGCTTAAAATCAGGGTCCCATCATGCACATCTATGAGAGCCTTGGCGGTGGTCAGGAAAGGCCCACCTAGTATAAGGGGCACTTCTGCGTCCTCATTGATGTCTAATACAACAAAATCCGCAGGATAAAAGAATTTGCCAACCTTAATCAGAAGGTCTTCCATTATGCCCATAGGATGAACTACAGTTCGATCAGCTAATTGAATACTCATCCTAGTTGCAGTTGGCTCACCTAGACTAGTTTCTTGAACAAAGTATAGGGTATCACATTAATACTAGCACCTAAGTTCGCCAATGACCTCTCAACATGTATTTTACCAATAGAACATGGGATCGTGAAACTACCTGAATCCTTCTGCTTCTGCGGGAGCTTATTTTGTAGGATGGCCGAACATTCCTTGCTGAGCTCCACAGTGACCACCTCGCTTAGCTTCTGATTTTTTGAGAGAAGATCCTTCAGGAACTTCGCATACTAAGGCATTTGAGATAATGCCTCCAGGAAGGGCACTTGAACATTCAGCTTCCTAAGCATGGACATGAAGTTCCCGAACTATGCCTCTAACCGGTCTTTGTGCATCCTGGTGGGAAAGGGGAGCTTAGGCTTATATTCAGCCACCACTAACTGGGGTTTAGGGGCCCGAGCCTCTGACTCCTTTTTCATCACCAGTCTTCTTCTGTCTCCGGGGTTATCTGCGTCACCTTCTTTGCACTCCTCGGTGGTGCATCTTCAGTTACAGTCCCACTTCTCATCATGATGGTGTGTAACCCCTCCTTATGAGTTTTGGGATTCGGCAGGGGTTGGCCAGGAAGTGTGCCAGTCGGTCTAGAAGCAAGGGAATCTGCCAGGTGCCCGATCTTGGTGTCCATATCCTACATGAGTGCCTGCTGGTTCCTCTGGCTAGCTTGAATCTCCATGAATTTTCTCGCAACCACTTCCATGAATTGCTCGAATTTATTGAACTTTTAGGTACTAGTGCTGGCCAAGGTGGTCACTAGATCCCTCAGTTCTGACACGGGATCACCCGGTACTGGGACTAATGGAGATGCATCAAGTTGCTGGTACTGCTGTTGTGGGGGGTTGTAGAAAAGCCTGTCCCTCTCTAGGCTGATAAGATGGATGCTGCTGCATCTGGCCTGGGCGGGGCTGGTATGGTTGTCTCTGGTTTTGAAAACCAGCTACAGGATCCGGGAATCCAGGTGGCTTGGGATTGTTGTTGCCACTCCAGGAAAAATTTGGATGTTGGCGCCACCCCTCGTTGTATGTACTACTGTAGGGGTCGTTGCACCGAGCATTATTGATGAAATTCAGTTGCTCCTGCGGTGTGCTAGACTCTCGCATGGCTTGGCAGTCCTCCACCCTGTGATTGGTGCTCTCACACCATTGGCACTACATCGCCTGCTGCTGCCCTGTCCCGGAGATCATCCCATTACGATCCATAGCTGATACCAGCTTCGTGACAACCTGCACCAACTCAGATGACTGGGTGGCTACATCATGCACACCCAGGCCTGGTGCTCGCCTCGATCTCCTAGCAGTTCCCCATTCATATCCCTGCTTTGCCATTTCTTCGAATAGCCGACCAATTGCGGTGGCGTCTTCGTCAGCATGTTCCCACCGCAAACCGAGTCAATCAGCTGCTTGTCTTCTGGGAAGAGGGCGTGGTAGAAGGTGTCCACCTTGAAGGCGTCATTGAAACCATGATTGGGAAACTTTATGAAGAGACTAGTGTAACTCTCTCAAGCATCCCGAATGGTTTCATCTTCCTCCTGGGCAAAATGAGTGATCTGCTTCTACAAGTTGGCGAACGTAGTGATCAATCCCGGAGGCCGAGTGTCCATCCACTCCTTGGCCTGCCCCTCAAGAGTGAATGGGAAGTATCTCAGCTGGATGGCATCGGCAGGGACCCCATTTATCTTGATCCCATCGATCAGCTCATGGAATCGTCGTAGGTGCGAACTGGGAGACTCCCCCTACTTTCCACGGAATACCACCAAGCCGCGCAACATGTTGATGACAAAGGTACTCACCTCAAATTTGTTGGCATCAAATTGAGGGTGTTGGATGGGGGACCTCATGTCTGCGACTTTGGCAGTCCAGTAGTATCCCATGGTGTGCTCCTCAGGGACAACCGCATTATCATTTACCAGATCGCCCATTTCTTCTTCCTCGGTGATGAGAAGTTGCTCCAAAGCTTCCTCCGCAGCTAGTCGTGCCTTCAAAACTCGCTTGAAGTTCCTACAAGTCCGTTCAAGCTCTTGGTCTAACGGCAATAGATCTCCCGACTGGCTACGGGTCATGCACTAACTACACAATGATGGAAAACACAACCCGTGAAGGCACACAGGTGGAAGAGAGAGAATGTAGTAAGGAAAATGCTAAAGTAACAGACTTTCACGTTTCTACAATAACCTAGAAGTCCACGGCAATGACGCCAAAAACTTTGATACGCTACGACACAACACCAAACTACGACCAAGTGTAATCGCAGTCCGAAAATGCAGAATAGTGGTAAGTTTAATTTATCAACCCGGGTTCTAGATCTACTGCATACTACGTGAACTTCTATTATCTAGCGGGATTAAGTGAGTGAAGTTGAATTCAAACTAAACAGAAAGAAAGCAATAAATTGTCTGGTTTTCTGAAGCAAGAGAAGAGTCACTCAGGAATGAGTCCCCCTAGCTCCTTAGTTAGGTCCAAGTTGTAATTTCCTTAGGTTGATTTACTGTTGATTAAACTGCGGAAAATCCGACAGTAGCTTGGAATCTCTTAAGTTGACCAAGCCCTTTTAGACAGACTAACCGACAGACGACTAGTCTTCACCGGGATAGAAAGCTAAGGTAATTAACACAGAACTCCACTATTAGAATTGGATTCCAGTACAAAGAAGTGAATAAAATAACTATCGTATAATCAATTCACTCCTATCAATTGAAGAAGCTCTAACAACCTAATCAGATTCTATCTATCTCAGGTTGCAGTAGAAATCAAAAGAAGTTGATCAGTATTCAATTGACTCAATAAACACACTTCAATCGATTATAATCAAACATTATATCAATCCAAAAGTCATTACAATCAAGATCTCTAACACATGGAACTAAGGTTCTTCATACCCAAGTGAGAGAAGGGTCTATTCCATAGAGAGAGAGAAGAAAACATAATACAAAGTAGTCATACTCATAAAGATGGGAATAATCTGCTCTAGGATGTCAATCTTCACTCCTGGGGATGCAATCTGGGTTTGTTCTTCGCACTTTCTCTCTCTAGAACTCTTTCTTTTGCTCAAAAAGTCGAATCCCCTCTCCAAAACCCGAAATTGGGTTAAAATGCAGCTGCCCGTGATTGCACGGTCGGGCGCACAGCTGTGCAACCTCCTTCGCTACCCGTGCAACCCAAAACGCAAAGTTTAAATTAATTCCGCCAGGGGAGTGCACCGGCCATTGCACGACCCGTGCAATCCGAGAGCCAGGTTGCGAAGCTTCTCGCATAATTCACCACGGCCAAAAATTACGTCGTGCACGGCCATGCGAAAATAGGGTCAGGCCGTGCGAAGTCTCGGTAAATCCCGCACTGCCAAAAAGGCAACCATGCACGGTCGTGCGCTTTCCCGTACTGACCGTGCAACTCGTTTGCTCTCCCTCGCTCGTCCCGGTTTCGCCCAATCAACCCCAAACTTGTGCTCAAACCTTCATTCACGCATTAGGACCTGCAATGTCATAAACAAGTACAAACTAGCGTAAAATCAGCTTAAAACCCGAGATCCGAGCCTCAAACAGTATAACAATGGTGGACAAAAACATGTGTAAATATCGAGCCATTACATCCCCATCCCCATTTTCAAATACCTGAACCCATACGCGCCCCATACCCATGCGGGAAATGTTTTGCAAACCCATCTCCATACCCGTGGGTTTCGGGTACCCATGGGTAATACCTGCCCGTACATTCAACATTATTATACCTAAAACTTTACAAGAAAATTTATAATTATAACACTAAACGAAGCTACTATATCATGAAGTCAACAAAACACATACATTTTTTAATACGGTTCAAAAAATTTGATCCAAAAATAACTATTAATACATAATATAGAGTATAATATTTTTCAAATTATTATGCTCTAACTATGATACATCTACTAACTAATAGTTAACTAACTTAATCTTGTTGACAAAGAGTAAAGTGAAGGAGTGAAGGGAGAATTGAGAGAAATGAATTAGGTTTTGATTAGGTTGGTCACTCAATTGCATTTATACTATTTATTATCATTGATAGGTTACAATTTTATCGACATATTTTTTATATGTGAAGAAATTCTCATGCTGGGGCGGGTATGGGTATGAGTATGAGGTGGGGGAGGCTAAACCCATACCCATCAAACTTTTTGTGGGTTTTACCCATACTCGTCCCATACCCAGTCAAAGCGGGGATTCTCGGCGTTGACTGCGTCGGAGACAGTCGAATACCCGCGGTCATGAGTTTGATTGCCATCCCTAAGTAGCGATGGCAATGGGGCGGGTTTGTCTAAACCATCCCCATCCCCATCTTCAAATACCCAAACCCATACCCGCCCCATACCCATGCGGGGGAATGTTTTGCAAACCCGTCCCCATACCCGTGGGTTTCGGATACCCATGGGTAATACCCGTACCCGTACATCCAACATTATTATACCTAAAACTTACAAGAATTTTTTTTATTATAACTCTAGACGAACCTATTATATTATGAAGTCAACAAAACACGGTCATTTTCTTAATACGGTTCAAAGTATATGATCCTAAAACATCCATTAATACAATATTTTTTAAATTATTATCTTCTAACTCTGATACATCTACTAAGTAATAATACATCTACTAAATAATAATTAACTAACATAATCTTGTTGACAAGGGGGAAAGTGAAAGAGTGAAAGGAGAATTGAGGAAAATGAATTAGATTTTAATTAAACTGGTCACTCAATTACATTTCTACTATTTATTTCCTCGAGTTATCCACATCACTATTGATAAATTACAATTTAATCCACATATCTTTTTATAGGGGAATAAATTCTCTTGGTGGTGCGGATATGGGTATGGGTATGGGGCGGGGGAGGCCAAAACCATACCCCCCATACCCATCAATCTTTTTGCGGGTTTTATCCATAGTCGCCCCATACCCGGTCAAAGCGGGGATTGCCCACGTTGACTGGGTCGGGGGCGATCGGATATCCGCGACCATGGGTTTGATTGCCATCCCTATCCCTAAGACTGTCTCCAACCCAAGCATGCAAATTCGGAGAAAGGGAGATTTTTGGCTTTTTTCATCTCCAACCCACCAATTAATTGCATAGGGCACCACTTAAGTTTTACTTTGGTTGCACGTTGACCACTTTAGTTTTATTTGTTGCAACTAAACCACCTAAATCTAATTTTAGTTGCACCGTTATCTTTTCCATCCCAAAAGATAACAGTGAGTATGAAATTGTAATTATATATTCCATTTTGGCAATCCAACTCAGCCCAAGCTGGTTAGTCAGTCAATTGGGGGAAAGCATTTCCCTCAACTGCTCTCTTCTGCAAATCCGTCGCCTTCATGACACTCCCCAAACCAAGAACTACTATTAAGATTATAAGATGTTGAAAGAACAGCACGAAGCTGTAAGGGAGGCTAAAAATTGGCGGTTGCAGTGGACTCTGTCAAGAGTCCTCTATTTGTAGCTGCCGCAGTCGATTATACACCATTTGCAAGTTGATCGAGTTACTTAATCCAATAAAATTAAAAGAACTCTCAATAAATATCTGATCCTATAAAAACAATTTCCTTTTAGAATGTTTGTTATCATTCATATTCTGCGAGTAATAACAGTAATTGACTATTCTTATGCTATCTACTTCGACTGAAATGTCCTTGTTCAAGCTCTATCGATAGGCAATCCTCTAAACACCACCAAATAAGAGTTGGACCGTAGGTGGCAACTCCAAGGAGAATGATATAATACAACAAAATAGAAAGAAAACAACAAGATGGTAAAGAAAACGTCAGCGTATTCGATTAGTCGCATTTCCATTAAGAAATGGCAAGAAAATGAATTATTGGTTCTTGAGTTGCTAGAATTGAAATTGGAACCAAAAAAGTATTTTGGCCCTTCTTTTCATAGAGGAGAGAAAAAAAAAGCCGACCTTTTCCCTTCATACTTGACTAAGTAGTATTCCACTCGCGCAGTGGGTGTAGGGGGTTAGGGATGGTGCGGTCAGCTATGATATACTCAACTTCTTCTTTAGTAGGTTACCCTACAACATCTGGCGGTGCCCTCGGGGGCACGTTCCTCTCTGGGTCGGCCTGGTCTAATCGAAGTCAACTGACTCACATGGAATACGGGGTGAGTTGCTTAATCAAAATAAGTCTCACCTGCAAAACTAGACACAGTAAAACCGAATCAACAATCCAGAGTGCTAACAAGACATGGATGAATACACTTTCATACCTACTGTTAAGTTATGGATGGAAAAGGTAACTGTACTACTGGAATTAGACTTAGGTGGTTTAATTGCAACAAATAAAGTTCAAGTGGCTAACGTGCAACCAAAGTATAACTTAAATGATACACTATGCAATTAACCCCAAATTTGGAGAAGTGGGCTTGGGGGTGGATAGATAGAAGCTGATATGGAAAAATGTAAGGAGAAGGTGGGGGACCATGGGCAGCCCAAGCCCACACGCTGGGGCCCTCCACTTTCCAGCATCTTCTCTTTTTTTTTTTCTTTCTTTTTTTACTTTCTTAATTTTTGATTGGTTGGTTATGAATTGGGAAGGCAAATTTAGAAGATTTAGGGTTGGAGCAAAAAAGTGTTTTGGGAATGTAAAAATGCACATTTGAGAGCTTGAGAGGCTAAATATAACCTTTTGGGTTGGAGTTAGTCTAAGCACCACACAATCTATATTGGTGAACTCATATTTTATGGAGAAATAAAATATTCTAGAAATAATATAAAAAATTTGAATTAGTGAGTAGTTTTCACATCAACGTGTGACGGCTCATATTCTAAAAGGTTTATAAAATATATTCATTGTTTATTTTGAGACTCAAACCTTTTTTAATTTATACAACTAAACACTCATTTATAAAATCATTCTTAATTAACTTCATAGCTGAAAAAAAAATTACAGCTTGCAGTAATAACAAACAACGTATACAATAACTTTAGAAGCAAGTAAAGTGAAAAAGAAATTGTGATTTAATATTTATTTGCAAATGTGTGCGTGTGTTTAGGGGAGGGGGATAATATTTTGGTCTAAAAAATGTGAGAGGGGTTGAAAATCATATATCATTTGTTTGTATATTGCATACTGAATTAGAGTATTGAACATTTGAAAGCGATATATAATTCTTAAATTATTATTAATTTTCAGCTCAATTGACCAATAACCTTAGACCTTTTGCTAATATGATATGGATCCAATAATCATAAGATGAGATTTAGTTTGATATGTCGGTTCAAAACCATTTTTATGTTTAATGAATTTGTACGACAAATACATGTAAATAAGTGAAGATGAACCTGATTATGCATTTTGATTCTTTAGATAAATAAAATGGCCTAAGTGATGAACTAACTATACACTCATTTGAGTGATTTAACGAGTTCTGTTTTTATCTCTTTTAGTAATTAGTTTATTCATAAGCTCTCAAACTACTTTGCTCCATCGAGGAATAAGTGGCCATCTGTTCGTCAGGTTTCAGGTGCTCTGATTCACACTATCGACTGTGAATGGAGAATAAACATTTTGAACAAAAAATTGGAGAATTAATTGTGATGTTTCTAGGTTTCTCTCGATTCCAGACGGTGGGAAGAAAAAGGAAGGGAAAGGGGGAGGGTGGTGAGATACAAAATTCAGAGAGAAAGATGAAGAACAAATGGAAAAACAGATAGGAAGGCTAAGAGAGAATGAGAGGACATTATATTTGACATATTTTTTCTATTTCAATTTAAAATCCTAAATCAATATTATCATTTGGATATTTTTTTTCTTAGTACGATTATGGTAATTTCTAAGATTTAAGGGGCATTTGATAATGTCAATGTTTTAGTGGTTTTTTATTTAAAGTTTGAATTGAAAGACCGTACGTACCGGTGGTTCGGTCATAACACTTCTTAATATAGGCTAAATCGATAGGTGATATTTAGCAATATGAAACGATTGCACCATAGTTAAAATATAATTTCAGTATAAAATACTCTACTACCATTTTTTCGTTACGATTTTATAATCCTTTGGTTCAAACAATTCTTTTACACTCGTGGAAACAAAAAAAAAAAATAAAATTAAACCCCATTTTGAACTATCTATTAAAAAAAACAAAAGTCAGTTAGCGATAATGAGAATATGCAATCTCATTGAACCCAAAAGACACTTTGCAACTTCTATATTTTTAAAATAAATTTATGCTACTCATACCCTCGCTCATTCAACAACTTATTGAGTGACATATATTTCATGTAATATGATTTTCATAGATTTTTATTTATTGAATTATTTAATGAAGGAAAAACGTGTTATATGAAAATTACTAAATTGTTGGTAGACATGTCTGTGATCTGAGAATAATTTGGAAAGTCCATACAACACATTGTCCAACTATCTATTAGCGACAACTTAGTATCATGTCCTATATATTTC
This sequence comes from Linum tenue, assembly GCA_946122785.1. Taxonomy (NCBI): domain Eukaryota; kingdom Viridiplantae; phylum Streptophyta; class Magnoliopsida; order Malpighiales; family Linaceae; genus Linum; species Linum tenue. Next base: position 10,628,030 of record CAMGYJ010000011.1, on the reverse strand, counting down.
AAAGCAAGGAACTTCAGATTTATTACCAACGGTGTAGTAAAAACGAATGCTCTCTATTGAGAAAATTTTGAAGGACATACTAAACTCTATGAGAGACATTTTCTTTCATCCTTAACGTTGATTATGTATGTATCATGAGAAACTATTCTAATATTCAAATATATGGTTTCATCAATTAAGTAATGAATGACAATTTGTTATATCTATTTCTTTTTTCATTCAATAATTATATGTAATAGTTATATTATATTTTTGTTTTCTTTTTATGGGGTCTAAACACATTATGAATAGTTGGATTACTTTCAAAAATGTTATGTGAATAACTAAGGTAGAAAACAATCATTTCATACATTTCAAATAATCTATTATATCCATTATTATATACCATATTACTCAACAAAATTCTTCCGACCAACGGGTCGGGCCTGTGCTAGTGATGTTAATGACAAAACTGACTACCTCTATGCTTAGTATTGGTACTAAGTCCCTGAAATAAGTAATTACAAGTTTATGGATTTTATTTTCATATTTTAGGTTTTTTAACATTGTGAACTAAATATGTTTATTCATAAAAACACATGTTTTCATTTTAAGTTTTCACGTTTTCGTAACATGGTGCTAGTACTTTTTTCGTTAACATGGTGCTAACACTAGTTCCAATCAATACAAACATTTTATTTGGATGACTTTTTACTTGAATGAATTGAGCATAATTAATAAGAGAAAATGCTACTTAGAGGCACACTCATCATTAATTAAAAGTGGGGAAAGGTAAAATTCGCGTGTCATGTGCTTTTAATTTGGTCAAATATTGCATTAACTAGCTTATTACCCGGCCCGTTGGCCGGATTACTGTATGTTACCCACTTGTGGAATGGGAGAGAAAGCAAGTGAGAGTGAAGGGATTGAGATTCCACTTGATTAGGACCGACCCACTAATCCGATTCTTCACGACCCGCCCCAACCTAAAGGGTCAGAAAGAGTCAATAAGAAAATACGAACGGAGAGGATTAGTCATATATCTTGACTCTTCAGAAGTGGGTCAAACAGGATCAAGGTTGGGTGAGGGCAATTTTTAGTTCTAAGCAGAGTTCTGGGTTGAATAACTTTACTTAGACCTAAAAATGGGTGCTGATGCAGACTGTAGTTTTTATTATACCATCATTAATCATCATTGAATTAGTCCTGGGCATCCCTCCCCGTTGTCGATCTGAATTCTAATGATGGCTTCATTTATTGCACCAGCCATATCAGCGAGTTGTCATCTCGAGCATGATTTGCCTATGTACAAATGATACAATTAGAGTATGAAACTAAATTCAAAGAAAAGTAAAAGAGAATTCTATCACATGCCAATAAATACACACATAATAGTTGAAGCTATGTGAAAGTCATTACTCGCACATCAATTCTCAAAAATTACAAACTAAACAATGGCTAGAATGGCACTGAAACTACCAAGAATCATGGACGAAACAACTTGTCAAATTAAACAATCCTTATACTGAAACTACCTTCTAACTTGAAATAAGACATGATCACAATTCATAGCACTCTTATCACTATGAATTGGTTGCAGCTCGTCCTTATCACTGCCTCCCAAGCTCAATTCAAACTGAATAGAGACCGTTATGTAAGATAATCTTATCCTTACTGATCATAATTCCTTTCTTCACTCCATTTTTTGTCGGAGAAAAGAATTATCCCCCTCTCATGCGTTTCCCTTTCCCCCTCTCTTCTCCCTCTTCTTCACAAACCGATCCCTAAACCAGCAACAACAACACAAAAATAGCCTTCGCCTCTGCCATCTCCATCTACTGAACGCGTTGGTGGCAAGACAGGACTGCAGAAGGAAAATTTTCTAAAATCAAACTAAATTTTTTGAAGGAGACTCAACCACGAAAAAAGAGTAAAGCAACAATGCTAATAGTTCAGATGGTTGGTTTTGATGTTATACGTTGCTTTTGTTATGGTCTCCAGTATATCAACTGCAACAGAGATGTTTCCTCCAATCATCTTTAGTGCACAATTTAGAAGTAAGTCCTCTTGCTTGTGTCAAACGGAAACATTCATGGGTTCTTAACTCCCCTGCTAGTGTAAATGCAGCAGCAAAGAAGTTTGACAACACAGCAAGCACCCATGCAAAATGATACAATGCAGTAGGTGATATGTGTCTCGAAGGTTTTGAGTTACTAAAGTTCATGTTAAAAATAAACATGAATTAAAATGGATTATTCTATTAAGCAAACATCCCCTCTAATCATACAAAGATCATATATCCAATTCACAAACAATTAAGCCACAAAAAATCATCACACATCCACCACCTTTGATTGCCTAAATTTGGTTTTTCGCAAAGTTATGGACTCTTAAGGGTAACGTTCATGGGTAGTCTGTTTCATAACTCTAGAGAGCACAGTAAGCAGCCACCAGCCAGACACAGTGCGGTAGGCGAATATGATTCTCAATTCACAATTTCTCACCACCGGAAGTAAGAACAGACCATAATAAGCGTAGCGTTCATGGGTGGTCTGTTTCATAGCACTACTACACAATTTGTTAAAAAAGAAAGAAAGGTATTTAGCATCACGGCGGAACAACTTTTACAGGGCAACAACGACAACATGCTGCAACCACCAGAACTGGTATCACAACTCATAGGGAAAAAGATTTACTCTCAAATTAAGTAGTTGTAACATCGAGCGATCGTCAAGCACATACACCATCACAAAAGTCACGGAACCTGATTCACAAAGCATTCAAACATTTGAGGACATTTCTGCAAAGGTACAACTTATATGTCTTTTTTCCAAGCCATTTCCATCAACATGCTAATAAATTTGCAATGCATAAAACAAACGGGCCAAAACTTGAAATTCAGCATGTTTGACCGACCCATGCCAAATTCTAATTATTCTTTACTTTTAGACTTTCTATTTGAAAATAAAAAATAGTGAAAGAAAAAAGACGACTACAATTCGCCATTTGCACATCACTTATTCGGGAATAAAACCATAGAAATACAAAAGGAACTGAAAATGTTTAGGATCATTTTAATGTTTAAAATAACCAAATAGATCTTTATGTTTAGTTTTTTACTAACAAATACCAAACGATTCCCTATAAAATACACAATAATTTGATCATTATGATGTCAAATAATTATAAAATATATATTTGAAATGATAAAAATTGGACTAATTGGGTTGGTCGAGGTTGAACCATTGAATAACTTTAAAATACATTATATTATAGCCACTGAAATATAAAATAATAGCATAATATATATTATGCCAGAGAAAATAGCTTATTTTAGAATGGCAAACCAATGATGTTCATTTGTTTTACTTGATGGCCAAATCCCATGTAGGTCAGGCCCATTCAACTCTTTTATTTTATGGTTAGCGGTTAGCCCATTAGATACCATGCATTAGTTTATTGTTAAAATTTTTATTTTTAATAAAAAAGAGTATTATTTTTGCCTTTTCATATATATTTTATCACCACGCAGAAATAAAAGGGTATAAAGAAAAAAATTGACACTCCTAGACCCGTTTAAATCCGCATGTGTACGGTAAGTTGGCCCGTTCCACAGAGGAAAGAGAAAAAAATTAACACTCCCTATTCTACCCTTCCTATAAATGGTCCTGGAGCAGGGAATTTGAAATGGGGGAAGAGTTTTCTCCACCCTGCTATTATATGTTTTTAATTTAAAAAGATACAACAAATGTACTTAGTGTGATTGGTTATGATTCTTGCTTTTCTTTAAAATGGTCATGGTTCGAATCTCAGTACATGTCTTTTTAATGAATAAAAAAAAATAATTGTGAAGACCAAAATGTCCTTCCTACTTTCACTCTCGTTGCAGGAAATTTGAAATGGGGCTCCGGTTTTTCCCTTCGGTGTATTATATTATGTGTAGATTGGAGAAGAGGAGGGCGGCCGCCAAATACCGGAAATAACACAAAAAAAAAAAATCACAAAGTTTAGGAAAGAGACCATTCAAATTTTGTGATACAAAACATATGCTTATTTGATTTGATGGAAGCTTTATTAATTTATTTGGAAAAAATAAGCATTTAAAAGGTGTCTCAATCTTGTATTATTTAGGGATAATATCATTATAAATTTTTAAAAATATAGTGAATTGTCATTTTATATCCCAAAGTTTGAATAAAGACAATATCATCCCAAACTATGGGATCAAAATGTAATTTTTGTCACTCTTTTTTTTTTTTGTTCAACTTTAAATGTTGAATAAATGAAGGTCACACTATGTTTGAATTTCCATGATGGTGGCACCTAAGTGTCATCCACCTAAGCACCACCTCATAAGCATGTGTGATATATATTTTTTTTAAATAAAATAATTATATAGTAAAAATATGATTTTTGTGTGTCTTAATGAAGGTTTCAACCTTCAACTCTTTGTAAGCAATTTGTGTGAGGGAAAGATCCTGTCATAAAAAATTATGTAAAAAGAGAAGGAAATGGAGAGAAATAAAAAAAAGGAGGTGAGAATTTGTATCCATCAAATTCTCATTTCCTATTTTAAGAAATTGGAGAAAGTTAATTATGGAAATTTACTTATTAAAACTACACAAGATTCGTTGTCTCTTCCTTTCCCGTAGGGGAGTTTTGTTTGCGTTTAATAATAGCTTCCTATAATTGCATTGATATGACCAAGTATCCTCACCATATCAGTAACTTCTCTAACAAGTAATATCCATCACTCCGAAACAAACCTTATCAATCCAGATCCACTACTAATTTTACTGCTACTCTAACCCATTTCTACTTTTCCTCATCGAGCTCCAGTCTTCTTCGGCTATTTCGCTCAACATTCTAAGCTTCATATCGTCAGGAACACTCAACGCGTGCCTTTCCTTCACTCCCAAATTAAATAAATTTTAATAAGAACTCTAGGTTCACCGCCACCACCACTTTGTAAGAAAAAAAGGGAAAACAGGTAACATGAGAGGGTGTTGGCAGGCTGCGTGAATTTGCCAAGTTTTTTTGCTGATCTCTTCTCTCCCTGCTCCAGGATTCCCCTCCCCCCCTGCGTCCTCAATCTGAAGGACAAATTTTTCTGTTTCCACCGCTTGCCGAGCTGCGTGCAATTCCGAGCACGAAATGGCGAAATCCAGTGCCGACGATGCGGAGCTCCGGCGTGCCTGCGAGGCAGCCATTGAAGGCACGAAACAGAAGGTCGTGATGTCGATCCGCGTCGCCAAGAGCCGAGGTGTCTGGGGCAAATCCGGCAAAATGGGCCGGCAGATGGCCAAACCTAGGGTTCTTGCCGTCTCCAGTACGTTCCAATTCCTTCCATTTCCGTCCCTCAACTTATGATTTTGAGCCTCGCATTGTTTATTGCCGCTGTTGCGATAATTCTTGTTCCCCCGGCCAGCGGTGTCTGTGTCGAGTCTGTCGTTGCTTCTAGTGTTGGAAGATGTTGTAGACTGCGAGTATAGTGGGAATTGTGTTAGTGAGACCTTTAGTTTAAAGAGTGGAGAAGCATTAATGTATTTGAGGAGCTCGAAGTCCATTAAGATGGTTGAATTTGCTAGTGTAAAGCTGACGATGAATGTTTCAAGTAAAATTAGTAGTAGCATTTCACCAGGAAGTTCCTCTGTGTGCGATTGTTGGACCAACATTTTGATCTCAAGGAAGAAGAATGGACGATAATCTTTGTGCTCTTTGCTTTTTATTAATGAAAGCTTTTTTTCTCTTTTCCTTATTTCAGCAAAACAAAAGACTACACGAACAAAAGCATTTCTTAGAGTAATGAAGTATTCCAGCGGAGGAGTCCTTGAGGTATTTCCGGTTTCACTTTCTCTCTCATTTATAACAGATGCATATCAATTGTTGAGAATGTGTAGCTGAACATGGTCCTACCAAGTTCATTAACAAGAATAGAAGCAATTGGATTAGGCTCCTTATGTTTTTGTATTTATGCAATAGACATTATGGTCTTTTCTTGAGATAATGTTGTTGACCTTTGTATTTTTTGGAGATTATGTTGTTGAGATTATGGTCCGCTGAATTTGGTGTTTTATAAGTGGATAGAATCCTAGAGTTGTTGCCTGTTATAGTATATAAACAGAGGCACCACTTCATGATCAACTACTAAAATGAGGCACTTGTCTTGTTTTCATCTTCCATCAAACTGGTGCTTGGAAAATAGCTTTTCAATTAGGAGTGTTGAACTTGAAATCCTACGTTTTCTCTCATTTTATCAACAAGAGGGCAGTCAGGGATTGAATAGCAACCCAATAACAAAATCACTTCCTGACAGCAAAGATACTTGTAAACTGCTTCAACAAAGCTGCATAAGAATCATTATGTTCTTGCAAATATTTATGTAGTTTAATTGTACGTTTCTTGCCATAATACAGCCAGCAAAGTTGTATAAACTTAAGCATCTTTCGAAGGTGGAGGTTATAGCCAATGATCCTAGTGGCTGCACATTTACCTTGGTAATGTACATATTTTCTTTTCAATCTAATCCACCTTTAGGCTTTCTAGATTAATATTTGGCTGGATTTAAATGTTGGTTTGCTTTAGAAGGTTGTTAGTTGAATTAGCTAATTTGGAAACGTTCTCTCTTCTTCAAAGTCTGATTATATCCTTCCTTGATTACAGCTTCTAACATAATTTTTTCGCTTCTAGGGATTTGATAACCTTAGAAGCCAGAGTGTCGCTCCACCTCAATGGACTATGCGCAATGTTGATGATAGGTATGCCTTATTGGCAGGAAATATACTTAGCCTTTTCTTAAGAACAAAAAGATTACAAGAGATGCCATCTTATCAAAGGAATTTATTTTTAATTTTCGATTGAAATCTACGTCGCAGGAACCGTCTTTTGTTCTGCATCTTAAATATCTCAAAGGATGTTCTTGGACGACTTCCTAAAGTTGTTGGTATAGATGTCGTGGAAATGGCTCTTTGGGCGAAGGTGTGCATTTTAATTCTCACTTTATATGATCTTGGGTGCTTTCTGTTTTTGTCAATGGTTTGTAAGAGCACTGTTAATGCAGGAAAATACAGGTACTGTCACAAAGCAAAGGGTTCAACACGATGGTCTTGGTGGCCCTGTTTCTGCTCAGGTGGACGAGGGCGAATTGAAAGTTACTGTTGAGAAAGAACTTGTTTCTCAAGCAGAGGAAGAAGACATGGAGGCTCTTCTTGGCACGTAAGTACTTGATCCATTGTTTTATGTCTTCTTCAGTTTAGATGTTTTTGTGTAAACATGGCAAGTGGTGACATGGATTTGATCAAGCAATCAGACTTGAGTCAGTCAGGTTGAAAGTCGAAAGGATGCCTTCATGCCAGTTGCTGAAAGCATGCATACATTGAGTTCACTGATTGTAACTAACATAAAATTGTTGACCTGCATACTTCTGGTATGGTTTAACACATACCTGTGGAGTCATTTTCCAGTCTAGTTGTCCCTCCTGAATTTTGGAGATCCTTGATATAGGTGTAGTCCTTATAACATGTGGTGTTATGCAGTTATGTCATGGGTATTGGGGAAGCTGAGGCATTTTCGGAAAGGTTGAAGCGGGAGCTTCTCGCCTTGGAAGCTGCAAATGTCCATGCCATATTGGAAAGTGAACCTTTGATAGACCAGGTATGTATGTTGTTAACACTGCAGTAGAGTTTGGTTTCGGGTGCTCATGTGGTAGATATACCTTTCAATTGGTGTCTACTGTTATTCTCAACATCCATTTATTTGTTTGTTTGTTGTTTTCTATCCGTACTTATAACTATGATGGTGGCATCTATATCCTGCCCTAGTGATATAGTGTGAAGCTTCTGATTGACTTATGATCTGTGGGTATTTCAGGTGTTGCAAGGCCTTGAGGTGGCAACTATTTGTGTTGAAGATATGGATGAATGGTTATGCATCTTCAATGTAAAACTTAGGCACATGCGAGAAGATATCGAATCAGTGAGCTTTCTTGACATGCTAACTTAGAGAGTTTTTCCTTTAAGTATTGCTGCCTCCTGCATAGTCTCATGTTCGACTATGGCTAATGTGCATTTTTATCAATTCCGTGTTCATGCTCACATTGCATTTCTCATCTCATGTATTGGATTTCTTAAATGAAATCGAAGATTAGCTGCTCCTACATGCCTACAGCTAACCCTTGCTTTCCTTTTCTTTTTCTTTGTGCAAGGCTTTCTACACTACATATATAAGATATTATAGGTTGTGTGTAACTTGTCATGCTAAGATTTTCATGCATGTCAGAAACTGATATTTGGTTATTGGTATAGTTAAATCAAGTGGCGTATCTCATATTCTTATGCTCTTCCTCTCGTGTTTAGATAGAAATCCGCAACAATAAGTTGGAGATGCAGTCTGTAAATAATAAAGCACTGATTGAAGAACTTGATAAACTCGTAGAGCAGCTGCGTGTCCCTTCTGACGTATGTTTGTTAAATAATGTTCATACGTTCTCATTATTGCAATAACATATATGCTCTCCTTTAAATGGGTTCCGTTTGCTTCAGCATGCAGCGTGTCTGACAGGAGGTACATTTGATGAAGCACACATGACTCAAAATATTGAAGCATGCGAATGGTTGACTCGTGCTCTGCAAAGTATGGAAGCACCTAATATTGATTCCAGCTATGCAAACATGCGTTCTGTATGTTTTGTTTCTTTGTCTCTTGTTTTTATATCATCTCATTGGTACTTTGCAGGAACTTGAATGTGCATCTATTTTGTAGCATTTATTCTTGTAATCACACGGTTCTTTTTAAAGCAGTTGTTCGTTGCCTGTGCCTTCTTAGAATTAGGACTGAACTTTATTACAAACACTCTCGTCAATCTGTCTTTGATGTAATGTCCCATTATTCAACATCCTTTCAGGTACGAGAGAAGCGAGGTGAGCTTTTAATACTTAGAGCTACATTTGTCAGAAGGGCATCCGAGTTTCTGAGAAACTACTTTGCAAGTTTGGTTGATTTCATGATAAGTGACAAGAATTACTTCTCTCAGGTATTATGAGCCGAGCTTTTTTATTAGTTTATTTGAGTTTGTTACATAAACTAATAGTCTCTGCTTTAATGTTTGGATGAAACAGCGGGGACAACTGAAAAGGCCAGATCATGCTGATTTACGGTACAAATGCAGGACGTATGCTCGTCTTCTTCAGCATTTGAAGGTTGGCTATCTATTTTCCAACTTTTCCCAATTCTACGCTTGCTATCTATTTTTTTTAGTTTAACAAGTCTATCCTCTTTTTCAGACTCTTGATAAGAATTCCTTGGGCCTGTTGAGGAAAGCATATTGTAGCTCCCTAAACTTGCTTCTTCGTCGGGAGGTCAGCAGATGTGAAAATTTATTGCACTTGGCTTAGACTATATTGTTCTTTGTTAACCATTTTTTGTGATATTATTTAGTGATAGCTATGAACCTATGTTTCCCTGTCTTTTATTTTGTATGTATAGCACAGAGAAAAGTACTGATCATTTGTTAGTTCAATATCCTAACTTAATCTATTTACAGGCACGTGAATTTGCTAATGAGCTACGTGCCAGTACCAAGGCATCAAGAAATCCCACCGTGTGGCTTGAAGCAACCACTGGCTCCAACCAAAATACACAGACTGATACGTCTGCAGTTTCTGATGCATATGCTAAAATGCTCACTATTTTCATCCCACTTCTTGTGGATGAGGTGATAATCTTGTGAATTCACAATGGTGGAGGTAGCCTTTGTCTTTTCCCGTTATTATTATGAGTTTTTTGCATGATTTCATTTGCAGAGTTCATTTTTCGCTCACTTCATGTGCTTTGAGGTCCCTAAACTCGTCCCCCCAGGAGGTTCTGTTAATGGAAATAAAGGTGGAAATTATGATAATGATGCCGATGATGATGATGATGATTTGGGCATTATGGACATTGATGATAATAACAGCAGCGCAGGTATCTTATCAATATCTTCTCTCAAGCCTTTCATCTGTACTTATCTTTTGTTGAACTCTTCAGCTCAGCTTAATCAATTGAATTTGCAGGTATGAGTCCTGCGGATCTTGCAGCTCTGAATGAAGCTCTTCAAGATTTACTAGATGGAATCCAAGTAATGAACATGTTGTTAATTCTAGCATTCCGTTGGACCATCGGAGTGGCTTGGGATTCTTATTAGTAAATATTTTCTAAATGAACTTTTAGGAGGATTTTTATGCTGTTGTTGATTGGGCGTACAAGATCGATCCATTGCGTTGCATATCAATGCATGGGGTTACAGAACGATATCTCTCTGGTCAGAAAGCTGATGCAGCAGGTTTCGTGCGCCTGTTGCTTGGTGATCTAGAATCCAGAATTTCCATGCAGTTCAGTCGTGTATGTTTTTTACTATCTACATGGCCCACCAACCATTGATGTTCCTTCACCGTTCTAGAATTTTTAACTTGTCGGTTTCTGTTGCAGTTTGTCGATGAAGCTTGCCACCTGATTGAAAGAAATGATCGTAACATGCGGCAGAATGGAATCCTATCATACATTCAGAGGTTATTCATTTTTATGAGCTTTATTAAGTTTTTTGTCAAACTACCCCTTTATATCACTATCAGCCTAGGAGAGAAAGGTCAATTAATCCGATTGTCTGGAAATATTTCGCCTTGGTTCAGATAACTTTATTATTCGTGAGTTTGATATGTCCTCATCTGTACAGATTTGCTACTCTAGCTACCCGAATGGAGCAATACATTCAGGGCCAATCTAGAGATTTAGTTGATCAGGCATACACAAAATTTGTAAGTTTGTCTTAGCGATACTCTTCATCTCCTTAATGATGTGTTCTTGCCACTGATTTAACGACTAATGCTTTTTTTTTTCTTGCTGAAATTGTTTGATAGGTGAGCATAATGTTTGTGCAATTGGAGAAGATTGCTCAAACAGATCCGAAATACGCCGATATATTCCTTTTGGAGAACTATGCAGCATTTCAAAACAGGTGGGGCCTTTTCTCTGAATGGTTCCCGCACTTATCCTAAATGACAGAGTATTGCATTCTTGGGTGTTACGTATTTATGCTGATTGGAAGCAGTTGCATCCAGCTTATATGACCTAGCCAATGTAGTCCCAACGTTGGCCAAATTTTATCACCAGGCAAGCGAAGCTTATGAACAAGCATGTACTCGCCATATCAACATGATTATCTACTATGTGAGTTATATTGCTGCCCTTCAACTATGCAAGTTATACACAGGCCAGTCCCTGGGCCTGTGCTGGCCGGCCCCCAGCACAGGGCCTCAGGCCAAATTGGGGGCTTCAAACAGTAGTGTTTATTTGTTTGATCAATAAAAAAACCCACACTAATATAAGAAAGAAAAAAAGAAGAAAGAAAAAGTAAAGTAAATTACCTATTGTCTGGACTAGAATACCTATCTACTAGACTATTACTCCGCCAAGAGGGACAGAGTGACAGAGGCAGCAGGGTAAAAGATTCCTTTTTTGTTGGGCAAATGATATTTTTATTATAAAAATAAAATATTTCCACCAAAAAACTATAAAAGGTTAATTCTACTAATTTATCCGCACAAATACATGCATTGTCCATTACTAGTCATTTCTTTCATTTTTTGAAAGGAACAGTAAGAGCTTATTTAAGTGTTTTAGCAACAATAATCTCCCTTTTATCTAGAGCAACCATAAAAAGAAAGCTTATATAACAATTATTTCCAACACATACTTATTATAAATAATTAGCAACAAAAATATTATATAGTAACTATTTCCAACGAAATACTTATTATAAATAGTTAATAATTGGAACAATTTTTTAGACTCAATAATTCAAAAGCTAAATAATCTTCTTCGAATGTTTTATCTATTATATGATATTTGACTCTTCTGACATTCTTCCCCCAAAACCTATTTAATTCGATTTTTTCAATTAACTAGTTGTCAATTAACTTAATTGTTTTTTTTTTAATTTTCTCTTAATAAAAAAATTCTACTATAATTTATTTCCTATTTTATGAAATTATTAAAATAAAATGTGGGCCTCGTTTATTTTCAAAACAGGGCCTCAAAAAATTCAGGGTCGGCCCTGGTTATACATGCATTTTTTTTATGCCTCGAGCTGATGTATGTTTGTTGAGCTGTAACTCGCTTGTTCGAATTTGGCATCTGCAGCAATTTGAAAGGCTTTTCCAGTATGCTCGAAGGATTGAGGATCTTATGTACACCATAACATCGGAGGAGGTACGTTTTCAAATACACATGAATGCACGTTTTTAAGAATATGTAAACTGGCTAAAATTTTCCATTTCTTCAACAGATTCCTTTTCAGGCGGGACTGTCGAAAATGGATCTGCGGAAGACGATAAAATATAGTTTATCAGGAGTAAGTCGGTCGATTGAGTGCCCTCTTGGAATTGTTTTTGTGAAAGCAGAAATTATAGTTGCCAACTTCTTTGCTTTTCTTGGATGTCAGGTCGACAAGTCTATCAGTGCAATGTACAAAAAGTTGCAGAAGAACTTGACCTCGGAAGAGCTATTGCCTTCTTTGTGGGACAAATTAAAGGTACAACGAATTTCCTGCTCAAAATTTTCGAGTTGATCCATCCAATGCCTTATAATCGTGTATCCACTTATACGCTGCTTGTTGCTCGTCGTGTTTGATTGGTTGCTGGTATTTAACTTGTGCAGAAAGAGTTCCTAGACAAGTACGAGAGCTTTGTACAACTGGTTGCCAAGATCTACCCTAACGAGACCATCCCGGCGGTAGCTGAAATGAGAGAACTCCTGGCTTCCATGTAAAGAATCGTCCCAACTCCATTTTTTGTAAAAGATTAAGAAAGAAAAACATCATTTTTTTTTTGTTTTGTTGTACACTCGATCATGCTCATTCCAAAAAGGGTAAGTGCTTCATTTTTGCTGTAATTATTATTCGATTCTAATATTTCATTCATTGTAGACGTTTGGCTTGGCTCCATTTCATGATTATGAGTCTCAATTTGTATCGAAAGTGGGAGTAGCGCAGCATTAGCCACCTGGGTGTATTAACTTGGAGGTCCTTCGCCTCTCCTTGAGATGTTTACTCTGTTTTGTGCTTTTTCTTTGTTTCTTTATTTATTTATGAATTATTTTTGTGCTTGCCCATTGTGTCTAGGCGATGTAGTTTCTAGTTATATGCTTGCTTTCGTGGGCAATGGGTGGTCGTAGGATCCGACCTGACCTGTTCTATTTGACATGTTTGATTTGTGGGTAAATGTCAAATTTGGTCATTGAAATTACTAACTTGTTTTATGTTTAGTTACTAGAAAAAATTAATATCAATTTTGTTCACTTGAATTACTGAAACATGTCACATTTAGTCACTCTCCGTTAGTCTCTGTCCAACTCCGTTAAAGGAGTCTATTATGTGCTGACATGGCTAATGGGAGCACCTAATCAGCGTCGTTTTGGGCCAAAAATGGTCAAACCCGACCCGCCACTTTACTAAACCTGTCATGCCATACACCCAACCCAACCCGACCCAGAACCAAATCGGAGCCCACTTAACAAACAAAATTGCATCGTCCTAACCCCGTATCGTCGTTCCATTGATATGATCCCAAATGGTCAACTATACACGCTTAAATTACTTGACGAAGAAGCTAACAAAGTTGGGAAGAACAAGGGCAGAATTTGGCTAAGTCAAAATCCGTGTTCACGGTACCTACTTTGGAAGCTTGTATCTCACAAATGGCTCAATGAAAATTGGAGATCAAGGGCTTGTTTTGAAGATAAAATTGCCACCTTTCCAATGGTATGCTTTTATAATTAAGAGGATATCATTAAGTTTTTTTTCCAAGGACTCAAAGTTGCTACCTCAAAACTTGAAAACTGCCAGGAAATTGTTAAGTATAAATTTGTGATCGTGAAGCCTACTTTGGAGTTCAATTCAATGATAATGGATCTGATTCGATACCAAAGGCTTCTACAACATGAAAGTATGAATGTTTATCTACCAAGGGAAGGAATCGGATGAAAGATCGGAGTTCTGGAAGGCCTCAAACGAAAGGCGTAAAGTTAGTACGAAAACTATCTTTTTACAACGCAAATAGAAGACTATTTATAGCCAAGAAAACCTAATACAAACCTTAATTGTTTCATTGTTCATTTAGGTTTGTATTAGGTTTTCTTGGCTATAAATAGCCTTCTATTTGCATTGTAAAAAGACAAACTTTGATTAATCGAAAAACAAACTCTTTGGTTTTGTGCAAGTTGCGACTTGTTTGAGTTTGGTGGATTCCAAGCTTGTGAGCTTTGTATCGATTGAATATTCTCTTCAATCGTCGTTGACCAGCTACCCTTTTATACCATACGAGTTTTCCCAGGTGTGGAATTGTTCGTTGGTTCCGTTTTATCTAATTTTCGTATTAAGAACGCGTTGTTCTTGATTCGAATTTTCAATCAATCTCCGGATTGTTTGTTTGCTGCGTGAATTTGATAAAAAATACACCCACCAGGGTCGTATCAAGTGGTATCAAAGTCTGGTTCTACACAAGGGCGAAGGAGAAGAAGAAATCGATTGTTCCGGTACAAGCAGAATTTGAAATTCAAAACAGGGCAGCTTATGTTCGTGTATTGCAGCTGCTGTTTGTAGTTGAATCACGAGGGCAATTTCGACTCTTCACTAAGAGATGGTGGAGAGCAGTGAAGAGGCAAAGGAGCTGCAAGTTCGTGGTCAAGAGAAGCGGCCAGCAGCTCCAATTCAGCGCCGAGAATCCGACGAGTAGCGAGACAATTTGTTTCACAGTTGATGCAATGTCAAAGGAAAATCACTTGCACTCGTGATCAATGGAGGCTGTTGTTCAAACATTATCAGTCTAGAAGCCGTCCAAAAGCTCGGATTAACGATGCAAAGGCATCCAGAGCCTTACCAACTCGGCTGGATCAATGAGCACGATACGATTAACGTGACGAAACAAGCGTTGGTTCGTTTTCAAATCGGCAGTTACGAAGATGAAGTAATTTGTGATGTTTTTTCGATGAATTATGTTTACTTAATACTGGGTCGGCCTTGGCAATTCGATCGTAAGGTCACACATGATGGTCGAACCAATCGATACAAGTTTGAGCATCACGACAAGAAGATCGTTCTGGTACCCATTTCGTCGGACGACGTTTACGGCGATTTGAAGCATATGGAGGAGAATAGGAATGAGGGAAAGAGCGTACGAGCTCAATTGTGGGTGCAGAGACGTATTGGGCTTGGTTTTCTGAGCTTTCAAAAGCTCTCCAATGCGAAGTTGGTATTGTAACAGGTCACCATCCACGACCCCTGTCTTTCTCGGACAAAACAGAGTTTGGACTCTGGTACCCCTGCCAACAACAAGGAAGAGACGCTGTAGCCCGACGAGGCTTCTGGATCGCTGCGGGAAGGTCAAGGGAAAGTTTCCAAAATGCCAATCGTTCCACTTCAACAGGGAATCGAAGAAGTTGATTCTCCGATCACTTGTTCAGGCACCGACCGACCCTGTTTTTCTTCGACAGATGAGCAGGGCATGAGAGAGAGTGAAAGGGGGAGAGCAATCTGGGTCACGCCAACTGAGACTGGGGGCAGCGACACATTCAGTGAGATGGCGAGAACGTGCCGCACTGGCCAATTGGAGTATGATGTCGGCGAATCAAAAATTCCCAAGTTGGGTTTATCGCAAACGCGAAGGACAATAGGCAGATTCAGGGCGAATTGGTTGCGGAGTATGAAGGTCAATCAACCCAAGAAACCCCTAGGAATAGGTTCTTGGAAGCCCAAGGAAGGTGTAGAACACGAGGAATCGCGACGAAAATGCCAAATTGTAAAACCCCCAATTTTTGTTTTGCGTCGCCGGATTCTGGGTTTCGTACGCCGGAAACTGGAAATTTCAAATACCCTGGTGGCGGGAAATTCATGAGCTTTAAATGGGGGCTCCTTGGACAGCTTTGAGACGCGAAGAGGGTTGTAATCGAACCTTGGCATCGAGACGAACCTAATGGAAGTGATGAATTGGAGCGGAATGGAGTGAGGACGAAAGCCCCAATCTCAACGACCTCACCGGAAAACTAAGAAACGCCGGATTCGAGAAATTTTTTTCCGGAGTTTGAAAATTTGCACGAGCCGATTCTTGGTCAAATTGCATTCAATTCTTGCATAGGTAAGATCCTTTGGATAGCCCTCTTTCGATCCAATTTGGGATCAATTCAGTGTACGGTTTGAGCAACGAAAGGCCAAAGTGTTGAGGCTAACACTTTTTCAAGAGGGAAGGCCTAATATGATACCAAATGGTCAACTATACATGCATAAATTACTTGACAAAGAAGCTAACGAAGTTGGGAAGAAGAAAGACAGAATTTGGCTAAAACAAAATCCGTGTTCATGGTACCTACTTTGGAAGCTTGTACCTCACAAATGGCTCAATGAAAATTGGAGATCAATGGTTTGTTTTGAAGATAACATTTCCACCTGTCCAATGGTATGCTTTTTGAATCCAGAAGATATCATTAAGGTTGTTTTCCAATGCCTCAAAGTTGCTACCTCAAAACTGAAAAACTGCCAGGAAATTGTTAAGTATAAATCTGTGATCGTGAAGCCTAATTTGGAGCTCAATTCAAGGAGCATGGATCTGATTCGAGACCAAAGGTTCTACAACATGAAATTAGGAATATTTATCTACCAAGTGAAGGGATAGGATGAAAGATCGGAGTTTTGGAAGGCCTCGAACGAAAGGCGTAAAGTTAGTACGAAAGCTGCTTTTGGACTGTTGCTGGCAGCTTGCTTAGTACGAAATCAGTCCTTATTAGAATAGAACTTTACCTTAATTGTTTCATTTTTCATTTAGGTTTTATTAGGTTTTCTTGGCTATAAATAGCCTTCTATTTGCATTGTGAAAAGACAGACTTTGATTGATCGAAAACAAACCCTTTGGTTTTGTGCAGGTTGCGACTTGTTTGAGTTTGGTGGATTTCAAGCTTGTGAGCTTTGTATCGATTGAATATTCTCTTCAATCGTGGTCGAGCAGCTACCCTTTTATACTATACGATCTTTCCCCATGTGTGGAATTGTCTGTTGGTTCCGTTTTTATCCAATTTTTGTATTAATAACGCGTTGTTCTTGATTCGAATTTTCAATCAATCTCCAGATTGATTGTTTGCTACGTGAATTTGATAAAAATACACCCATCAGGGTCGTATCATCCATTCTCTCCGTTCTCTCTCTCTCTATACAGGATACAGGGGAAATTTAAATTATAGGAAGGAAACAAAATGGGTGGAAAGATTGCCATTGTGGGCTAATTACATGGGTTTTGATTAATAGATCGGGTTATGGAAGAATATGCAGATCGGTATGAAGATTCCACCGCCCCCAGCAGCGGAAATGCCAACCACCGTCTCGTCGCGTATGGCCTCCGATCCCTCACCCACCACTTAAGCCCTAGTTCTCCCCCGCGCCGCTTGTGAGAATCATTGTATTGGCTGCCGCCGCCATGGAAACCAACCAAATCTTAGAAACCCCATTCTTGATTGGACCTCCGGGGTATAATTTCGCCACCAAATTGCTCTGTTTCGCCAAATCGATGAACATAAATCGCAGATCAACCTCGACAACCGCCCGTTACAAACCCTAAACCCCCAAATCATCGACACGACTCAAGAAGTACATGGATTGCAGCTGCAATGGTTGTGTGGATTTTCCGAAGGGGTTTCTCGAAGGAGAAGTGGTGCGAGAGGATGATAGGGTTTGGGTTTTGCGGGGGATAATTTGGAGAAGACGCCATTGATGAAGCTCTAGCTCTGCTGTGGAAGCACGATGAGAATTGGGAGATGAGGGTCGATGAGAGAGATGGGTTCATGGAGTTGTGGTGGAAAGGGTGGCCGGTCTCTTTCTGCTCGCTTTGGAAGTTGGAAGAAGTCGGCGACGACGAGGAATGAATGTGTTGGGGTAGCAAATTGAAGAACATAAACTAAAATGGTGGAAGTGGGCTCGAGTTTGGGTTTTGGTTGGGTTGGGTTCATAGGTTGGGTTGGGTGTATGACATGACATGTTTAGTGACGTGGCGGGCATTTCTGGAGAAAATCTTCAGTACACCGGGTGCATAGCCCACGTGGTGCACCGCCCTAATTACCCTTTGACACGTTTCTATCTATTTTTTAATAGGGCTAATACCACTACAACACCCGAACTATTCAAAAAATGCCACTTGTGTCCTATTGTTTTCAATATTCCATCTGTGTCCTGAACTATGATTATGTTATCGTTGACTTTTGTTGACCGTTAAATTTTAACGGAATGACAGATCAGCGCTGATGTGTACGCGGACGTGGCTCTTTCTTCTGCGACGTGGCTCTTTATTTTTTTCTTATGTTAAAAATCTTAAATGAAATAAAAGGTAAATTTTGTCTAACCATTTCACCAACCACATTTACCTTATCTTACTATCGAAGAGAGAGAATACAGCAGCGAAAGGAGAGGAAGAACCCTAAACCGACGAAGAAGGGCTATCGGCGCTGGTGATTCTCCTCGACTCGAGCATGGGGCGTTCGATTCGGCCCTGGTGAAGGCTCTCAGCAACACGAGAAGCGCAAAAGACGGCAAGCGGGCGATCGATTCCTCGAGGGGAGGGCGATTTCTTCAGCCTCTTCCGTCTGACGAAGATCGACCCACGACCACCATCGCCGATTCTTTCTTCTCGACATCTCCTGGAACATTCGCAGCCTTCAAATCGTCCACCATTGAAGGATTCGAGCAGACATTTGAAGAAGAAGGCGCTGATTTGCGGGATTTGAGTTTCCCCCAAATTTTCTAGGGTTTCTCCTCGAGGCTTTGTGGTCTATTTTCTGGAGTGTTGGAAGTATTTGAAGGGTGACTGGGTGGTTGGGAAGCAAAGAAGGTGCCAGAAATAGTACAAAGGAGTAAATGGCGTAGCTGCTTCGCTGGTGTTATAGCTCGAGATTCTCTGGGAAAAGGTTGAAAAGCAGGGACCACGAGGACAGTGTGAAGACCAATTTACCCTTTTGGAAACTTCAGTAACAGGTATGATATGGGTGAAATTAGTACGTACTGGTCATTTACATTGGTGGTTGAGAAGTCGTTGTCTTGGGTCGGATTATTCAATTGAGATGAGAATCAGTTTTGTGGTCTTCCAGAAGCAAAGTAGTATTCCAAATGCTTTGTGGAATGCTTTACAGAATAGAATATTAGGGGTGGTTGGTTAAAGTATGCTTAATGTATGAATTCGATGAATTTAGGCTATTGTTAAATGGGGATTGTTTGGTTTTGCAGGATGTCGACATTGGTGGAGTTGATTGTCCATCATGGTGGGAAAATGGAATATTTTGATAATGGTATTCGCTACATAAATGGCAAGTCAGAGGCTGTTGACATGGACATAGATTATGTCTCGTTCTTCCAACTCCAACAAATTGGAACAGTCCACTTCGATTACGCAAGGTTGAGAGGCTGTGGTACATGGCACCCTCCGACACTTTGGATAATGGTCTAGTTGAAATACGGTCTGATAGTGAGGTGATGGATGGCTTGCTCCCAGCCATAGAAGATGGAAAAATTATGATATTCATGGAAGCAATAGAAACTCAAATCGGGGACAATGAAGAACTTGGAGATGAGGCATCTGATGATGGTGATTCGGAGGATGGGGATAACTCACAAAACCGAGACATTATCCATCTCATGGATGATGATATCCGTACTTCGGATGATGAGTTCATTGATGCAATGGAGGAGCAAGGAGTCAGACCACGACGAGTTCGTACTCGTGTTGATCGAACTGGGGAGGAGGTAGAGCAGGAGTCTTTGTTTGTTGATGATGACCCAGGTAACAATGACCCAATTGTGGATGAAGGCAGAGGTAACAGTGACCCACTTGTGGATGAAGGAAGAGGTAACAGTGAGACCATTGGTTTGGATGGTGGTGTTAACGAGGACTTGAGGGACAGGGTTGTGGAAGATTCAGTCTACAGGGGTTCAATTGAGTCACGCCATGTGAGGGGGAACATTGATGACGAAGACAAAGGTAACCCTCTAGAAAATGGACCTCGATATGACCCTATGTGTGACCATTCAACCCTTAAGTTGGTTGTGGGCATGACATTTGACAACCCCGAGCAGTTCAAGGAGGCCGTTGAAAACCATTGCATTGCCATTGGAGCTGACATGAGATGGACTAGGAGTGACAAGCAAAAAAAGTGTGCTCAATGCCGTAATAACTGCGGGTGGTATGTTTATGGAAGATGGCATGGACGTTCTTGCTTTATGATCAAGAATGTTGGAAAGGATCACACATGTCCTCGGTCTGTGAGAATGAAGGTTGCAAATGCTGTTTTGGCTGCTAAAAAGTACCTCGATAGATTCAGAAGGGAGCCGAATTGGAAGGTCAAGAACATGATGGTTGAAATAAGGCAAGCACACAACGTTCAGATTTCCAGGAGGCAATGCTATAGGGCTCGGATTTATGCGAAGAGAATGTTGGGTGGCTCATTGGTTGAAGAGTACAATAAGGTCAGGTCCTATGTGGCAGAAATGAAGAGGAAAGATCCTGCTGGCACCTTCATACTTGAGGTTGACCCAAGTTCTATTCCTGAACGTGTGCTTTTCAAGAGACTGTATATAGGGTTCAGTGGATTAAGTAGGGGTTTCACTAGGGCCTGCCGTCCTATGTTCGCTTTGGATGGGTGTTTCCTTAAGGGGGAAGTAACTGGTATGTTGTTGAGTGCAATTGGGAAAGATGGTGACAATCGGATGTTCCCTATTGCGTGGGCTGTTGTAGAAGGAGAGAACAGTGATTCGTGGAATTGGTTCGTGTCAATACTTCAACAAGACCTTAGGACCACTGATGGTCGTGGATGGACTGTCATATCTGATCAACAGAAGGTACTAACATACCCCTCAATGACACTTCTTTGTTGTTTTAGGATCAATGATGTTTTACTAACTCATGAATTATTTTGTTTTCTTAGGGACTAGTGCAAGCAATAAGCACTTGCTTACCCGAAGCTTCACAGAGGAAATGTGCAAGGCATGTTTTTGCCAACTGGAAGGTCAATCATCGAGTTAAGGAGCATCGCGACCTATACTGGGCAGCAGTATATGCAACGAATGTTCGTGAATATAATCATCATTTGAAGAAGATGAAAGACATTCAGTCTAGTGGGGTTGATCCTAGCTTGCATAAGGATTTTCTGGATCAAGAACCACACACCTTCTGTAGAGCGTTCATGAGCCACGTACCAAGGTGTGACTCAGTGGAAAGCAACATATGTGAAACATTTAACGGTTATATCCTTGAGGAAAGGGAGGACAGAATTATCGACATGCTAGAGGGCATTGGTCGGAAGTTGATGGTTAGGTTTGTTGACGAGATGAAGAACATTGAAAAAGTTGATACGGTTTTCTGTCCTAGAATTGAAAAGAAGCTCAAGATTGAGACAAATTTGGCAAAGATGTGTGTTGTTAGTCCCGGTTTGGAAGAGAAGTTCGAGGTTGCAGAAGGTAGAAAGGGATATGTGGTAGACTTTGAAGACAAATCTTGTACATGTGGTTATTGGGGGCTGACTGGTATACCATGTCACCACTCAATTGCATGTTTTCAATATAGGAGGTTGGAACCAGAGATGTTTGTCACCCAATATTACAAGGTCGAGGTGTATAAGATGGCCTACAGACATGGCATTCCTACTTTGGAAGGCCAGCAGGCATGGCCAGAAGCTGAAGGGTATCCTGTATACCCTCCCAAGTTTAGGATTCTGCCTGGCCGCCCTAAAAAACAGAGGAGGAGACAACCAGGAGAAATCGAGACTACTGGTCATGGGGCTGGGGGTGTTGCCATCAGGAGGAAATCCATTGTTATGCATTGCAGCAAGTGTAAATCTCCAAATCACAACGTGAGACGTTGTCCAGAACTTCGTGCTGGAGAGGTAAGGTCCATTAGTCAATTACAAGCTCTTTCAATATTTGCCTTTTGAATGTAATGCTAATTATGATATTTTCAACGTATTATAGAATGTGGGTGGAGATGAGGCAGGTGGAAGTAGAAGAGTTCGCAGGAGAGGGAATAATGAGGCTGCTCCAACTCCATCTGGTCCAGCTGCCCCAACTGGACTAGCTGCTCCAGCTCCATCTGGTCCAGGTGCATCAGCAGCCCAAACTGGACGTGCTGCTCCAGCTTCTCCACCTGCAAGAAGGAGCAGAGGTCTGTGTTCCAAATGTAGAGGCGATGACCATAACGCAAGGACATGTCCCTTAACTGGCGGAATCCAGGTAAATCTAATAGCAGATGAAAGCATAGATTTTGAAATGAATGTTAATATGAAATCTGATTGCTAGACTGTTGTGTTAATAGGAAGCCTTCGTTAATCGTGAAGTGACCAGCAGGCGTGATTTAGCAAGGGAGGTTAGGATGGTATGTTTGTTGACAGAATCCATAGCCTTACAATTATATTTGATGTTTATGTGATTGAAGAAGATAAGCGTGCTCTAATATGAGAACTTCATACACGAATGTACAGGCTAACCAAGGGATTGGAGTTCTGCACACTGATTTGGGTAATACCTATGTTATCCTCAATGGTCCTAATGGTCGTGGCAAAACGCTAAGAAGTGGAAGGGTGATTCAGAATGCAGCTCCTACTGAGATAGATCAAGGTGGATCTCAACCACCTGCCACGCAACCTTCACAACCTCGGCAGTAGTTTAGATAGTAGTAGAATGTGTTTTTGTATAGTAGCCTACCTCTAGCAGATCTGTGGTATTCGTTTTCAGATGTGACATTGAAGTTGGATCAACCTTTTGTATGGTAGGTTACCTGTAGATCCATGGAAATGGTGTATATTTCCTAAACATTGGATCGACATTTTAGGAACCTTGGTAATGACATGTTTATGTGAATGTAAAATCAACTATTTAGGTATGTCCAGTTTTTATGAAGGTTGCGTTGCATTTTAATTACTTAAGTATTACACACAAACTGGTAAAGCCACTAGATGCATGTTAAAATACAAAGAAGGATCCCATTAGATAAGTAACATATTCAAGGTTCGCAAAACTGCTTACAACAAGAACAGATTAGAACATGCTGGAGGAATTCAAACCTACAATAACTATCCCTATAACTAAGGCTACTAAAACGACCAATACACACAACAGACGAGTATTGGCCAACCTTAAATCCCCAATCAACCTAGCATTCTCTTCTCTAATGCTAGCTAGATCACCATACAACAATTTTAAGGCCTTCTTTCTTCGCACTGCTTTCTCTTCAGCAACCCTTAAACTCTCTTTCAAGCTTTCAGTCTGATAGTCCATCAAACCTAGGTTCGACCTGATATGTTCATTCCCTCCAACAACCCCATTGGAGCAAGCACCTTCGTTGTCTTCGTTCAGAGTATCAGCCCAAATGAACAAACGACAACTTTCTTCCTCATCCTGCCATGTAGAAATCAACCCATGGTGAGATCATTGCCCATCTCAATCACAATTAATCAACAAACCACTAATTCATTTACCTGCCAATGAGGGCAGCAATAGAACTGCCTCCCCGGATTCAGTTCAGTTCGAGAAACATACACAATAGCTGGTATATTATGCCGACATTTAACGGTGCGTGAGTTTGATGAATTCGACCCAGAAATGCTTTGCGACCCTCTTCTAGACATTTTTGAATTACTGCCACAGAGGAACAGGACACTAAATCCCCAATTGAAAGAAACCCTAAATTACCAAAATCAACTATTAATGTACCTAATAGATGGTAAGGCTCTTTTCTGGCGGATTGACATTCCTCGCAATGTCTTCACAGTCGAATCTCCTCGCCCCAGCACAAATACAAACCGCAGCTCCTCGTGGCTCCTCACCGCCACTACCCCGACACCCACTCCGAGCCGACGCAACGCAACCCCCGCCCTCGCCTCGCTACTTCTCCATATGCGCCTGCCTAAACACAAAAGCCTGTCGTCGTCGTCTTCGAAAACCACACTCGAGCAAACCAAGTTTGGCACTTTGGCTGGGTAGAGGAGAAGAAAGGGTAGAAGATAAGAAGTTAGGTCGATGGGAAGAGGGAAGATGGTTAATATAAGCTGGGTAAAAAATTTAATTCCCATTTGTAAAAAAAAAATTAATTCCCATTTGACGTGGCATCAACGTGTCTGCCACGAGGTAGCCACGTTGGCAGCAATCTGACGTCGTTTTAAAAGGCGTCTGGTCAACCGTTAATACTTAACGGTCAACAGATTCGACAGGATACAAATGTCACAAAGTATAATAGTTCAGGACACAGATGGAATATTGAAAACAATAGGACACAAGTGGCATTTTTTGAATAGTTCGGGTGTTATAGTGGTATTAGCCCTTTTTAATATAAAAAGAAAGGTTAAATCCCTTATTTTTCTGGGAAAACCCACTGATTACAGTCCCTTCTAAGACATTCTCTCATCTCCTAGGCAACAGTTTATATGTACTTATGTAGTTTTATGTCATTAAATACTGCGTTCAAAGGTCCTCCCTCTATCAATTACGATGGTTGGAACATGAGTGAAAAGGTGAGTTAGCAGTTTTCCAGCGGCACTCTTATAGATTCACTCCGGCTGGCCGAGCAGGAGTTTCCACAAAATAACAAAGGATTGAATGTGGTTGAAATCCTAAACTTGTGCATTCTCATTCATCTCATGCCTTATATAGGCCGATCAAACAGAAGGAGACAATGGTGCTCTTACACAGTTTGTCACTTAGCTTGGAACTTAAACAAGCTCTATCTTGACGTAAAAGAAAGTGGAAAAAGAAACAGAGTGAAACGACAACGTAGCAACAAGGAGAAGAAACAGAGTGAAACGGTAGTGTAGCAACAAGCAGAGTTTGGAGGAGTGAACGATTCTTCACAAATTGGGGACTACCGTTGGAATTGAATCCCCCCCCCCCCCCCCCCCCCCCCCCCCCCCCCCCCGCCGCCAAGCTGCCGGGCAGAGGTTGTGTACGCTGAGCTTGGAGAGGAGATGAAGAAATGGAGATGGAAACAAGGGTTTGTGAAGAGGTCAGGCAATTGATGTCCCAAAGAGACATGAAGAAGTTTGAGCACCTTCGATTGAAGTATTTCGCGGACAAGATGACAATCCAGCTCGATGTGCTTGGTGCGTTCATGGAAGGTAGGGTTTTCAGCGATATAAATCGCACTCTGGTTGTCGCAATAGATATTTGCAAGCTGAGGATGATTGACCTTGAAATCTTGTAGGAGATAGAGAATCCATTGCACCTCGCAAGCAGTGAAGCCGAGGGCGCGATATTCAGCCTAACATGAAGAATAAGAGACAGTCTGCTTTTTCTTACTTTTCCAGGAGATGAAGAAATGGAGATGGAGACAAAGGTTTGGTGAAGAGGTCAGGCAATTGATGTCCCAAAGAGACATGAAGAAGTTTGAGCACCTTCGATTGAAGTTTTTCGCGGACAAGATGACAATCCAACTCGATGTGCTTGGTGCGTTCATGGAAGGTAGGGTTTTCAGCGTTATAAATCGCACTCTGGTTGTCGCAATAGATATTTGCAAGCTGAGGATGATTGACCTTGAAATCTTGTAGGGGATAGAGAATTCATTGCACCTCGCAAGCAGTGAAGGCGAGGGCGCGATATTCAGCCTAACATGAAGAATGAGAGACAGTCTGCTTTTTCTTACTTTTCCAAGAGATGAGAGAGTTGCCCAAATAAACACAATAACCAGTGATGGAGTGACGATTTTCGATGCACGCAGCCCAGTCTAAGTCAGAGAAGGCTTTGAGCTGAAATTGACCTTTTGAAGAGAAGAGAATGCTAGTGGCAGGAGCAGATTTCAGGTACCTAATAATGCGTAGGACATCTTTGTAGTGAATATGACTAGGAGAACCCATGTATTGGCTGACTTGCTGAGTTGCAAAACTGATGTCAGACCTTGTAGTATTAAGATAAATAAGCTTGCCCACAAGGGTTCTGTAGTGCTCTGGATCCTCATATGGTGTATCACAAGCAGTAGTGAGATGGGTCTTGTAATCCATAGGAGTGGAAACAGGTCTTGAGTCAAGGAGATTGGCCTCTTCTATGATTTCAAGGGCATATTTTCTTTGGGATAAGTGAATTCGTTGCTTGTTCCAAGCAACTTCCATACTAAGAAAAAATCTCAAAGTGCCCAGGTCTTTGATACTGAACTCTGAGTGAAGGACAAACTTGAGGTCCTCAATAGCATATAGATCATTACCACCAACAACCAAATCATCAACATATATCAGAATACATGTGTAGGAAGAAGATGTGGCCTTGTATAAAAGGGAGTGATCTGCCTTACTCTGAATGTAACCAATTGCTTGTAACTTATCATTGAGCTTAGAAAACCACTGCCTAGAAGCTTGTTTGATTCCATAAAGTGACTTTTTGAGTTTGCAAACAGGGTTGATGAAGTCAGGTGGTGGTTCATAACCCTTAGGAAGTGTCATATAGACTTCCTCCTGGAGGTCTCCATGGAGGAAGGCATTATTCACATCCAGCTGGTGAATATGCTAGTTTCTCATAGCAGCAATAGTAAAAAAAAAGTTCTAATGGTTTTCATTTTTACTACTGGGGCAAAAGTGCCCTGATAATCCATTCCTTCCTGCTGAGTATGGCCTTTGGCCACAACTCTGGCTTTAAACCTTTCAAGTGAGCCATCCTGATGAACCTTAATCTTGTAAACCCATTTGTTCCCAATGGTTTTCTTACCAGGGAGCAGTTCCACCACATCCCAGGTTTTGTTTTTTAGAAGGGTTGCAATCTCAGTTTTCATAGCTGCATTCCAGTACTCTGGCAGGGATGCTTCTTTGTATGAATTAGGCTCCTGATAGGAAGAGATAGCAAGAACAGTCTGTGAAAGGGTTTGAGTTTGTCATAGGAGATTATAGAGGAGAGAGCATACCTTGTGTCAGGGGACTGTTGCTAAAGAGGAATACTGGAACTACTAGACTGTTGAGAAAGATAACAATGGTATTCTTGAGTTAAATGAGTGGATGGTTTGATAGTTCTACCTGAATGACAGAGAGGTGGAGGATTTTGGGGTTGAACAGGAGGAGGACTTGGTGGAGGAGAATGAGCTGGACTGGAAGTGAAAGATGGAGAAGGCCTTGAGGATGATGAAAGAGGATTGGAAGAAGGAGGAAGAGCAGGTGAGGGTGGATTGTCAGAAAAGGAATCAAAATCATCAAAACCAGAAGAGGAAGAATCTGATCAGGGGAAGAAATGGTCTAGTGAGGGTGAGTGGTCAGTTTGTTGTTGGATTTGTTGAAAGGGAAAATGAGATTCATAAAAAATGACATCTCTGGAGATGAAGGTGTCATGGTAAGAGAGATCATAAACTTTATAACCTTTAATACCAGGAAAATAACCTAGGAAAACACCTTTTCTTGCTCTTGGTTGAAATTCTGTTCGATGGTTGGAAAGGGTAGAAGCAAAACATAGGAATCCAAAAACCTTCAAATTAGTAAGGTTCGGTGGGGTGGAGTAAAACAGTTCATGAGGGGTTTGATTGTTGAGGACAGAAGAGGGTACACGATTGATGAGGTAGACTATTTGATGCAATATGCCCAGAATCCATGAGGTAACGAGCTTGGAATTTGAGGGCTCGAGCAACAGAAAGGATATGTTGATGTTTTCTTTCCACTTTGCTATTTTGTTGTGGTGTTTCGACACATGACATCTCATGGATGATGCCATTGGAATAAATAAAAAATCATTCATGAGGAACTCTTTATCATGGTCACATCTAATTCGTTTGATTGATAGATTAAACTACTTCTACATTTAAGTGCAGAAGGCAATTAATTTTTGTCTGACTTCTGATTTGAGATGAAGCAAAACAACCCAGGTCATTCGTGAGTAATCATCTATGATGGTAAGAAAGTACTTGAAGCCATCATAGTTGGGAATAGAGTTAGGACCCCATATATCAACATGCAGAGGTTCAAGAGAATTTTGAGTTACATGTTGATTGGAAGGAAAAGGGAGCCTTCTTTGCTTAGCAAAGTGGCAAACATCACAAGGTGAACCTTTCTGAGTTTCAATGGAGGGACAAAAAGAGTTGAGATAGGGAACTTTAGAATGAGACCTAATCTAAAATGCCACAAATCAAAACGGGCAGAGCTAAATGCAGTGATGTATTTAGGGAAAGGAAAAACATCAAGGTAGTAAAGGCCATTGTGCAATCTAGCATAACCATTCACCCTCTTCTGCTCTAGGTCCTGTATGACACAAAGGTTGGAATGAAAGGTCAAACTGAGTGAGTTTTGGATGGTGAGTTTGCTAACTGAAACCAGGTTAAAAGTGAAGTTGGGAACAAACAAAACATCTTGTAAAATTAAATCAGTGTGACACAAGGCAGTGTCTGTGTATGTAGCTTGAATTTGTTCTCCTGTGGGTAGGGTGATGAAGACATTTGATACTTTCTTGCAATTGACTAATAGATCCAGAGAACAAACAATATGGTCTGATGCCCTAGTGTCAAGTATTCAAGTAGTCATGTTTTTGTGTATGAGATGGCCAGGAGGAATAGTGAGAAGGTATTTACCTGGATGTCCTTTGGTGGCAACATAAGCAGCTGTGAAGGCTGGGATTTGTGAGTGGCCATCAGAGCCATCAGCCTGTCATAGTCAGACTTTGTGAGCTTGAAATCATCATCTAGAGTGGTGCTGGCTGGATTTACATAACCCTGCCTCTACCAGAAGGTAAGTTGTTGTTTCTGGAGATATAGTTGGGTGGAAAACCATGTTTGTGGAAACATTTCTCCTCGGTATGCCCTTTTTTCTTGAATAAAGTGCATTCGATGATTTTACCATGAGTACTGGGAGGGGCTCTGGTGTTCATACTAGGAGGGTATCCATGCTTTTGATAGCATGTTTCCTCAGTATGGCAATCTCGTTTGAAAAAGGTGCAATAGGGTCGTTTGCTAGTGGCATTAGGTCTTCTGTTGGAGCCTTGAACTGCTAAGACAGTAGCCTCAGTGGGTGCTATGGCAACCATTTTACCCTTGTGGGTATCATATAACTGCCTTTCATGTTGTAACATGCGTTGGAAAACCCGATTGATGTTAAGCAGTTCATCACCAAACAGAACTTGAGACCTTACAGCTGAGAAATTATCGTTTAACTCGCAAAGAAATTTTATCACATAACTGGTTACTTGATACTCTAAGACCCTTTTCATTGCTCTACAGGTGTTGTGACTAGTAGGTGTGCAATCACAATGTATGAGAGGTTGTTAGTTCTCAAGTTCGTCATGCAGAGTAATTACCTGGCCATAGTATTTTGTGATAGACTGGTCACCTTGCTTTAAAGTGGAAAGAGCCTTTTCAAGTTCAGCAACACAAACAATATCACCAAATCCATATCTGGTTTGAAGACTTTTCCAAGCTTCTGCAACAGATTTGCTTGAGAGGATCGTCTTCCTTATTTCTGACTCAACAGCTTGCTGAATCCAGGTGAGGATTATCACATTGTTGCGAACATAGGCACCTCTGCGGGGATCTGTCTCTGCAGGCTCGGGTAGAGCTCCATTGATGAATCCCAGTTTGTTTTTGGCAGCCAAGGCGTTCAACATTGCCCTGCTCCAGTCGTTGTAGTTAGTGGTGGTGAGTTCGCCCACCAAAAGAGAAACTGGCTTCTCTGAGCCATGAAAGAAGTAAGGATCTTCCATAGGAGAAACATTTTGAGATGTAGTAGCTGCTGCATTTGTGTTAGGAACATGATCTAGTACAGCTTCGTTGGAAGCCATTGTGGTTGGGGCGGCTAGCGTTTAGGCTCTGATACGATAAAGAAGGATTGAATGTGGTTGAAACCCTAAACTTGTGCATTCCCATTCATCTTATGCCTTATATAGGTTGATCAAACAGAAGGAGACCATGGTGCTCTTACACAGTTTGTCACTTAGCTTGGAACGGAAACAAGCTCTATCTTGAAGTAAAGGAAAGTGGAAAAGAAACAAATGAAACGACAGCGTAGCAACATGGAGAAGAAACAGAGCAAAACGTCAGCGTAGCAATGAGCAGAGTCTGAAGGAGTGAACGACGTCGGATAGAGCTTCTTCTTCACAAATTGTGGACGACCGTTGAAATTGAATCTTTTAGGGATTCAATTCTTGTTACACAAGAATTCAACGTTTTGTTTTATTGTCGTTTTTCTGAAAATATTAGTAGTATGAAGTAAGAATCTGCGTCGGGAATCCACCGGCCACCGCCGGTCTTCCCTCGTACAAACAAACCATATATAATCGGCATCAGAGGGGATGTTCAGATGAACTCTTATTTCATCTCGAGTCCCGACCAATAAAAGAGGATATAAACCGGTGTGAGAGTTAGAACCGAAGAAAATTATATCCATGGGAGTTTTGCACCAATATTACTTTGGTGGGATGGAGTCTAAACGGGTGCTGGAAAACCAGTTCGCTGCTATCCCACGCTTAGGTCTTCCTTTTTAAAACTTTAGTTATAAATTATTATTATTTAAATACCTTATTTGGCATATTTTAATTGGGGCGGTGCATAGGCTAGGTGGTGCACCGGGTGCAATGAAGATTTTCTCCCATTTCTGGCCCAAACTGGCGTTGACTAAGCGTTCCGGTCAGCCATGTTAGAACATAACAGACTCTTTAAACGGAGTTGGACGGAGACTAACGGAGAGTGACTAAATGTGGTATGCTTAAGTAACTAGAGTGACCAAAATTGATATTAATTTTTTCTAGTGACTAAACATGACACGATTTAGTAATCTCAGTGACCGAACGTGCCATTTACCCTTTGATTTGTATTTTGTGTTGGTAATATTCGCCTTGTAAGTGGCGTGGGCATGGGCAGACATGGATGTTCTCCTCGATCTGATTTTACTCATGTTATTGTGGATTGGTTTTGTGTAAATTATATGTAATTTTACTCAAATTATTTTGAATTTCGTTTTATTACACTATATGTTAGCTATAATAAATAGACGAGAGTTACAATTTATCAAATAATTTTACTACATTTAGGATGTCATAGTTTATTTATTAATTTCTTTTGTAAAAAATAAAAATCTATTTTTTCTAGTTAATACCTCAAAATGACCTGAATTTTATAATATATGATTGTCCTGGCCTATCTTTTCAAAATTGCCTATATTGGCTTGAACTATTACCCATAAAGAATAATTAGGCCCAAACCTAGTATTGATTGTAAAGTTGGATGGCCAACAAGTCATGTACTTGCCATTTCATCATAAAGAAACATAAAAATTCATGATTCAACATCTTTTCTAGTCTCAAATTATTACTATTAAATTAAAAAACTACAACAAAAATATAAAAAATGAGAAAGAAACCTAATGAGGTACCCGGATAAATAGTAAAAAGTGTTACAAATTATTTTTTCAAATTATATTTAAAAAGAAAATATAGGGACCAGATTTGGTTATGCACAAATGCATAACATTGGCTTATGCACCTAGCCCTGGACCAAAAGATAATATAAAACAATCAAATAAAATAAGATTGAAATGAATAACTAAATTGAATACTCTATATAAATTATTTGATTTAAGGAAAAAAAGTACTTGTTGTTTTCTAGCGGAATACTTTTGTATTGATGTTAATGGATTGCGCCTGTGACTTCTTGATCAACAACCTCTTCAAACAACGTTCAAACAAGGATGGCTAATTGATGTTTTATGGCTTTTGGAACAAACTAAATTAAGTTGCTCTAATCGCCTCTAGCAGACCTGTTGGTGTCAGCTTGATAGCCTTGACGCTGAGATGGGTTGGTGCTGAGTTGAACACCAACCCAAGTCTTGACGCCTTATCCTGATTAGATGGGTTGAAGCATCTTCGCCTTGTCTCCATGATAAAGTGTTGATCACACCCCTGATAGCCTAGGAGGCTTCATACTTAGCTTCTTTGTTGCTCTCATATTGTTAACCCACCTCAACCACATCATTTTGTTTTCTAGGGACTGCTACCACTTTGATGATATGATATGACCCTCTTCCATGTCGACTTGGTACCAACGATCTCATTACCTACTCCACCTCGTCTTGCTTGTCACCTCGATTAACCATCTTGTTAGCTAGGCCTTGTTACCCACTTTTACAGGATGATAACTTAGACTTCAACCATTTACCCACCTAGACTTCACAAGTAGTCTTGAAGAGCTCTTCATGGTGTCATACTGTCACTTGGTATCAAGCCCGTCTCGTCAGGTTGATATGTTGTCACCTCGTCAACAAGCTCGTCTTGTCAACTTGTCAGCAAATCAATCTTGTTCACTTGACGGCATGCCAGCTTTCCACCTTGGTACCAAGTTTGTCTCATTGGTTTGATACCCTACCATCTTGTCGGCAATCATGTCTTGCCACAAACCCCGTGTCTTCAACTTTGATACCTTGTCGCCTTGTCGACTTGATATCCTATAAGCTTACCTCCAAGCCCGTGTTGTCGGGTTGGTACCTTCTCAACTTGTTGGCAAGGTTATTTTACCACCAAGATCGTGTCATCAACTAGATACTTTGTTGACACCAAGCATGTTTTGTCGGTTTGTTAGCAAGATCATCTCGTTGGGTTGGTATCCTGCCAATTTGGTCAAGTCCTCTTATCAACTTAATGCTTTATCATTGATGCGTGATCGTATCGCGCGTCGAGTTTTCATAAACGATAAACAAAGAAAAACTAAAAATTACTGGTTTGTTATTTTCTAGTTAATAAAATGTAGAGGTACAATACATATTTATAGGGAAACCCTTACAAACCCGAACCCTTTCCCTCGCAAATATGGTAAATGAATCCTAACCGATTACTTTCTCAACAAGAAGTAATAATATCCCAAAATAACCAAAAGAATATGAAAATAAACAATAATAATAATAATAATAATAACAACTGAAAATAGCCTAATGACCCTGACGGCCAGAAAAAGCGCACTCATCAAACCTCCCCCATTCAAGCGGCCTCGTCCCAAGGTTGCGTGCCCTTGCCGACTTCCTCCTCTGCTTCGTCCTCTCCACATTCCCTAGTTATGACGAACACTTGATTATTGACACAACGATGGCCAAAAGTAAAGCGCTCGTCGCAACTATAGCAGAGACCATCACGACGATGCCTGGCAGCTTCCTCCGGAGTCAAATGGCGAATGACCCGCCTCCTAGTTTGTGGCGGTGCTCGATTCTGTGGCACAAGCCGAGGTGGTGGCACTGGTGCCACTTGAGAAGTCTCCTTGTGGGACACCGCCACCGGCCCACATGCCCCTCTTGTGGCTCCTCGCTCGAGCCTTATCTCCTCTTCACGAATTTTTTCCAAGCGGTAGGCATCTCCGATGTTTCGTGGCTCAAATGCGCGAATGTAAGAAGAAATTTCCGGCTTGAGTCCTCTCATGTAGGTTCCCATTACCACTTCCTTGCTCCACTCGTGACAACGATTGAGGAGCTTTTCACAAGACTGGTGGTAATCCTCCACCATCCCAGTCTGCT
The DNA here is from genome assembly GCA_946122785.1 of Linum tenue. Lineage (NCBI taxonomy): Eukaryota > Viridiplantae > Streptophyta > Magnoliopsida > Malpighiales > Linaceae > Linum > Linum tenue. Next base: position 10,594,565 of record CAMGYJ010000011.1, on the reverse strand, counting down.
TGATCTTTGCCAGCGCCTCATGCCTAGTTGGAAGTCATCCCAAGTCATCTCTATGCCATTCTGCTAGAACTCCTACACGATCTACATCATCCACTGGTTCACATCTCCTTCCATATGGAATGAAGCTAGTGCCACCTTCTACTCCCCTGAATAGCCTGATATTTGAAGTACATCTCAACTCGAGCTAGCCACCCTCAGGGATCCTCCCGCCAAATGAACTTGGAGAACTCTAAGGTCGCTCGTCGGCCCCAGGATTTGACCTTCTCTACCCGCTTGCTCCACCCCCTAGACCGAGTGGTCCAGCCAACTGGTTCAACCCATTCGACCGGAGCCCGCGCCACTGTTCCTCGGCCACCACCATTGATGCAACCCACCCAGCTCACCCCACATGACGTCACTCGAGATCAAATTAGATCTCTACATGGACCATGGGTCAAGAGAAGATTTAATAGGTTTAAAGAGATCTTGGGAGCTTTAAAGGTGGAAGAAAAGGGCTCTACATGCAAGACCTACGAGTTTGCTCATGTGAAATTGAGTGCCAACATATATAACTCTCGTGGTCCAAAAATGAAGGTCCGAATACAACGATACAAGGATCAAATGGGATCATTCTTGATGGATATGGAATTGCATCGAGGAAAGCCCACCACATTGCTTCAATTCGTGGATCCAAATCACGAGAAGATGGGCTTGGAGAAAGGAGTGAAGATTCGGCCCAAAAGGAAGGAATTCCCCCATGGTGTGAACGCAAGGTGTGAAGATTTTGCTTATTCGCTCCTTTGAGGATTCAGAAGGTTTGAGTGGTCTCTTATCCACTAGAGAACGTGTCTAGTTGTGGCGAGCATCGACTATATCGGTTGGCCTTATCCACGGGTTCGAGATTGTTTGATTGGTTTCATATACCAATTGGCCCTTCTCACGAGTTTGGATCTGTTTGATCGATTTCCACGACTATCCTTTATTTTCGTGTTATTGAAGAAAGAAGAAAACCCCAAAAGAGTTCGACGTTGCGCAATTCTGATTTTTTGTCCAAGTTTGGGTGGATTCTCGAATTAGGAATTCACCTCGACATCAAGGAAAAGATGACTATGAAGAATTCACAGATGATTATGTTTACCAACATGAAGACGATGACGAGTTGAGGGGGATAAAAGGCACCATCCCGCCGTTCAAGGGGACAACCAACCCCAATGCCTATCTTGATTGAGAGGAGGAGATGGAGGTCTTATTCGAACATTATTATTATTTAGAGTGGGAAAAAGTGCAAATCGCTTCTATGTCATTCACTGGTCATTCTATGGTCTGGTGGGAACAGTTATGCAACAAGAGGATATGGAACAGGCAACGACCTATAGAGACTTGGGAAGACATGAGGCGAATCATGAGATATCGATTTGTTCCAGGCTACTATCAACGAGAGATGGATCGAGCTCTTCATTTTCTTCGACAAGGTTCTAATAGTGTGTATGATTATTTTAAGAATATGAAGCGCCTAATGGCTCGAGCTAATTTTGATGAAGATGAGGAGGAAACGATGGCTCGATTTCTCAATGGTCTTAATCGTGGGATAAGGCATGCGGTGGAGATTCAACCTTTTATTGATTTGAATGAGTTGGTACAAATGGCAATCCAAGTGGAGAAGCAGCAAAAGAGAGGTTATACACGACATATTGCTTCTTCAACCAATCTGAGTTTGTCAAATACAGCAAAGGCTTCATATCCACGACATGAAGATCCCAAGCCCATCCTCAAATCGAATCCATCACCTATATCTTCAAGGGTAATGTGCAATGACAAGACTCGATCTGACTTTCGTTCTAGTGATGTTATGTGCTACAAGTGTCAAGAAAAAGGTCACATGGCGAGTCAATGTCCCAAGAAAAGACATATGGTGCCCTTAGAGAACGAAAATGTCCAGAATGTGCAAAGTGACAATGAGAAGAAGCTTGTTCAAAGGGAGCTAATGGAAGCAGACAAAAGGATTAAGAAAGAGCAAGAGTTTGCCTGTGCAAGATCCGTTGATATTGATTTAAGTCATGATTCTTCAAGCTCATTTCGCAAGGAAGTTGTAGTAGAAGCTAAAGTCAATAATGAGAAGGAAGATGCTACCACAAATCTGAGTACTTCCCAAGTAGAAGAGGAAGTCGAAGAAGAAAAAGTGGAAGTTCTTGTTTATGCATAAGCTTTAATTTTGTCTCAAGAAGAATCTGAACTTGAAGTAGAAAATGAAGAGAAGGTGTTGCCTATCACCAACATGACGCTGGATTGTGATCATGATGAGGTAAACTTGAAAGATGATCCAGAAGAGTCATCACTTGTTGACGAAGCTACAAATCATGTTGAGTTAACCATTCGAGACGAAGTTCTACCCAAGGATGTCCATGACAATGAAGGTATGGAGACGAAGGAAAATGTTCCACAATTTGAGGAAAGAGAAGTGCATTTCACATGCCATAGGGAGGAGAAAGCGAACAATTCATTGGATTGTGCTATAATCTTGCCAGAAGAAGTCCAAGATGAGTCATCACCTAATGGAGTAGATTTTTCTATTGGAGATGTCATCGAACTTAACCAAAAATCGTCCATGGGCATCATCAACATCCCAAGTACATCACCAACATCAAATTATGTTATTGAACATGGTCAATGCTTTACTCAATGCAAGCCAATTCAAATTGGAGATTATGGTGTGATTGTTCAGCACGTGGAGTTTGTTATTGGAGAAGAAGTGTCATGCAAAGAGGCTCATATTAGAGAGAGACGAAGACATCAAGAGTATGTGGATAAGGTTTTCATTCAAGGTGCATATTCAAGATTGGAAATAATGAAGTCATGGAAGAGCATTTATATGTGGCACCAAGATTTGAGGGCAAATCTTTTTCAAGAGGGAGGGAATGATGCGACCCAGCTCACCTCACATGATGTCACTCGAGCTCAAATTAGATCTCTACATGGACCATGGGTCAAGAGAAGATTTAAGAGGTTTAAAGAGATCTTGGGAGCTTAAAGGTGGAAGAAAAGGGCTCTACAAGCAAGACCTACGAGTTTGCTCAAGTGAAATTGAGTGCCAACATATATAGCTCTCGTGGTCCAAAAATGAAGGTCCGAATACAATGATACAAGGATCAAATGGGATCATTCTTGATGGATATGGAATTGCATCGAGGAAAGCCCATCACATTGCTTCAATTCGTGGATCCAAATCACGAGAAGATGGGCTTGGAGAAAGGAGTGAAGATTCGGCCCAAAAGGAAGGAATTCCCCCATGGTGTGAACACAAGGTGTGAAAGGAATACAAGTGTTAAATGAATATTAGTTGTGAACACAAGCCATGTGAGGGAGGATTTTAAGGCTAGAATTAAGGGTTGAAAAAAGTCAAATTTGTTTCCTTTTTTTGTAAGACTTTGTTTACTTGTTTGTTAAGGTCTTTGTTTTCCTTTTTCAAGTAGGATTTCGTTTTCCTTAGTTGTTTTGTGTTTAGATTCGTTGTTATATAAATAGGAGTCTAACCAATGTATTTTTCATTCAAGTTTCAGCAATCAAATACAAGTGTTTACAAGTTCAAGTGAACGTTTTGCTTATTCGCTCCTTTGAGGATTCGGGAGGTTTGAGTGGTCTCTTATCAACTATAGAACGCGTCTAGTTGTGGCGAGCATCGACTATATCGGTTGGCCTTATCCACGGGCTCGAGATTGTTTGATTGGTTTCATATACAAATTGGCCCTTTGCAAGAGTTTGGATCTGTTTGATCGATTTTCGCGACTATCCTTTATTTTCGTGTTATTGAAGAAAGAAGAAAACCCCAAAAGAGTTCGACGTTGCGCAATTCTGATTTTTGGTCCAAGTTTGGGTGGATTCTCGAATTAGGATCATATCAACCATGATCTATCCTGGGCTTCCCTTACCAAGTCCAATTTGCTACTTGGCCTCCCTCTCGCAAACCAGAGCCCTCTAGCCTATTCTCCCGCGATGAAGGTTGCCTCGACCTGCTTCTCTTGAGGTTCAAATCTCCCATGTCAGTCGGACTCTCTTACCCGACCCACGTCCTCCCTTGCGCGCCCAAGGCGCTCGTCAACCCGCCCGATCGCCTTCACGTTCCTGTCATCGTCGCTGAATGCTAGGTTTCCCCAGGCTATCCCATTCAAGATGATGGCCCCATCCTAGTCGTGCGACCCCGATCGGTCCTTTCCTGCGCTCGAGCTCGGCAGTGGCAGTGTCTAAAGAGTCCTGTTGTGGTTCGGCGACTCCTGCTCGACCTCCACTCCCTTGAGTTTCTCTCCAGGAGGAATTAGGTCAATCGTCTGCCTCTCTTCGGTCTTCCCCCTATACGTGCTTCCTGAGACAAGCGCCTCCATCCTTTTCCTGAAGGCATCGAGGTCTCGTCCCAGCTGCGCATCTCCCTACGCAGACGTCAGCCATCTGATTGAGCCCCTGTTGCAGCTCCTTACGCGTTTGTCGAATCCCATTTTGGAGGACAGTTTGGCCGCTCTTGAGGGTCGCGATATCAGCTCGGAGTTATCCGCGCTCTTCCCCGGCGGTACGTAGTTGCTGGTCGAGATTGGCTAACCGATCACCCACGTCGCGGAGTTGCTGGCCAATGGCGTAGTCGGCGCCTTCCAAAGAAGAAAAGGTCGTGTTCTTCTTCGATGTCATAGCTCCTGGCTCTGTCGGAACCAGACTCTGAATACAATTGATGGGTGAGTGTTTCACGCGTCGGGTTTTCGTAAACGATAAACTAAGAAAAACTGAAAAGTACTGGTTTATTATTTTCTGGTGAATAAAATGTAGAGGTAAAGTACATTTATATGGAAAACACTACAAACCCTTCCCCTCCCAAATACGGTAAAAGAATCATTATCCAACTCCTAACCAATTACTATATCAACAAGAAATAATAACATCCCAAAATAACCAAAAGAATGTCCAAATAAACAATAATAATAACCGAAAATAGCCTAATGACCCAGACGGTCAGAAAACATGCACTCATCAATCATCTTGTCAGTGTGTCCTCTTATCACCTAGCCTGTTAAGACCGATCAACCACCTCGACAAGATAGAGGGCAATCGAAGGGACAGGTTACGGTGATTACTATTCATGTCCCGGTGATTACTATAAAATAGTAATCACCGTGGTTACTAAGGACAAACTGGGTATGACAAAAAAATATTAATTACCTTTTTTAACAAATTATATTTTAGGAAGTTACAAAAATATATTAACTACAGTTTTCTCTCTCTTTCTCTCACTTCCACAATCTCCAGCCAGATCTCTCTTCCTTTTTTTCTCAATATTTTTCTTGTTTTCGTTCCGCCGAACTAATACCGCTGCAACAATAGAACAATACCAATCCATTAAGAAAACACTACCAATGCACAAAACACCAATATCATTCGAGAAATAAAAACACTACAATTTCACAAAACACCAATACCATTGCAGATTTAATCAATACGAATACATGCAAATCAATACCATTACATGATAATCAATACTAGTGCAAAAAAAAAGAGAAAAACAATACCAATGCAAAAAACACTACCAGTACAGAAAAAGAACACTACCATTTCACAAAAAAAGCAATACGCTTATATGATAATCAATACCAATGCAAAAAAAAAAACAATACCAATGCGAAAAAAAACACTACTAATATAAACAAATCACTACCAATGCGAAAAATAAAGTACTAATAAAAAAACATGCATCTTGTTCTCTGGTGAGAGAGAGGGGGAGAAAGAGAAGGGCGGGCTGTGGCGGGGAGAGGCGGCGGTGGGTGGGGTGGGGAAAGAAGAAGGGAGGGACGGCAATGGAGTACGTGGGGAGGGGAGAGGTAGTTGATGGGGCGGGGAGAGGGAGAAGCGAGGGAGGGAGGGAGGCTTGGAGTCGGGAAGGGAGAGTGGGAGGAGTGGCCGGCAGTAGTAGCAGGGGCCATAGGAGGGCCGCCAGAGGGGTGAGAGGTGGAGAGGGAGAGCCGCGACGCGGCGTAGTTTCTCATGGAGAAGAGAGTGAGATATGTATGGTTTTAGGTTTGGGTAGAAGAGGGATATAGTAAATTATACATATAGCTAACAATCTGGAGTGCTAATATTTTTATTCTAAAATTATCTTTAATATAATTTTGACCGTTATTTAAAAAACATAGAGCTAATTAAGAATTTAGATGTAGGTTGCCACAATAGTTACTAAAAAAATAGTATTCCCCCTAACGCATTCCTCCGAACACTCGCCCAATCAGAGTAGTTAAAATCCTGATTTAAATCCTAAAATCCTATGCTTTTACGATCTTACTTACCTATTACGATTCTGATTTCACTATAAAATCTATGGACCTTAAAATCCTACACTATTCACGATTTAAATTCTTAAAATCTTTAAAATCTTACGATTTTACGATTCAAATCTTTGAGTCAATTTTACTTATTTCCCCTAGAATTTGCAAAATTACGCCTCTTTTTCTTCTCCTCCACCAACATCATCTAGTTCTCTCACACTAATCACCATGGACTATAATCAATTCACATCAACATATTAATCTCATCGATTCACCACCTCTTAACATTAATCTTGATAAATTGAACATTAACCTTGAAAAATTATCATTGTAAATGTTATGTGCTTTTGTGTTATTCATGATTTTCCTTACTAATATTATTCCGTCTTGATTTTTATATGGACCTTAAAATCCTACGATTTTACGATTCGATTTTACTATTTCGACCTTACTCCCATTTTCATTTTTTTACGTAAAATCCCGATTTTGACTACTTTGCGCCCAATATTCAAATGTATTAAGGCCAGGTTTAATTCATTTAGTGCTTTATGCCGGCTCAAGATAGGACCATGGGTTATGCACCCATCAATAACCAAATCTGGACCCTTCATTTAGAAAATCCAGATCCAAGGATGGAGAATTAAAGACTATTTTTATTTTCACTAGCTTTCTTAATTGACTCATATCTTTTTCGTTTTAACTCGGATTTTAATTTTTTTCCCACAGATGGAACGAGTTCACCGTGCTCTACAAAATGAGATCAATTTTCAATATTTTTTTAGGAAAAAAAAAATCTGGCCTCTCGGTACCAACTGCATACCATATGGTATCTTCTTCGCTTTTAATTCGTTTTTGAAAACGTTTGCACAGCAGGGATGAGTTCATCATGATCTACTGGATCTACAAATTTCTGGGTGAACAAATTACAGGACCAAAAAATACCACACAATACCACCCTGGTACGGGGTGGTATTGTATGGTATCTTCTTCGTTTTAATTCGTTTTTGAAAACGTTTGCACAGAAGGGACGAGTTCATCATGATCTATTGGATCTACAAATTTCTGGGTGAACAAATTACAGGACCAAAAATTACCACACAATACCATACAATACCACCCTGGTACGGGGTGATATTGTGTGGTATACAATGTTAAAAGTCGTAAATTACAATTAATATACTTTTACTATCATGTATTCAACCATCCTACAGTATTGGTTTGTTCATACCACCATGGTACGTTTTTCAAAACATAGGTATGCTTTTATTTCAATACCAGTCAATACCATATGGTATAGGCTGGTAAAAAATGGCTCAATTTTTTTGTTCGAAAAATATATTAAAGTGGATATCATTTTGAGAGCACAATTAATCTGATCTAACTGTGCAAAAAAGATTAAATTTCGACTTAAAAATGAGCGAGAAATCGTCCGTCAAAGATTAAAAAGGGAAAAATTAAAGGTTTTCCATGAAAGAGGGATGCTGATGTCATTCTGATGTGGACGGGTTACTCATGGTTACTCACCATAAGGTTATTGACCTGATCCATTCCCGGTCGCGATATCAGCTCGGAGTTATCCGCGCTCTTCCCCGGCGGTACGTAGTTGCTGGTCGAGATTGGCTAACCGATCACCCACGTCGCGGAGTTGCTGGCCAATGGCGTAGTCGGCGCCTTCCAAAGAAGAAAAGGTCGTGTTCTTCTTCGATGTCATAGCTCCTGGCTCTGTCGGAACCAGACTCTGAATACAATTGATGGGTGAGTGTTTCACGCGTCGGGTTTTCGTAAACGATAAACTAAGAAAAACTGAAAAGTACTGGTTTATTATTTTCTAGTGAATAAAATGTAGAGGTAAAGTACATTTATACGGAAAACACTACAAACCCTTCCCCTCCCAAATGCGGTAAAAAAAATCATAATCCAACTCCTAACCAATTACTTTCTCAACAAAAAATAATAATATCCCAAAATAACCAAAAGAATGTCCAAATAAACAATAATAATAACCAAAAATAGCCTAAAGACCCAGACGGTCAGAAAACGTGCACTCATCAATCATCTTGTTAGTGTGTCCTCTTATCACCTATCTTGTTAAGACCGATCAACCCCCTCGACAAGATAGAGGGAAATCGAAGGGACAGGTTACGGTGATTACTATTCCTGTCCCGGTGATTACTATAAAATAGTAATCACCGTGGTTACTAAGGACAAACTGGGTATGACATAAAAAATATTAATTACCTTTTTTAACAAATTATATTTTTGAAAGTTACAAAATTATATTAATTACAGTTTTCTCTCTCTCTTTTCTCTCACTTCCGCAATCTCCAGCCAGATCTCTCTTCCTTTTTTTTCTCAATATTTTCCTTGTTTTCGTGCCGCCGAACTAATACCGCTGCAACAATAGAACAATACCAATCCATTAAGAAAACACTACCAATGCACAAAACACCAATATCATTCGAGAAATAAAAACACTACCATTTCACAAAACACCAATACCATTGAAGATTTAATCAATACGAATACATGCAAATCAATACCATTACATGATAATCAATTCTAGTGCAAAAAAAAGAGAAAACAATATCAATGCAAAAAACACTACCAGTACAGAAAAAGAACACTACCATTCACCAAAAAAAAAGCAATACGCTTATATGATAATCAATACCAATGCAAAATAAAACAACACCAATGCGAAAAAACACTACCAATATAAAAAAATCACTACCAATACAAAAAATAACGTACTAATAAAAAAACAGGCATCTTGTTCTCTGGTGAGAGAGAGGGGGGGAAGAGAAGGGCGGGCGGGCTGGCTGTGGCGGGGAGAGGCGGCGGTGGGTGGGGTGGGGAAAGAAGAAGGGAGGAACGACAATGGAGTACGTTGGGACGGGAGAGGTAGTGGATAAGGTGGGGAGATGGAGAAGCGAGGGAGGGAGGCTTGGAGTCGGGAAGGGAGAGTGGGAGGAGTGGCTGGCAATGGGAGTAGGGGCCATAGGAGGGCCGGCAAAGGGGTGAGAGGAGGAGAGGGAGGGCCGCAACGCGGCCTAGTTTCTCATGGAGAAGAGAGTGAGATATGGATGGTTTTAGGTTTGGGTGGAAGAAGGATATATAGTAAATTATACATATAGGCATAGCTAATAATCTAGTGTGCTAATATTTTTATTCTAAAATTATCTTTAATATAATCTTGACCGTTATTTAAAAAAAATAGAGCTCATTAAGAATTTAGATGTAAGTTGCTACAATAGTTACTAAAAAAACTAGTATATGTATTTCTCCGAACACTCGCCCAATATACCAATGTATTAAGGCCAGGTTTAATTCATTTAGTGCTTTATGCTTATAGGTAGGTAGATATTATATTCATAGATTGTGTATTTTACTCTAACTATAATTACTTGGACTCCAAGTTGTAGTAGCCGAATGTAGTTTCCCCTGTAATTTAGTACCCCGGATATTTAATAATAATTATTAGTAGTAAATAGGAAATATAATATGTTAATAACTCAATTTTGTATTTCTGTTTTCACATACTTCTGAGTTCTGATTAGTTTTTTATACTTTTTTTTGCCAAATTCCTGATTAGCTTTAACGAAAACGAATCATAAATTCCGTAATTAAAGAATCCTCTTTCTCCTACCTCTCACTCGAATATATATAAGAAGTCAATACAAAGGGTAAAAACAAAAACGGTGAAAGAACAGAAAAAACCTCACTTTGTTAGTTTATATTTACCCCCGCCGGAAAAAAGAATGCGCCGCCACGGTTCCGACGATGACAAGTTCGCCGAACTCATCTACATCAGCGGCGACGACGAACTAAACGCCTCAGAATCCGACGATCAGGCCGAATTCGACAGCGACAATGCCGTAGACGATCTCCTTGACGAGCCCGAAACCGGTCTGCCGCCACAGTTGTCTTACTCCGTCTTGAAAGAATCCGAAATCCGCCGCCGCATCGACGAAGACGCCAGCCATCTCTCCGCCATGCTCTGCCTCCCGAAATCCGAAACAACCCTAATCCTCCGCCACTTCAATTGGGACACGAGCAAGGTCTCCGACTCGTGGTTCGCCGACGAATTCGAAGTCCGCCGCCAGGTCGGTCTCCCGACGGCACCTCAAAAGGTAACCCTCCCTCCTCCGTCCGATCGCTGCAGTCTCACCTGCACGATCTGTTTCGAAAAGCACCGTCTCACCTCCTTCCACTCCGCGGACTGCGGCCACCGCTTCTGCCGCTGGTGCTGGCGAAAATACATAAAGCAGTGCGTCGTCGACGGCCCCCGCTGCCTGCAATTGAGATGCCCTGAGCCTTCCTGCAAAATTCTCGTAGGTGACGATCTAATCGACCAAATTGCCGACGAGAAGGTGCGGAAAAGTTATTCAAATTTTGCCCTTAGGTCTTATGTAGAGAACAGCAGTAAAAGGAAATGGTGTCCTGCCCCCAATTGCGAATACGCCGTGGAATTTAATTCAATTGGGGAAGGAGACTACGATGTTTCCTGCCTCTGCTCGCACAACTTCTGCTGGAACTGCGCCGAGGACAAGCACTCGCCCGTGGACTGCGAGACAGTGAAGAACTGGTCACTGAAGAACGCGGCCGACTCGCAGAATGAGTTGTGGAAGAAGGTGAACACGAAGCCATGCCCGAAATGCAGCAGATCAATCGAGAAGAACGCTGGGTGTATGCACATGAGATGTGCAGCTCCATGCCGGCACGAATTCTGCTGGGTGTGCCTGGAATCATGGGTTGGCCACTCGTATTCGTGCAATAAGTACAAGGAAGATGGTGATCCTGCTGTATTGAAGTCATTGGGGGAAGAATTGAAGAGGTACCAGCACTACTACGAACGGTGGGCAGCAAACGAGAAATCGAGGCAGATTGCGGTGAGAGATTTGAAGGATGTGAGGGAGAATGTGGTTTTGAAGATTGGGAGTATTCACGGTGAGAATCCGATCCAGCTGGTGTTCTTGACTGAAGCTTGGGAGCAGATTGTGGAGTGTAGAAGGGTTCTGAAGTGGACTTTTGCCTACGGCTACTACTTGCCCACTGGAGAAGCCGCAAAGAAGCAGTTCTTCGAGTACTTGCAAGGGCAGGCCGACACTTGTTTGGAGAGGCTTCATGATTGTGCAGAGAAGGAAATGAGGAAGTTTGTGGCCCAAGAAAGCTGCACGAAAGAGTACCGTGCCTTTCAGGTGAAGCTGATTGATTTGACGAAGCTGTGCAGGACTTACTTCGAGAATTTGGTTCGAGCGCTGGAGAATGGGTTGTCTGATGTCGAGACCGGTATGAATGCAAAGAGACAGAAGATGAAGAATTGATCAACAAGCGCCATTCCTCTGTATAAAAATAATAACTGATGAGGGTTTGGTATGCCTTTTGTCCCCCTCTCATCTTCTTCAATTTATTGTTATCAGGTTACTATTAGGGTTCAAATTTTGAACATAATTTATGGTTATATACATGTAAAGCTACATGCTTTTTGGATTGGTCTTCGTTTAATCTAAAGGGAAAGGGTAAAAATGAATGAACTTTATGGCTATACATAATGTGGGGGGGGGGAAACCGAGGAATCCCTCGAGCGAGGTAGTTATCGATCTTCACCGCCAGTGTAGAGTTTCGACAGGAGGAATGTGGAAGCTGAAGAAACCAGAACAGCTGCAGCAAAGCAGGCAAGATCGAAGCTGGTAACTAAAGGTACGTTCTTGAACTTCTCGAGTAGGCCGACTTGAAGTATCATCATGACTGCATGGCCGATTTTCGACTTGGCTTGTGAAACAGATTGAGTTTCCACCCATGCTGGAAGGTACTGCAGAGTGCATGCACATATTTTGAACCCATTAGTTAACTACTCAAATTGAGTGTATATATGCGTTAATAGAGAATGGATCTTATTGTTCAAGTGTAAAGTTTATACCTTCAAGTGGAAGAGGCCAAATAAATTGGACTGAGGTAGCCAAGTCTGCTTGTCGTGTTGAGAATCCTTGGAGCCCACAAACATGGCGTGTAAGCCGACACCAAACACTAGCATGGCGGTTCCCACCAAGAACATGTCTGGTTTTACATTTGCCAAAAAAAACAAGATCCAAAAGCGGCATCCATGTTAGTTAATTTCATGGGGGTTTTTTTTTTTCCAGGTGTCCCCCTTTCTTTTATGATTTCAGAACTCTTTTTAAGTAACGGGAAAATAAGTAGAATACCTATGGCTTCTATGAGGAGCTTCATCATATGCCCTTGATCCAAACTTCTAGACAGAGTATGGAAGTAGTGAAAGTAGGACTCCGCCACCAGAAAGCAGCCCTTCAAAACAGGATTTGAATACATAATTCAGTTCCCTTAGCCCAATAAAAAAAAAAGGTCTCTATTTTTTGGGTTTTCTGTGACATACATACCTCCATGAAGCATAGTACAGAGCCAATCAGGGATCCTGCGACAGCCAAGAGAGCGAAGAATCGGCAGTCGAAAATCGCTTTCTCGATTGCCATCTGGATCCGAAACTTCCCCTGTTTCCTCTTCACCTCGGCGGCGGGAGGAGGGCTGAGCCTCACCATCATCAACTTGTTAACCAAAGAAGCCAAATCTATGTCGGACCATGGCACGGCCTCGACTTGTGCACTAGCCTGGGAGGTCTGATCAGCCGAGGACGATGCTGCAACAGCCCTAGCTGTCACCGAAGAATCCAACCTCCTCTTCGAACAATTTACGTTACTAATCGTACCCGAAACTCGATCCTTCGCATCTCCATTGCCACTAGCCCGAACCGAAAAGGAACGATTAGCGGAAGGAGAGGAGAGGTTGTGGAGTGGTCCAGCAGCTTTGGAGGAGGCGCGAAGCAGCCTTGTGGTGGACATTCTTTTGGGTTGGAAATGAAAGGTTTTGGGAGGGTTTAAAGGAGGGAGGGAAAGTTTGCTCTTCTTATACAGAGAATGAATGGAGGGAACGGCGGAGAAGAGAAGAGAACATTCGGCGGCATAATTTGTTCTCTCTCTCTCTCTCCCTGCCTTGTTGGAGAGGTTTCCATTGGTCGAAAGCTTTGACCCTCGTGGCTTTTTACCTTTTGGTGAAGAATGTCCCTGTTTGAGTTTGGTGTGAAGACTACTCAAAAACTGAGACGCGTTGCTCTGTGGAACTTCTTCTCAGCCGAACTCGTGTCCTGTCCTCGTTTTGTCTTTTCCCCCTTTTTCGCGGGCTTTTCAGATTTTTTTCCGCTTTTGGCGGTTGGCGTCGTGGCGCGGGAATCGTTTCTGCATCGTCGGTTTGGGGAAGGGTAGTATGGTAAAAGGGCTTAGTTTGGTCAAATTAGTGCTCAATCGGGGAAGGTACTCCCACGTGGGACAAAATAGCGGTCGAGAATGCACGTGCCAATTTTGTTTGGCGGAACAACAAGACAAAACAGAAACAACAGTGGGTGTCTGTCTTTAGTCTTTAGTCTTTCGTGGTTGTTTCGTTTCCCTAATCAATCAATCAAAGCAGCTGTTCTCGCTCGGAACTAATTTCCTTCCATTCCCTCTTACAAATGAGCGGTTAGATTTGCAGGTCAAGAAATTGCTACTCAGTTTCTTTGATTGCAAAACCACTACTTTTCCCTCCAGAAATTTCTAGCGATATTACATTTCAGCATCTGCCACCCTTTCAGCTAAACTGCCAATAAATTGAGCTGGCAATAAAAAAAACAAAGCATTGAACTTTGATTCTCCAGAAACCCTCTCTACTGATCTATTTCTTGCAACCCAAGTTCCTCCAGAAAGAACAAACCAGCAGCTGCTAAAAAAAACTAATCTAAATTCGCTAGTTGTAGAGAGACCGAAAATGGGTTTAGCAGACAAATAATCAATAGTTCTCAGCAACAGGCCTAGAAGGAAACAGCCTCATAAGAAACGTGATCAAGGACCAGAGACAAACCACACCAAGGAACTGGAAGGCCACCCCCACTGAAACCAACGCCTTAACTCTTTCGATCAGTTCAGCAGATTCAGGGAGCCCTTGCATTGAGAACAGCAGCCTCTGGATGAATTGAGCAGCTTTGGTCAACTGGAATAGTCTGTATACCTGTTTTCAACATATTACAAGTTGTCAAACTTACAGCAATATGAATGCTTGTTTTTCTCTTCCTTTTTATTTTAGATCGATAAACAGCTAATTACCTCAAAAATGATGGGTACTAAAGGCCAACAAGATGAACCTCGCTTCTCCAACCTGACCTCGAACACACGCTGGGCTATGCATCCAGCTAGATATGGGATAACAGAAACAGCAACAGGCACACCTAGCACCGGCCAGGTGACATAAACCATGAGAAGTGGTACTACGACCTTGAACCCCATGGTGAAGAATGCTGAAGTTATATAGCCTCTAAAGCCAGTGATAAGGCCCCATCTTTTCGAGCTGAACTCCAGGTAAGGCTTCTGCATTCGGTCGGTTATGCGTAGGAAGGTTGCTAAAGCAATGTAGAACACTGCCTCAAACGACAGTGAACTCGCCATCTCTGCAACAAACAAAGTTACGTAAACAATCACTCTGGTATTCAGCTACACAGAGCAAGATAAGCTCAAAAGTGGAGAATGGGGTTTCAATCATTTACCTACAAGAACCACATCCTTCAGGAGTTCCTCGACTGCCAACCCAAGGAAGAATTGGGGGAAGATCAAAGAGGATATCAGCACAACTGGCCCTAAAATCCAGAGGAAAGAGCCTTTCTCCTCCTTAAATGGCGCTGAAACCAGTTTCCCTTCTTCTACTGATTGGTGAGTCAATCCACAGAACGATACAGAACCCGATTTACCGCGAAACGGCTCAAACCCATCGTTGAAGCTTCCAGTAGCAGGCAGCCCAGAACCTTCCTTCTCCGAGAGCTTCAAATTAACATCCGCATGATGACTAGAACTAGAAGCACGTAATAAAATTCCTCTGTTCAAGCTACGCAATTCAATTCCTCTAAATACATTCTTCGAACCGGCTGAAAACAGATCGAGAAAGTAAAATGATGAGTTTCATGGAACATTTTACCAAAGAAAACCCAAAATCTATGCATAACCTACAGTTCGAGACGGTTCCCTGAGATCTCCCATATCTGGCCCCAAATTGAATGGAAGAAGAACCCTAGAAAGGGAAGATTAGAATCAGTCAATAGAAAGAACGAGGATTTTATCATTTCTTCGATTTTGAAAGGCAGAATCAGCAGCAACGTACTCACAATTCGACGAGTCGAGTGGTGGCGAATATGGAACCGGAGCTTGGGAAAGGAAATTCCGCCACAAACGGATTGCAATTCCATTTTTTTACCAGGTTGCTCGCTCCCCGAGTTCAGCGACTGAGAAAGCTTAAACCCTGAACCCTAAGTCCCGCTCATTGAATCGGGTCGACGCCCCTGTCAACTGGCTTGTTGGATCCGGAAACGGCCCAAATCTGTACCTACGCTATGGTCAGGCCCAGAGTTCTTTGAACTGTTGCTCTTAGTTCATGGACCGGGCCATAAACCAGGCCCGGAGATCCTAGATTTCATTAACAAGGGATTAACGGCATTTTGGACCTATCTACTAAACTAGCGTGGGCCCCGACCATTTGGCCGGAGGAAGGTGAGGTATGAAATTTGATAATGTAATGAGGTGTATAACTTATTGTTGTATAGTTTTTTTTGGGAAATACGTGGTAAAAATAGTGAATTTTAGTAGGAAAGCGACATGAATGATGTAACGAATCAAAAATTAGCCTTATGAACCAGAAAATCGTTTCTAGTTTTTACTCGTCCCGTTGGCCGATTAATTTGCTTGATAAAACTTTCCTCTTGTCATCATTGTGCTTTCTGGTTTTTTGCTAAGCCCTGATAAAATCTAAAGAAATCAAGAATGAACAACACGATTTGGGATAGGAACCACCGTTCCTGTATCCATAGAAAATGGTGGTAAACACGGACTCACCTGCCAAACTGGTTTGGATTGAGATTTTTATCGGGTATCAGGGAACCATGTGATTATAAATTAGACTTGATCAAAACGGGCCAAAACTTGAAATTCAGCCTGTTTGACCGACCCATGCCAAACTCTAATTATTCTTTACTATTAAACTTTCTATTTGAAAATAAAAAATAATGAAAGAAAAGAGACGAATGCAATTCGCCATTTGCACATCACTGATTCGGGGAATAAAACTATAGAATTTCGAAAGAAAACTGAAAATGTGTAGGATCGTTTTAATGTTAAAAATAACCAAATAGATCTTTCTGTTTAGTTTTTTACTAACAAATACCAAACGATTCCCTATAATATACACTATAATTTAATCATTATGATATCAAATAATTACATAATATATATTTGAAATGATAAAAATTGGACTAATTGGGTTGGTCGAGGTTGAACCATTTAATAACTTTAAAATACATTATATTTTAGCCACTAAGATATAAAATATTATGCTAGAGAAAATAGCTTGTTTTAGAATGACAAACCCATGATGTTCATTTGGTTTACTTGATGGGCAAATCCCGTGTAGGTCAGGCCCATTCAACTCTTTTATTTTATGATTGACGGTAAGCCCATTAGAATCCATGCATTAGTTTATTGTTAATTTTTTTTCTTTTTAGCAATAAAAAGGAGTATTGTTTTTGCCTTTTCATATATATTTTACCACCACGGAGAAATAAAAGGACTTAAAGAAAACAATGGACACCCCTGGACCCGTTTAAATCTGCATGTGTACGGTAAGTTGGCCCGTTCCATAGAGGAAAAAGAAAAAAATTGACACTCCCTATTCTACCCTTCCTACAAACGCTCCTGGAGCAGAGAATTTGAAATGGGGGAATGGTTTTTTTCCTCTCTGCGATTATATGCTTTTAATTTAAAAAGATACTTAGTGTGATTGGTTATGACCTTTGCTTTTCTTTAAAGTGGTCATGGTTCGAATCCTAATAAGTGTCTTTTTAATGAATAAAAAAAAGTAATTATGAAGACCAAAATGTCCTTCCTACTTTCACTCTGGATGCAGGAAATTTGAAATGAGGCTTCAAGTTCTCTCATTTGACTTTTATTTATTGTGTAGATTTATACCCAAATATACTTTTTTAAATTAAAACTTAACGAATTTACCCTTCTATCCATTTTTCTAATAAGTTGTTGTTAAAGGGATATGAAATGAGTCAATTACCCCTCATTTACTCTTAAATATTTCTAATTTTTATTTTCATTATTTTATCTCCCAATCAATAATTAAAAAATTAAAAAACCTAAACTAATTTACACACAGGGCGGTAGAAATCGTTCGTCTTCCCCAGAGCCGCCGTGGGGGCTGGTGTCCTCGTCTTCATCACCATTGTGTCCGACAGTTGTAGCTCCTTCTCCCAAGGAGCATTGGACGAGATTTGTGCTGGCGATGGTGGACGGTAGTAATACCAACCATCACTATAAAGCCCTTTTTTTTTTACTCAACAACCAGAAAGCTCGTCCTCCGCTGCCGCCTCTCGGTATTCCAGACGTCAGACCCTCCGCCGTCGCTATCGGCGGTGATGGATTCGGGAAGCTGGCCGTCGGCTTCTCCCAGGTCCGATAATGGTAGGTTAGCTATTGAGTCCGATGTAGATTCCATCGTCCCTCTCGTAAGTGATTTTTGGAGTGATTTTAGGGGAAGAGCTTGAGCTCCAACCAGGCGAGGGAATAAATCGTAGACAGACGATTTCTACAGTGTATGTAAATTAGTTTCGGTTTTTATTTTTTTTAATCTCCCGCAGTCAGTCTTTGGGGTTTATCCCCAGGTTCTGGTTCTGCCTCATCTGATAATAGAAAGTACCTCTGTTATCGATTTGGGATTTTGGATATAAAATAATGAAAATCAAAATTAGGAGTATTTAAGGGTAAATTAGGGGTATTTAAGTCATTTCACAACCCCTTTAACGACCACTTAACAGAAAATGTATGGAATGGTAAATTCGTTAAGTTTTAAATTTAGAAGGGTATATTTGTGCAAATATTTAGTAGAGTGGTATGTTTGTTAAATTACCATAGTAGAGGGGTATAAAATGCTATTAACCCTTATTTTTATACTTCATAGAAGTAGACAATACAAGTCAATAACTTATGTACTAACTTCTGTAAGTTAATAAATATATAATATGTATATTAATGTTATGTAAATTTGATGTTCCAAATGAGGAATGGTTAACATTCTATTTAGTGGTAGGACTTCAAACCATACTACCTACTTTAATGGGTCGTTTGCTTCATGGATTTGAAAAATGAGGATTTTGGTAAAACTTGGGTTTTGGAAAACCATGGATATGATGGATATGGTGGCATTATGGATTTGAACAAGTCTATTGTTTGCTTGATGGATTTGATTATGGACTTTGTTTGATTAGATTTGTGGATATTAAATACAAATTACCTTGTTACCCTTATTTAATTATATTTCTATATTATAATCCAAATCTTTCATTTGAAACTAATCCAAAACATAGAAAGAAATTTAAACTCTTTACCACTATGTGGATTAATAATTCAACTACAAATATAGAAATGTATTACAATTTGGCACTAATTAACAATTCATCTAATAATGTACGCAATATTATGTATCAATTGCAACCAATTGCTCACTTTATTGCTACAACTCATCATCTTCTTGCTAACTCACCGATGTGGAATCCGACAATCAATCAAATAATAATGCACAAGATGAGCATAAAGTATTTCTAGGTGAATCTAACAAATCACATATACATTCATATTTAGACAACATACGATATTACAAAACGAAATGATAAATTCTCATATTTATAAAATATGAAATTATAAGAGTTTACAGTTGCATGGCCATTGAATTAAAGTAGGACAAATTTGTAGTTAAAGAAATAATTAAGGGTAAAAAGGTAATTTACCATCATAAATTTCAATCCATCACCCAAATCCCACCTCAAGAGGTGGAACTTCCAAGTCCGTGGGGTCCACGGATTGGGGAAAGTTAATCTGCTAACTTGAAGATTCGTTAGCAGATACTAACTGATATCCAAAATACATGAACTAGTATCCAGGTACTAAAGTATCTAGAGAGCACAGGCTAGTATTCAAGATTTGCTAACTAATATCCACCATGAATCAACTATTATCCCAAATTCACAATGGCGTGCCACCGGTTGTGCCAGGTTCAACCGGTACCGGTCATAAAACCGGCGTGACACCACCGGTATGACCGGCATGATCGATATACGAATCTCTAAGTAAAATGACCTTATTTTAGAGAACTTAATTGATAAAAATTATTTTATTATTTATTTTATGAGTATAAAAGTTAAATATTGATGTTATTTGTTGTATTCAAGTATAAATGTTTAGATATTGACGTTAAATGTTATGTTTAAATATGAGTATTTATAATTTTATTTGTAATATTGACCGGCATGAACCGGCACAAACCGGTATGTGCCACCGGTTGAACCATTCCACTTGCTAAACCGGCACACTGGCATAAACCGGGTTGACAACCTTGCACAACACAGAATAGTATCCATACAATACATAATTAGTATCCAGATAACACATAAAGAGTATCCATATTGAATACTAGGTGGTTGATTGTGTATATTAGTTGGTATCTGCTATCAGGATACTAGTTTGTGATGTTTTGAATACTAGTCTGTGATATCTAGATACTTTAGTAAAATTGGCAAACTTGGATACAAATTCGTACATTTTGGATATTAGTTAGTATATACCATGGTTGTCACGCCGGCCGGCGTGCCACCGGTTGAACCTGGTTCAACCGATACCAGTCATAAAACCGGCGTGACACTACCGGTATGACCGGCATGATCGATATACGAATTTTTAAGTAAAATGACCTTATTTTAGCGAGTTTAATTGATAAAAATAATTTTATTATTTATTTTATGAGTATAAAAGTTAAATATTGATGTTATTTGTTGGATTCAAGTATAAATGTTTAAGTATTGACGTTAAATGTCATGTTTAAATATGAGTATTTATAATTTTATTTGTAATATTGACCGGCATGAACCGGCACAAACCGGTATGTGCCACCGGTCGAACCATTCCACTTGCTAAACCGGCACACTGGCATAAACCGGTTTGACAACCTTGGTATATACTAACAACTTGTGCAGTTAGCAGAATAACTAGGCTGCCACGGATTTGGAACCCCAAAAGAGGTGGGCCCCACAAATTCCATCTTTCTAATTAAGACAAACGATAGATTTCAGTTCAAGTCCAAGATGGATATATTTCCATGACCAAATTCATCACCAAAACCCTCAAGCAAACGACCCCTAAATAGTTTTCCCTTAACAGTTATATCCACTTTTTCCAACAATAATTAAAATTTTGATAGAAATTCTGTGTGATTCATTAAATTTTCTAAATTTTTTTAATCGTTTAACTTTAACTAAACATTTTCCCCTTAACACTTATATCCACTTTTTTCAACAATAATTACAGTTTTGCTAGAAATTATGTTAGATTTATTAAAATTTTATGATTTTGTTTCTCAATCATTTAACTTTAACATAAAAATTCCTTTAACACTTATATCCACTTTTTCAACAAATTTGCCAAAAATTCCAATCGATTTATTTAACTTTAATAATTTTGTTTCTCCGTCATTTAACTTTAACTAAAAAAAATCCCTTAACACTTATATCCAATTTTTCAAAAGTAATTACAATTTTTGATAGAAATTCAATTCGATTTATTTAAATTTTATAATTTTTAGAATTATTTAAATTTAACAAAACATTTTCCCCATAACATTATATCCAATTTTTGAATAATTATTACATTTTTTCTATAAAGTCCATTCGATTTATTTAAATTTTATACTTTTGTTTCTTAATCATTTAACTTTAACGAAGCTTTTTTCCCTTAACATCTATATCCACTTTTTTCAACAATAATTACAATTTTGATAGAAAGTCCATTATATTTATTTCACTTTTATACTTTTGTTTCTTAATCATTTAAATTTAACTTTCAATCCACCTTTTTCAACCATAATTACAATTTTGCTAGAAAGTGAATTCAGTTTATTTAAATTTTATACTTTGGTTTCTTAATCATTTAACTTTAACTTTTAACTTGATTACTTAAGTTTATAATTTAAAATTGATATTTTAATTTTTAATGATAATTTGTTATACATAAAGAATAACTTGATTTTCAAATATTAATCTTCAATAAAATGATACAAATTCAAAAGAATAATCACATTTTACGTTAATACGCTAAAAAAATCAACACCCTGATCCCGAAATTTTGGCTCCGCACCTGCTTCAACCCTAATGTGACCTAACTGATCAATGCCAAACTACAATATCGAATCTAAATTTAAAATGGTATGAAGCTCATATAAATATTAAAATACATTCACCCATTCCATAAACCATATTATTATCCCCCATGGAAACGCGAATCTAGATAATAAATAAAAGCCGAATGATGAAAACTGTTGCTCCATTTCAAATTTCCTGCAACGAGAGTGATTATAGGAAGGACATTTTGGTCTTCACAATTGCTTATTTTCTTATTTATTTATTCATAAAAAAGGCATGCACTGGGATTTGAACCTTGGTCTCTTTAAAGGCAAGCAAGGATCATAACCAATCACACTAAGTATATTTGTTGTATATATTTAAATTCAAACATACACGAACCTAAATTATGAAAATCATATGACTTTTTTAACGATTAGTTGGCCACTAAATCTCCCGTAAGTACTTATTTGGTGTTTTAATACTTTGATTATTTTAGTTGTAGTTTAATACTTAATTTAAATTTCTATCTATTTTATAAATATACAATAACCCTGAAATTGCAGCCCAAATATCACTGGTTCGAATATTGCATATCGAATTGCAATATTAAACATGTAGAAGCAATATCGACTTCTTAAATTAATATTATTTTTCAGAATTACTATGGAGAAATTATATCTTTGTGCAAACTATATGAGACTGGTTCTTTTAATGTTTTAGTCGGGATAACCGCTACATTTTAAACTTCTTCATAATCTGGCATGATTGGATCCAATGATCATTATACAAGATTGTGTTTAATAGGGTGGCTCATTTCACCACTTTTTGGCGTGTTAATGAATTTGTAGGACAATGACAGGTCTACATCTACACTCATCACAATCTACACATCATATAAATGTGAAATGTGAAATGTGAAATGAGAAAAGAGGGATTCCATTTCAAATTTGATGCGTATAGAGCAATTTTTTAGGGGTAAATTTAGAAGATGCCAGTGCGGTCGGTCTGTTGAGCACGAAAGTAAAAATATGTTTTCATTTAAACGGGCCCAAACTGTTATTTGGCCCACTAATCGTGCACCCATCGCCAATGCAGTCAAATTCGGGATTTTGATCGTAAAATCGTAGGATTTTTGGATTTTACTTAGGGATTCCGATCTTGATTTTACTATAAAATCGGTGGACCTTAAAATCGTTTAAAATCGGGATTTTGATCGTAAGAGAACAAAATAGGTGGTTTGAGCCAATTTAAAATAAGTATAACTGTTTCAGCGAAAAGGGCAATGGAATCTTCTCAGATATTTTTCTATTAGAAAAATATTCAAAAATAATAAAAATAACCAAATTAGGGTTCGGTTAATCTCTTTCCCTTCACCCCATTTAACTTATTGGTAAAACACATGTCCTAATATTGGAAGTATGTAAGAACTAACATCATTATTAACTAATTAATTTATTAATGAATATATTTGTACCAAGCCATATTTTATTGGAGTTCAATTATTTTTAGTTTTAAATCATACTTAGTAGACGATGTCGAAATATTACTTTGAGTTAAACAACCTAGACATAACATGAAAATAAGAGCCAAACCCATGAACTATATCCCTTCATCATGAATTATTTTGAGTTACACATTAAATAACAATTAAAATAGTGATTTTGGAACATTAATCTTGAGAATTATCTTATGGAAAAAAAATCTTCTGAATTATCATTTTAAATGCTATGTGTCTTTGTGATATTAATAATTTACTTTATTAATATTATTATATGCTATGTTCTATATGGTACTTAAAATCCTACGATTTTACGATTCGATTATACGATTTTGATTTTACCCCAGTTTTCAATTTTAGATAAAATCTCGATTTTAACTGTTTTGCCCATCGCAGCCTCTCCAAATCTTCATATTCTACTCGCCGGGTCATCTCCTCCACTACAAAATATCTCCTCATGTACTCAAAGTTCTCACTGAAACCTAATATCTACAACTTAGGCGCAGAGGGAGCAACCGATGGATTGTAGCGACCCCCACTATTTTGATAGCTAATCAAGAAGAGCGCGTTTGTTTAGTTGTATGGTGATTCACTTAATTAACAATTTTTATTCCGTTGACAGCCTCCTCTCCGCAATTGTATTGTGTTCACGAAGATCTGAAGGCGCAAGTGCAACAGGTCCAGGGGTAAACAATATGTATAAAGCGTTGGCCAAATTGAATTGAGTCATTCTACTTGGAATATGAAGATTTTTGCTTAATTGCTTTGGTTCGTGATGCAACTATGTTATGTTTGAAGGTAGACCAACGCAAACAACAGCACAGCTCCAGGGCTATTCTGCACATTAGGTAGTTGGGGCATTAATTGATAATTATTTGGGATTATTCCTACAAGTACATAATTTGTTTGACAATAAACAAGTACATAATTTGGAACGTGCCTTTATATTGCATTGATTAATAGTTGTTTGAGATTTTTCAAATGAGTGATTTGACATGTTAAACTCTCTTATTTTTGAAAATGGAGTCTTCGAAGTGGAATATGAAGATTTTGGATTAAGCTTGGTTTCGTAACGCCCTTATGGGTGTTTATTCTCTAAAATGCAGCTGTCTTTCAAAGTGCCCGTTGCAAATGGCAAGTCAGGATACAACGATGGTACCGATACACGTTTATATCATTAGTAGGTAGCAGATTGTGTTCATTCTACTATATCATTTAGCTAAATACTTAGTTGTTCTTTTCAACTAAAAATTATGCTTAAATGCTGTGATTGGCCTCAGAAATGTATGTCTTTGCATTAACTGTTAATGATTGTGAGTTTTGGTTTAATGGTGAAAAGTCCATTTATTTAGAAGTCTAAATTGGGCAAACCTATTGGACAATAGGAATGCCATACATTAGTGTCGTGGGAGGTTTGTTTGATGTCTCAGGGTGTTAGATTTTTAAGAAGGTTGTTTGTTGTGGCAGAGAGTCCCTAAAGCTAGCGAGGCATTCCTATGTAGGCTTTTTCTTTATTTGACTTTTTCTCGCCTTTTTTCTTATCTCTTTTTCTATTTTTGGTTTTTGTGTGCTACCTTCAGTTGCTACGTCTTCATTTGTGAGCCATCTATACTTTTCTTATTCAGTGCCTAAAAATCATATATACTCGATTGCATAGTAGTTACTAATAGATACATTTATACCAATAGAGAGATTTTAAGTTTTATCAGTTGTTAGTTTTAATATTTACTTACATTGGTTGTTTATGTAGTTTTCTTTGTAATATTTCTCATTATACAACTAATTACTATGGCTACGTAGTTGTATAAGTGGGGGTTGGACTTGATAGTTCTTAGAAGTATCAATACTTGAAGGTTATTATAATGACCAAATTCTAAAGTTATGGTTTGCCTTCAACTTGCTTGGAGCATTTCAATTATGCATCAATTGTTCTCTCCGTGTAGTTAACTCTCAGACAAATCGAAAATCTTGCTGATATGTGCTTGATTGTAGTTAAATTTAGGGTTCTACTGCATTGTTGCTTTACTCTTTTTTCGTGGTTGAGTCTGCTTCAAAAAATTTAGTTTGATTTTAGAAAATTTTGCTTCTGCAGTCCTGTCTTGCCACCAACGCGTTCAATAGATGGAGACGGGAGAGGCGAAGGCTATTTTTGTGTTGTTGTTGCTGGTTTAGGGATCGGTTTGTGAAGAAGAGGGAGAAGAGAGGGGGAAAGGGAGATGCAGGAGAGGGGGATAACTCTTTTCTCCGACAAAAATGGAGTGAAGAAAGGAATTATGATCAGTAAGAATATGGTTATCTTACATAACAGTCTCTATTCTGTTTGAATTGAGCTTGAGAGGCAGTGATAAGGACGAGCTGCAACCAATTCATAGTGAGAAGAGAGCTATGAACTGTGATCATGTCTTATTTCAAGTTAGAAGGTAGTTTCAGTATAAGGATTATTTAATTTGACAAGTTGTTTCGTCCATGATTCTTGGTAGTTTCAGTGCCATTCTAGCCAATGTTTAGTCTGTAATTTTTCAGAATTGATGTTCGAGTAATGACTTTCACTTAGCTTCAACTATTATGTGTGTATTTATTGGCATGTGATAGAATTCTCTTTTCCTTTTCATTGAATTCATTTTCATACTCTAATTGTATTATTTGTACATAGGCAAATCATGCTCGAGATGGCAACTCGCTGATATGGCTGGTGCAAGGAATGAAGCCATCATTAGAATTCAGACCGACAACGGGGAGGGATGCCCAGGACTAATTCAATGATGATTGATGATGGTATAATAAAAACTGCAGTCTGCATCAGCACCAATTTCTAGGCCTAAGTAAAGGTATTCAACCCAGAATTCTGCTTAGCGCTAAAAATTGCCCTCACCCAACCTTGATCCTGTTTGACCCACTTCTGAAGAGTCAAGATATATGACTAATCCTCCCCGTTCGTATTTTCTTATTGACTCTTTCTGACCCTGTAGGTTGGGGCGGGTCGGGAAGAATTGGATTAGTGGGTCGGTCCTAATCAAGTGGAATCCCAATCCCTTCACTCTCACTTGCTTTCTCTCCCATTCCACAAGTGGGTAACATACAGTAATCCGGCCAACGAGCCGGGTAATAAGCTAGTCATGAAATAAAATGCCTAAATAGTTAATACGCATGGGAACAGTGACATTTTAGTTTGACGAGGTGCATGTGATCCTCGTTGGACCGGTAACCATATTAATGATCATGCATTATTATCGTAACATCGTACGTACTAATCCTTATCAGCGGTCGATCCTGTCATTATTGGTGGACAAGTACAATAAGTGGGTGTGGGATAGTGGGCAGGTGAAAGGTGTTCATCAATATTGTTTAGTTCATGCCTTCATGGTACGTGAAAAACTGTAGTGGGAGTTCAACCATAAAATATCATTATCGGAAGTTAAATTCGTAGACGGTATTTAATGATACTAACGGTTAAACTATAGTTAAACCATAATTGTACCATTAAATACCTTATTATTGACTTTTCCAATATGATCTCCGATACAATTTTATGGACCATGATCTGTTCGGGTGAATTCATGAAAACCAAGAATGATCTATTTAGCAGTAAACCTGGATCGCTGTTCACCAACGTGACCAATGTACTATTCGGTTGGCGGCTATCATTGTGAAATTTTAATTTAATATAGAAGTAGTATAGATGTATCTATGGAAACCAACGCACATGTCAAACAAGATAATTAATCCACACAGTATCGTTGTTATAAGTTAGTGTCAAAAATCATATAGATTTCTGGAAAATTATTAATATACCCTTTTGTAGTTTGTATATTTTTTTTTATAAACCTATCTGCTACAGTGCTACTGCAACCATTCTGGCGAATTGCTGCATAATTTTAAATCTTGCTGCACTTTTGCCCTGATGGCTGATGCGAAACGTTCCCAACCTACCAAGAGCATCCAGATCAACGCTAATCTATCATATACTCCTCTTTTACTTTGCCACTGCTGGAGTATATGATATTCCACGTTATTTGACTGTTGGATGCACGTTGTTTGTTGTACTTGGTCAAATCAGATTAAGAAAATACATATAGAAAATTAAGTGTATATAGATTGCTACTTCTCATTTTATAATGGTTAGTCGTTTTTATAAGTGGTTAGTCATTTTAATATGACATTAAATCGCAATATGCATTTAGCTTTTGGCGTGCTGCGGTTCAAAATTGATTTTTGATCGGTGAGTAGTTTAATTATTTTCATGTTAATAAATTTATTGGTTATACCTTGGAAGGGAACCGTTGTTCCCGCAATAAATCATTGTTGTTTCCAACAATATTTTCTCATTCTTTTTCTTCCCGCTTTGCTTTATCAGAATCTGAAACACATTAATATGAAATCACCTCTTTCACATTTTCATTGAAGAGATTTGTGAGTGCGGTTTGCCTAAAATCTAATTTTACCAATGTTGATAGTTTCTCAAACAATACTTTAAAGAGAGTGATTGATGCACACTTTGTATTAGAATTTTGATATAGTGTCGAAAACCAATTCGTACACCCAGTGACCTAAAGTACCATAATACAACCTGTCTTCTGTAATGCTTGGCTAAGTGGACGATGGTCCAAACACAAATTGGTCCCTCTGCGCAGATTGAAACAAAAAAGGGATGAGATAATATGCTAACCCTTAAAGGGGTTGGGTTTTTGACACCCCAGCCATCAGCTGTCCATTTCATCCCGAATCTTAAGGTAAGTATTAATGGAAGGGGTTTTTTTATTTTTTCCAGGATTTTGTAAATGGGGCAAGTTCACATATTAATTACGTTTTCATGGGGAAAGAGTAAATCACGTTGGATGGGCAAAAATTGATTGAGCTTCCATATTCCCCTTCTTTCCTCCTGAAAAAATAGAAACTCAGCCCTCTTCTCTACATAACTCGGCGGCTGCCGGAAACCAGCGGGCATCGCCGCAGTGGGATCCCCTTCGACCCTCCGGTGGGTTGCTCGTCGCCGGAGGATGAGACACATGGAATAATTTCGGAGATCGAGCCGACGAAGGCCACGTGGGAGGCAAGACATATCTTAGATTCCGTGCGGCGGTTCTGGGCATGCCAAGAACGACAGCTCCTGTGTCGGCATCGAATGACGGGAAAGTGCAGACGAGATCGGACTCGCCTCCCGACCGCCGAATGGATTGCTGGCTTTCGAGGGAGAACTCGTCGGAGATAAAGAAGAACATGGAGGGCGCCGATTACTCAGTTCTTACCGCTTCTTGTCGTGAAGTGCAATCCTACAAACTCTAGTAGCCAACGGCATTGTCGTGAACATGTACCACTGATCTAGTACATATATCATTGAACTTATACATGTACCACTAAACTGGTATATGTATCACTAGAGTGGTATATGTATCACTAAAGTGGTATATGTACCACTGATCTGGTACATATATCATTGAACTGATACATGTACCACTAAAGTGGTATATGTACCATTGACCTGATACAAGTACCAGTGCAACTATTCAAGTCATACTTTCCACACCAAGAATGTGACCACCCACTTGCAGCATTAGATATAATGTACTTGTACCATGAGCAAAATCGAAACTCATCCTAAATGTTCTCGTTGCATTGTTATATATACTTTTGAGTAGTGCCATTGAAATGGTACATGTATCACTAAACTGAAAGATGTGCCAGTGAACTGATACACATACCATTGTACTAATTGATGTATCACTGAACTGATGCATGTACAACCAATTTGATACGTAAGCAAACCAACAATTTTCCATTAGTATCACCACTAGCCGTAGAGTAAAATGTGTTATAAAAAAAGGAACATGCCAACAACAATAAAATATCCAGCCAATGTAACAAATAAAACATGAAGTCACTAAGAAATTGTTTGTGGGAAGTCTAAACAACGGTAAATCAGGTGTCGAAGGATGACCGGGTCACTTAGGTAATTTGGCGGAAAAACAGAATTTGAATTATAAAGTTGGGGTTGCACTTCTTGCCGCTAACATCATCGGTACGTTTCCTCTTCCCCCTATATTGTATGTTATCCCGGCTCTCACAGCGTTGCTTCTTGTTGGTACCCGCACTCGATGAATGATCTTGACCTACCCCAACTTCTACGTGGCGAGGAACATAGCTTCCATGCCTCTTTCCTTTAGGCATTCCAAGTTACGGTCTCTTCGTCCTGACCATTCCTGCAGACAATAATCAACACTATCAATGCAGTGATAGAAATGAGTTTGATAAGTAAGACAACTATCACTATAGTGGTAGAATTTAGTGGTAGAATTACCAATACATCTTTGCAACTATCACTGCAGTGATATAAATCAGTGGTACAATTACAATTACAACGGTACACCAAATACCGCACTAGTGGTAGAAATACAAGAACACTCACACGGTTAACTATCAATGGTACAATTACAACGGTACACCAAATACTGCACTAATGGTAGAAATACAAGAACACTCACACGGCTAACTATCAATGGTACAATTACAATTACAACGGTACACCAAATACTGCACTAGTGGTAGAAATACAAGAACATTCACACAACTAACTATCAATGCAATGATAGACTGTATTCATAGAAATAATACTTCATTATCCAAGAATCAACTATCACTGGAGTGGTACACTTTCGTGCCAGAATCAACAATATATACCACTTTGGTGATAGACATACACAGAACGCTTTGTCAAATCAACTATCACTGGAGTGGTACACTTCTTTGCCAATGTCAACAATTTATACCACATGAAAAAATCCACACGAAAATCCAGATTTGGGTTTGGGAGTAAGAGACAATAGGGGAGAGATAGATACCTCAGTTTCTTCGTCATCGTCTTCGCCGGGAAGGGGAGGAGAGCCACCGCATGAATGGCAGGAGTGAAGTCATCTCGTAGGGAAGGTGAGGAGGGTCGTCGTCTTCTCCGTCGATCCCTTTGCAGTGCCGAGATTTGAGGAAGGAGATGGAGAGTCACGGCGACACGCCTGGTGTTGCTCGGAGAACAGCGGCAGCCATTATCCGAGACTTAGCCCACGACGGAGGATGAGAGAGAGTCGGAGGGAGAGGATCTTGTTGGTGCGTCAACGATCGGAAACCATGGACCGTGGCGAGGAAGAGGCGACGGCGGCGAGCAGGCAGGGGAAGAGGGAATCGAGGGAGAGAGAAGGAGAAAGAGAGAAAAAAATGGGATTGAATTTGAATTAGGTGGATGGTATCTAAGAGGGGTGTCAAAAATCAGACCCTCTTAGGAGGGTAGTCACGCTAACCGCTCCCAAACAAAAAAGCAGGAAAATGAAAGGTTTGAAAGCAGAATTGGTCGGAGCTGTCGTAAACAAACAGAACGCAGTCATTCTTAAAAAGAACCATTAGATGTTTCGTCTTTGACCTGAGTTAGGTCAGTTCCAGCCCAAACTCAAACTCAAACCCAAGCCCAGCCCACTAACTTACAAGCGCCGATATGTAGTTCGGTTCGCGAGCCGCCACTTTTAGAACCGTCGGCCTTTCGGCGAGTTCCTATACGCCGGCGGTCGCCGACTCACGGAGTGGACGGTGGAGTTGCCACCGTCTCGCTGACGTTTAGTATTTTTCATCGGGTATTTATCCACGTGTGAGGACCAGCGCTTTCTTTCACAAGGGTTATGAGCTGGTGAAGGCCCAACTAGCAGTCATTGAGCCAGCATGCGCATGTGGCTGACCGCATGCTTTATTTTAATCAAAATTCAAAGGTCCGACCAACTCGGTAGTGTATTCCACACAAAAGGAACAAACGTAACATGATTGTTGTAGGGAGTTGGACGGTACATAGACTTTTGTGTAATTTTTTTATTAATTATCATAGTAAGATGAAATAATAGACAAGATACATTGTAAAAATAATTGAATGTTGATATTAACCGATTTGTCGACAAAAAAGTCTTTTTTACTTCTTCTAAATGGGCAGTTTTGTCAATTCATAAGAATAAAGTGACAAAAACACTAGAAAACTAGAAAAGGATATAAACTGCAACCGAATGATTTGAATATCCAAATTCGGAAGATATTTCAATCGTACACTTGTGTAACTGGTGTTTGTGCACCAATGACACAATGTGACACGCTGCCACTTAAATGCTCCACCGCTACACCTACAAGGCCTGCAAAACAAACTAATGGAAAGCCACATGCCAAACAAACCCATGAAAGAATGCTAGTCGATACCCGATAAGAAAAAGGTCGTGTGACAAGCTACGTGCCCTTCCACCATGATTCCAGTTGGAACGAAATCTTTGGAGACTAATCCACTCCACCGCCTTAGAGCCAAGAGCTTATCCAGCTCACCGCCCCACCGCCATTGAAAGTGAGGCTGGCGGCAGTGCCAACGAGTACGTCACGGTGGAGGGAACACGGTGGAAGAGTTGCCAACAACGGTGACTATCGCTAAAGTCGAAAGCTGAAGCAGAGAATTCAGAAGTGGAGGCTGAAAGTTGTATGGAGGCAAAGAGTAGTGCCGCCCAGGTTGGAAATCTGCTCTACCTGTTCTGGCCGTTTGGTAACTATACAGTATAACAAGGAAAACAAGAAGAAGGAAAACTGGCAACCAAAATCTTGCAATAGAGAAGGTTAGAGAAAGCGATTGCAGGCGGACTGGAAGAAGCGGAGACAAATCTGGGGATGTTCCAAGCACATCTCTTTGTTGTTTCCTTGAGAACATAATCTAAACTAAAACAAAGAAAACATAAGATGAATCAGTTAATAAATCAAAGCAGAGTCCAAACAACAAACAAATAAGCGAAATTAAAGTCAAGTAGAAATGACAGCGCCGAATCCGAGCTGGTGAATCAATAGAGCAAATCAAGATGTTGATGGAGCCCGTCAACTTTTGTGTATTTTCATACTCGGTAAGCAAATTATGGCAAAAAAAACTCGATTTTGAAATTGATAACATATATTTTATAGAATTAATTTGATTTTAATGCGAATGAACTAAAATTTTCTCTTCCTCATAAGTCATAAATCTATCCTCATCTCTATTTTGGGTTTTTTAAATTTATACTTTCTCCATTTTATACAAATAGAATTTTTTTCATCCCATCCTCATAGCGCGAGTTAAAAAAAATCACAGGCATTGCTAAAAAAACCAACACATGCATTGGGTACTTCATTGCTTGCCCTTTTTTTTTTTTCTAGCT
This sequence comes from Linum tenue, assembly GCA_946122785.1. Taxonomy (NCBI): domain Eukaryota; kingdom Viridiplantae; phylum Streptophyta; class Magnoliopsida; order Malpighiales; family Linaceae; genus Linum; species Linum tenue. The sequence goes on along the minus strand of CAMGYJ010000011.1, from coordinate 10,562,348 downwards.
AGCGCTTTCCAAGTTCTTGTTTACTGATTGGTAATTGCTAGTGATACCATATTTTGCAATTATAAATTTACAATCATAGAATCGGGCAATGGATATAGATGAAAAAGTAGTTGGAAATGGTTTAATGATACTTGTACTTCGCAACATCACTTTGCCGGGCTTGTTTTTAACGTGTGTAGTGTACCTTTTCTTTTACCCTGCCTTTTTTGGTCGGGCTAATTTTTGAAATGAAAGTTTTCCACTGCTATTTTTGTTTATTTTAAGTCTGCGTTTAGTTGATCAATAGAAGATTATCTATGTGTTGATAGTTGCGGGTCATAAATTTGAGCGAGTATGAGCAAAAAAAATAAAAATAAAAATAAAAAAGCTAAATTTTTTGAATCGTGGTAGTTAATCAGAGGGTCAACATCGTGCCGAATGTAATATTTTCCAGATTTGATACCAATTTTATATATATGTCTAAACTCTAGTTTAGAAAAAAAAAACTCTAGTTTAGAAGTAGGAGCATGGGGTAGGCAATTACCCATCTTGATCCTAATGCAGTCCTGTCATTTTGTGTTGATTCGAATTTAGTTTTTTTTTTATAAGAATTACTCTCGATATACCATCTAATGTTAAAGTTAGTTTGACTTTTATATGCTGATGAACCATACCATGTCAAAATATGTTCAGACAATTGTATGCACACGGATTATACAGACGAATAACTATTTTTAAATCATCAATTATGTCGAGGAAATATCAGCTACACCCAACGCAGCACATGATGTTTCTATTAATTATTTTCTTTTCGAACACAAGTTCCATCATGGAGATGTTTTATTATGGCCCTTAATTTTCAAACTATATTAAGATCATGTAGCAAATTTCAAATATAGATGTACCTACCGAATTACTAGAGTCAAATCTCTTAAATTTCAATTTTCATTTCCCTCACTTTTCAAATTTCTAACTTGGCCAATCCCTATTACATATGTTCCATAGTTGATATTGCATACATTTTAGATCCAAACAATACATAACATTATTTTAACGTTTAACAAAAGCTCTTATAGAAAACTCACTTTTCCGAGAAACATGATAAATAATCCCTACATTTCCAAATTCCAAGCATGACTTTCAGAAGCTCTGAATTATTAATCATAAATTATCAGTCAATAGTGCGATGTATGGGCCCCACCACCCCACTGAAGTCCCTATAAATAACTGACCGCTCAAATTCTTTTCTCCACCATCACCAGTTCGCCACTCCAAACTCCAAAGCACTTTCTCCCACTCAGCTTTTCCTCCGGCAGCCATTTCCCCGCCCGACCAGCAAAAAAATGGCTTCCTCTGCTCTCAACTTCGTCGCCGTCAACCCAAAGCTCCACCAATCCCCAAACCCCACTCCACCACCACACCGATTCACCACCGCCAGAAGATTCTCCACCGCCACCCGCCCAATCAAAGCCTCTATTTTCGACCCACTCTCCTCCATCACCAAACCGGCCACGTCAACATCCCCTGAAACCAACCTCCCAATCCGCCAGATTCCCGGCGACTACGGCCTCCCGGGAATCGGCCCAATCCATGACCGACTCGATTACTTCTACAACCAAGGACGTGATGAGTTCTTCAAATCCCGAATGCAGAAGTACCAATCAACAATCTACCGAGTTAACATGCCCCCGGGCCCTTTCATCGCCACCAACTCCCACGTCATCGTCCTGCTCGACGGCAAGAGCTTCCCTGTCCTCTTCGATTTGTCCAAAGTCGAGAAGAAGAATGTCTTCACTGGTACCTACATGCCCTCCACGGATCTCACCGGAGGCTACCGAATTTTATCCTACCTCGACCCGTCCGAATCCAATCACACCAAGCTCAAGCAATTGCTCTTCAATCTGATCAAATCCCGCCGCGATTACGTGATTCCCGAATTCAATTCCTCAATTACCGACCTCTTCGAAGTGCTGGAGTACGATCTGGCGACCAAGGGGAAAGCCGATTTCGCCGAAGCCAGCGAGCAGGCCGCTTTCAATTTCCTCTCCCGGGCCTTCTTCGGCGTGAGGCCGGTCGACACTCCGTTGGGGAAAGACGCGCCGACGCTGATTTCAAAATGGGTCCTGTTCAATCTCGCCCCGATCCTCTCCGTGGGGCTGCCCAAGGAGATCGAGGAGGCCACCCTCCACACCGTCCGCCTCCCGTCGGCGCTGGTCCAGAGCGACTACCACCGCCTCTACGAGTTTTTCTCCTCCGTCGCCGGACCGGTCCTCGAAGAGGCAGAGCAATCGGGGATCTCCAGGGACGAGGCCTGCCACAACATCCTGTTCGCGGTATGCTTCAACTCGTGGGGTGGGTTCAAGATCCTGCTCCCGAGCCTGATGAACTGGATCGGGCGGGCGGGTGTGGAGCTCCATACCCGACTCGCTCGGGAGATCCGAACCGCCACCGCCGCCGGCGTCACAATGGCGGCGATGGAGAAGATGCCGCTGATGAAATCCGTGATCTACGAAACGATGCGTATTGATCCGCCGGTGCCGCTGCAGTACGGGAAGGCGAAGAAGGATTTCGTGGTGGAGAGTCACGACGCGGCGTATGAGGTCAAAGAAGGGGAGATGCTGTTCGGGTACCAACCGTTTGCGACCAAGGACCCGAAGATTTTTGACCGACCCGAGGAGTTCGTACCCGACCGGTTCGTTCGCGACGGGGAGGAGCTGCTGTCGCACGTGATGTGGTCGAACGGGCCGGAGACGGAGCAGAGCAGCGTGGCGAACAAGCAGTGCGCCGGGAAGGATTTCGTGGTAATGGTGGCGAGGTTGTTCGTCGTGGAGCTGTTTAGGAGGTATGATTCGTTTGATGTCGAGGTCGCAGCGTCGCCGTTGGGGGCGAAGGTCACGCTGACTTCGTTGAAAAGGGCGACGTTCTGACTGAGTTTTCTGGTTCTGGCGGTGCGGGGGGTTGGCTGGTTTTTACGGAAGTGCCCCTAATAAGATTTGGCGCGGTGTGTGGAGTGTGTGGGCAGAGTTGTAATATATGGGAGTTTGGGGGTTATTTTATTGGGGTTTTGGGAATATTATAAAGTTAATAAATGATTATATGGGGAAGGTTGGCATTGGTAAATTGTGATTTGCAGAAATGTCGATTGAATAAGGCACAATTAATAAAAGATTATAAAGTTAAGCCTATGATTTAAATTGCATTGAACTGAATTAAGTTTAACTATATAATTCGAATCGATTTGCGACTTAAAGTAGCCCTTCAACTCCTCGATTAAGCTACTATTAATCATCATCATCACTCGGTTTTTTTTGGAATAATCATCACTCGGTTGTGGCGGAGTTGAAACGCCTACTGCAGTTTGACTGGCAGGTGGCGACAAGAAGGGAAATGTGGTGGCCGACTACCTTGTTTCTATTGGGTTATGGGTATAGGTGTCAAAACATAGCCCGATCCGATTAACTCGCCCGATCAATCCGACCCGCAACCTGACCGCAACTCGAATTGACTAAAAGTCAATTACCCGTAATCCGCTTGACCCGCAACCCGATTGATCTGCAACCCAACTAACCCGCAACCCGACTAACCCGCAACCTGATTAACCCAAACCCGACTGACCCGCAACCCGATTAACCCGAACCCGATTGACTCAAACCCGACTAACCCGTAACCTGACCGACTCAACCCGAATTTCATCTAATCCACTTGAATAATTATAAAAATATACAATACATAGTTTTTCAAAATAAAGTTTTTCATTCTAAACTTAAGAAATTATTTTTTCATTTCGTATAAAAAATTTTAAAAATATGAAACTCACTTGATATTATGTATTTTAAGAAAATGATAAAAATTGATACATGAAGGTCACTTGAGATCATGACAATATTAATATAATATATAAATTAAAATTTTGGTTAATTTAACTATTCAATAAAATTATCTATTAAATATAAATAAAGTAAAATAATGTATTTGGTAATTTGATGTTTTTAAAAGAAGAGTGAAATTTTGGTGTATTCAAGTTTTTGGAAAGAGAAAGAATAGGGAAATTTGGTTTTTTGAATTTTTTAGAAAAGAAACAAGTGGGAATTTTGGTGGTTTTGATATGTGGGAAGAGAAAGAAGTGGGAAAATTTGATTCTTTTGATTATGAAAGAGAAATAAGGAGAGAAACTTTTGACTTTTCAACTTTATGTAGAAGGAAAGAAGAGGGTAATTTGGTTCTTTCAATTTTATGGAAGAGAAAGATGAGGGAAAATTGAGTTTTCCTAATGTATGGAAGGAGAAAGAAGGAGTGAAATTTTAGTATTTTTGTGAAAAGAAAGAAGGAAACAAATTTGGTGTTTTCAATTTTTTGGTTTTTCATAATTTTAGCTTTTGAAATATGAATCTCTAACTTTTATATGGAGGCCATGACTAGTTAAAATTATTCTTATATGCTTTGAAGGCTAATATATATATATATATATATATATATATATATATATAATTTTTTATATGGTCTAATAAATAAATTAACTATTAGTTACAACAATTTATACTAAACTTGATAAGTAATCTTTGACGGTTCGTTGTTTAGGATATAAAATATATGGTTAGGGTATAAGGTATAAGGTACATATGGTTTAGGGTGTATATGGTTAGGGTATAAGATATTGATGGTTTTGACGGTTCTAAGTTTTTTATTAACATATGTTCACTTGAAGTCATTTGAAGTCTTTAACTGCAGGAGATCCCTTTTTAATATATGTTTATGGTAAGTGGTTAGGGTACAAGGTATGTGGTGTAAAGTATAGGATATATGGTTAGGGTATAACAATTAGCAAATATCACTTTTTATCTATGTTTTGAAAATCAAAGTATGAATTTCACTTTTAAATTAACTATACTAGCAAAATCACAACTCAAGGACATATTGTTAGGGTATAGGTTATGTGGTTAGTGTATAATGTATTGATGGTTTAGGGTATACAATCAACAACATATACTAACTTAATATTGTTGATTGAGGGTAAAGCTAAGTGTATAGGATATATGCTATTGAGTAAGTTATGATTGAAGTCACAATAATTTTACTAAATTTGATAGCTAATCTTTAATGGTTCAATTTTTAGGATAATTCAAACAATTTTACAAATAACTCATTTGGCAACAGTTTACTAAAGTTATTTGGGCAATGAGTTATTTTGAAATAACTCCTTTTATCACTATGCTTTTGCCAAATACCACACGCCAAATACCATATTTGCATGGTTTATACTAAACGAGATACTTTAATCCAATTACTACTGAATTAATATTAAAATATCAAATAAACAATTAACGGTGTTTTTTGGTTGCAAATATTGATATCACCATTACTATTAGCTATAATACTTTACCAATTATGATTAATTACATAACAAGTTTGCAAGTCATACAAATTGATTTAACATTTTGACTAGTTTTTTTCAAAAAAATAAAGTATATATATACGAGGTAGAAATAAATTGGTTAAAAAGTTGAGAAAATATTTTAAATTAGTGTAATAAAATGTGTAAGTTGGTAATGAGTAATGAGTTAAGTTACTTGATGCGCTGGCCCGAACAACCCGAAACCCGACCCGCCCGCAACCCGCCCGACCCAAAACCCGATGAACCCGCAACCCGATTTGCCCGCAACCCGATCGAATCCGAACCCGATGAACCCGCAACCCGACTAACTCGCAACCCGTTTGAACCCGAACCCGATAAACCCGAACCCAATGAACCCGCAACCCGACTAACCCGCAACCCGTTTGAACCCAAACCCGATTGAACCCAACCCGAACCCGCCCGATTGACACCTATAGTTATGGGTACTCCTCTCCGTTGCGAGTTCACATAATCTCAGTTCCCAATAGCATGTTGAACTATTGGCTGTTCTATGACTAGCTTGGGGTGATGACCGCGTTATGTTAATGAGTAAAAGTTTGGGTGTCCTTCCGCATCCGTTAATAAAACATGGCCAAAATTAAAAAGTAATATTTTTTTTACAAAAGATAATCATGTATTAATAAAAACGATAGTTACATCCTGGTATACAGCCAGGTCTGGAAATCAAAAGAACGATTCATAGTCGGGTACAAAGAGAGGGCCTTACGAGCATGGTAAAGAAAATCGTACCGGAAGTCATACGGGATCCGCCAGTGGTAGGGTATTTTGTGGTACTACCGTGGTTCAATCGTTGTGTATCGGTATAATACCGTTTTTGTAATTAAATAATATTTTTTGTTAAAAAACTGTACCGGCAGATTCGGGATACCGTTTCGGAATAATACCAGAATAAAACCGGAATATACCGGATAACAAACCTGAATAAACTAAATAAGCATATTAAATATAAAAATCAACAAACTACAACATTACTGAATTAACTACATAATCGTTCAAATGCATGTTTACGATCGAGTACAAAACAATCAAACAACATTCTTACACTACAAGGAGGTTCCCTAACAACTCGTGCAACATCCGCCTTGCGCAATCTTCCTGCACAGAGGAATGCGGGGAAAATGCAACGATCTCTCTGAGGCGGTTGGCTTTGCCCTTTTATTCTTCTCCTTCACCTCATCTAGAGGATGGTCCATGATACGCTTCCTAGTATCATAACTTTTCTTCACCAATTCGACTCCAGTATTCACCCTCATCACGTTGTCGGTTAGGAATGGCAATGGGTCGGGTTGGGGCGGGTTTTGCCAAACCCAAATCCATGGGTTTATCCGCCAAAAAAACACGAGGTAAAACCCGTTGGGTTTGAGAAACTCTAACCTCAATTTTGTCATAAAATTATCCATACAAAAAAACACCAATCTAGAGCGCACAAGCAAACCGCAAATTATCAATACAAATTGTTCAAAATTAAAAATTAACATCTATAAACAACATGATTAATTGACAGCTACTTCCACCTTGTCAACTAAGCGTCTTCACTCTCCACTCCATAATATCAACTTCATCGTACACAATTAGAAAGAACAAATTAGACATGCCTCCACATAAAGAAGATTAGCTGTTTAAAAAAGATATATTGTTCAGAATATTAAATCTACCCAAAAAATTAATTATATGAGTGTGGGCGGGTTTAAACCCAAACCCGGCCCAAAACCCGTCAACATGGGTTTTACCCGCGTTGACCGGGTTGGGTCCGGTAGGGTACCCGCGGGTTCGAATTTTCTTGCCATCCCTATTGTCGGTGCCACCGGCAAGAGTGGCTTATCCAGAGGATCCAGAAGGCTTACTCAACGGGATCAGAGCTTTGGTATGAACAGCAGAGGTGCTTCCTGCTCTAGGATTGCCGAGCTTAGAGCACCTCAGAGATCTTGAAATCAGAGCCACGCTCCTGAACTTCATAGCTGCAAAAGGAAAAGGATGGCTAATCACACACACAAAATACTCCAGCCCAAAATCGATATATCAAATATTACTGACCACAACCTCGCATTCCAATTCTCACGCCTCACGTAGGCAAAACCCATCATCGATTCTTTTTCACCAGAATACCACTTACTGGTTGGCTTAGCGTCCCTACCCTAGAATTCGGAGATGGAGAAGCATACTTCCAATCGGTAGGCCGATTACGAGTCCGTAAGCGTGACAACACAGTTTGAGGCTTATGCTTGCTATACTTTGCTGACCCATAATCGAAAGCCTTAATAGAGATGTCACCCCTACCCCACATGCGTGCATGAAATCTGATGGAGTACACGTCATCCTCCACAACGCAGTAGTCGCTGACTAACGTCTCTTCAGAAAGATCGAGAGATGGAGACTCGAGATATTCTGCGGGATTTGCTACTTCAATACTTAATCCCTCTTCAGAGCTAACACTCGCTACCAAAGCATCGTCGAAATGCTCCAAGTTATCCCCCAATATCCCCCTAACACCTATAGATTCTATACCCAAGCCCATAGTCGCATCGGTAATTTCAGCATACCATCCCTAGTTTGGCGTAAGAAAAAACGACCATCATCGAACCTGGAACCCCCAAAATCCATACCCACCCCATTCAGATCCCATTCAATATCGGATAGACTAAAGGGAGAGAGGTTCAGATTTAGCATACCTTTTGCGGCAACGGTGACCAGATCGGAAACAATGTTCGATGAGTCAAGAATAATGGCTTGAACCGTAGGGTTCACACCAATGACGGTGACGGAGGACCCAGTAGTAGCGGAGCGGCTGTCGGCGACATTAGCAGAACCGGCAAGGATGGCGGCGGAAGGATCGTCAGGAATGATGGTCACAACACCGGAACGGGAAGGAGTAGTAGCGCCGGAATCTCCACTAGCCATGATGATATGATATTGGAGCTCGTAACAGCCACAACGAGCTATGTTGAAAGAGAGAAAACAAGTCGTTAGGACGCCGACGACGATTGACAGTTAGAAGAAAGTGAACGGAGAAAAACCCTAGAAAGAAACTCACCAGTTTCAGTTTCAGAAGCCTTCTAGTTTTAAAAGAAGAAGAAAGAGTCTCCGTAGAACGAAACAGTTTTCTAGAACATAGTGATGGGTAGAGATGGCAACTTTGTCCATACCCATGGTTTCTTATTATCCAACCCAATTGGGTTGGATATGAAATCCAAATAGATGGATATGAGTAGAGTTTGATGGGTTTGTACCCATACCCATTTACTTTGGGTTGAGTTGGGTTTATATCAAATGGTTTTGGGTTTGTACCCATGCCCAAATACAAATTACAGTTTGGTACCCAAACTTAATAGACATGCATATTTAGTACCTAAATTTAATTTTTTTGCATATAAGTCCTCAAAATATCGATGGAAAATTACGTTTTGGTACCTAAATTTTTTTGGTCTTACATTTTGGTACCTAAACTTTTCAAGTTTTGCAAATAGGTCCAATTTTTGCATGAGTAGTTAAAACACCCTCAAGTAAATGGATATCCATATCCAACCCATACCCATTTAGATTATGGAAGCCCCAAACCCAAACCCATCTATAAACCCCCAAATCCATATGCACTTTACCCATACCCAACCCATTATCAATGGGTCTACTTGGGTTTGGGTATAATTACCCATGGGTGGGTAATTTGCCATCCCTAGTGATGGGACGTTTTGCCAGTCCAGCAGACACGCAATCAATGACGCAGTATAGAAACCCTAGGCGTGTTATCCTAGGGTTTGATGGCTGCGGAGAGGACCATCCTTGGGCCAAGCCCAAGGTTTAGGTAGCGTATCCGCCCTAAGTTTCAGTAGCCAAAACCCAAGGCTTTTCCCGCCTGCGGACAATTGTTGGGCTTATTAGGGTTGCTTCCTAAACCTAGGCCCATGTAACCCAACTCGGCCCAATAAGCCAAGTCGAAGTCCATCAAAACATCCGGGAGGGTGAGGCATCATGAGGACATGAGACATCTACAATGTCGGAAGCAAAGTATAGGTAAAGTAATATTGACGGGACAATCGTAGGGTTAATCATGCAACGGGTTGGATCCGGTCCTTAAGCCTCATTGTTTAAGAAGGTTCTTAAATCATTTTTATTGGCTGATACTAGATTAGGTAGTTAATGAGGGGTTAATAGTTAATAGTTAGTTGGAATAAATAAGATATTATGAAAATATAATTAATATTATTCATTAATGATTCTCTTTCTCTCTCCCCCCTTGATCTTCTCCATAACCCTCTCTCTCCGCTACAATTAAAAGGAAATTTGAAATTTAATTTAATTAAATATTATTATTTAATATTTAATAAATTCGAACTTAATATTTTTTATTTTTAAAATGAAAATTGAAATTAAAAATATATGCTCTCTCTCACTTCGTGGCAACTTGCAATACAGTATTAACATTTTGCAATGACATTATCAACATTTATGAAATGAATCGTTATTATTATATCTCATCATTATTAACGACTTCAATGTACTTATCAATTCCTTACAATTACATTATTAACAATTTTGAATCAATTGTTACTCTTTTATAGTTTCGTCATCAACGCCTATGAATGAATCATTAAAGTTATGTAACATAGTCATTAATAGTTTGAATAACAATATCATTGATTTACAACGTCTTTGGTACTAATGATTCATATTTTCACATCATGTTTATAACTACCTAGTCATGGCCTCTTCCAATGTAAAAATGTTCGACTTCAACATTATAAATGACATCAAACTTTTGATAAAGATATTAAAAACCATTAATATCGAATGATCAAGTCACTGATAAGGAAATAGATTTTTGTAATATAAAAATATTAATAATATTCAGATGCAATGTTTAATGTCAAATAGCACTAAAAACGCATTAATAAGTAAGATGTGTTTAATGGATAATGCATCCAAAAACTTTAATAATGATAGCAACTAATGATTGTTAAGTATCTAATTAGATATTATTAATATCTTATTTTCAAACATTGATAATGCTTATACACGCCTATTAATAATGACACCAAACTACGTTACTAACTTAGACTGAAAGATTAATAACAATAGTTATATCATTAAACGTAAATTCACTTTTGATAATGTCATAAACAAACGAATATCTAACAAGTATGCTTCTTGATAATGACATTTGACAAAGTTACAAACATAAACGAAAAATATTAATAATTCAAATCACTAAACATAAGCAATCTTGCAAATGAATTAAATTTTTGCTAATGGTTGTATTGTGCTTGGAAAAAAAATATTGATAATAGCACTTCAAATGATTATAAGCATTGCTAACCAAATTGATAATACGATGTAATAGTAAATAAACTTCAAGTACCAACAAATTGAAAATACAATTTCACTTTTACTAATGTTACAAACAAAACATAACATAAAAAGTTAATAATGTCATATAAAATTATTAAAAAACATGTCGAACAACATTAATAATAACACAAACGAATACCTAACAACGAAAAATCTCAAACCCATGCAATGAAAAGCCCTAATAATGATTTAATTTATAAATATTGATAATGTCATTACAAAATGTTAATACTTAATACTAATCGGAAGTTGTGAAGATGTGAGAGAGGCATATATTTTAAATTTCAAATTTCCATTTTAGAAAAAGGAAATTATTAAATTCGGATTTTATTAAATATTAAATAAAATTAATTTCATATTTCTTTTTAATTATAATGTAGAGAGAGGGTTATGGAGAAAATCATGGGAGGAGAGAGAAAGATAATCATTAATTAATTATATTAATTTTAATTATATTTGCATAACCATATTTATCCTTAACTACCTATTAACTACTAACCCCTATTAACTACCTAATCCACTATCAGCCAATAGGAAGGCTTTAAGATTTTCCTTAAGAAATGAGGCTTAAGGACTTGAACTCAAGCCATCATGCAACCACTGACATAACATTAAATTCAACCGCAGGTCTTTATCACTTACTACATCTGAAACGATTTTGCGCAAGTTTGTCGATGGGAAAACAACCTCAAGATCCAAATAATCATCCTCGATAGTTAGGTGGATCAAATGAACTCTACATTCAGCACACCAGGTGTCTTCACCTCGCCGACACGTCCGGAGATGAGGTAAGAAGTGCCCTGGTGTTTAAAACAAGAAAAGGAATTTCAAAAAAAAATTAACAAGCATTAACAAACACAATAATTGCAAACGAGATCGAGAAGGATGAATGACAAAAAAGTTAATTTCAAATTTTCAATAACCTCATCGTCACCATTCTCTTGCAACAATGTAAGATCGATTGAATCCGACAAAATAGACATAGAAACTGCTTCCTCATACTTCAGCTTTGCAACGAAACCAGGCTCAACCATAAAGTCGCTATAAATAAAACCGTTAGTAATGGCTGACAATAGGAAAAGGAAGCGGAGTAGACTGTCGTAACGATTAGTTAGTAAACAATACTTACGGGTACCATTGCGATATATCATCCATTGTCAGAAAATTACAGCACGGAAACCCTACTCAATTTCTGTTCTTGCACGTACTGTGGATGTTCAATAGGAGTATAAGAACACATTATGATCATCTATTTTAATAGAACGTACCAAATAGTTAACAATCAATTAAAGAAAAGTACCTGCGGCGGTGGAAACGTGGCCGGCGACACCGCATGGTTAGTCGAGCAGATCAGGAACGAGTCAGCGGCGGAGGTGGCAAGCGACGATGGTGGCCCGCTCTTCTTCCCACAACCGACGTGGTTAGTCCTGACGACTTTCCTCCGCTCTTCTTCCCACAAACGCTAGAGCAAATCAGCGGCGGAGGTGGCAGGCGACGATGGTGGCCCGCTCTTCTTCTCACAACGGCACAACCGACGTGGTTAGTCCGGGCGACTTTCCTCCGCTCTTCTTCCCACAACCACTACAGCGAATCAGCGGCGGAGGTGGCAGGCGACGATGGTGGCCCGGAGGAGGAGAACGCTACTGAGCGACCAACGGTTACTTGACGGGCGGAGGCGGAGACATGCAACGGAGGCGGAGGGAGGATGAGGGCGGTTGAGTATGTGTCTGATCAGTCTGAAGGAAAACCGAGAAGGCAGCGCATGGGGAGGGGAGAAAAAGCAGAAGATAAATCGTTTGCTAGATTTGGTAGGCAAGTAGTCTTCCAATTTTCAACTTTGCCATTATTGTTCTCTGTTTTATTTTATTTTTTACAATTGATTATTGTTAAAGAGACAAAGGGAGGGCAGGGGCAGCCGCCGATCTGCTCGACTAAGCCCTATTGGGCCTGGTACAAAAGGCCTGCTTAGTTTAGTTTTATGTTTTAATTTTACAATAACTCATTTTATAGTTATAAATATAATAGTGAAAGTATATTGAATCAAAATCCTTGTTCAGTAGGAATGGTGAAGAATGCCCATGGTAATGATCAGGACGCTGGTTTCCACCCTCATACCATTACAAATTTTTTTGTTTTCAGCTACACCTATAGAACGACGCCGTTCTCCAGGCCACTTTCGATTCAGAGACGAGCACAAAACGATGCCGTTATTTCATGTATTGTCTTCTTCCCTAGCCCCCCCAAATTCCCAATTATCCAGTTGCCGCCGTCACCATCGTAATCCGACGGCCGTCTCTCTTCATCGTCCAAACTTTCTCACTCCGTTACGATTCTGGACTCCGACCAAGAGAATTCTCTTGACGAGACCCAATCCCCTCTCTCCATTTCAACCTTAGTCATTGTTTACAGGACGTAAAGGTCATAGTCGTTCACCGTCAATTGATTCGGATTCGTCGCGAAAGGGTAGCTGTCATCTGCGAGTATGCGACCTTAAAAACAGATGATGAGCCAAAGTCGATGTAGGTCAGAAGCAGGGACGATGATGATGATGGTAAAATTAGGGGTTTGCAATTGGGGTATCTAGAAAAATCGTAATGACGATGATGGTGGTTTAGGATTGTCGAATTGGGGCAACCTTTTAATGGAACTTTATTTTATCAATTGTATAATTTTTGGGTGTTCATTAAAAGATCTAGAAGAAATAAGGTATCATCTGAGTTCTCACAAAAACGAATAGGTATCATGTGAGAAAATAGAATGCTAATTATTATTGGGGGGCTTCATAGCACATATAATTATTTAAGGGGTGCAAGTAGTAATTATTATTACTAATTTTAATATAATTTATAATGACCGTTAGATTAGATCTACGGTAGAGAATCCTGTCGCATAGTATGTGTCTGACGCATACGGGTCGTTTCCATGTATATATATATATATATTATAATTTAATGTGTCTCTATTTCACGTTTGATTTAGCGAAAAAGATAGTCATTTTATACCATAAGAAGGTGTGGTTGATTCTGTATCGTCTCTATCTGAAGCACAAATTAAGTTTTCTCATGGTGCGAACATCCATCAACTATTAATAGCATAATCTTTCCAACTATTTGACAAATCTTGATCTTACAAAACTATTACTCTTTAGTTTACATTTTCATATTTAAGGCAATAGTATATGTAAGAAAAAATTGTCACCATTCTTACTGGCAATCCATTGATTTCATGAGAAATAGATTGTCGAGATCATCAAACTTGCCAACATCGTTCTAATTTTCTTCAGGTGATGCATTTTGGAGACTTTTCAGGTTCATTTATATTTTCACCATTACAATTTCTTCGTTTATTATAATGTTAATATTCTTATCAAATTTATTTTTATATTGGAGTTTTAATCTTATTGCAGGCTTGAATTACTATTCTCAATTCAAATTTACTTGAAATTGATGCATTAGAACCAAAACATTCACTTTTCAAAATTTCCATCATCAGATGTTATTGGCAATAACACATAACGATGAGGAGTACATAGATGGGTTCTTTGGGAAAAAAATAATTTAAGAGTTAGTTCTTTGACATGGAGTTGTCTTTCATTTTATGTAAAAGGATTTTAGTCTATAAATCAGTTACAATCACAGAAAACACTATAAGGTTGATCGTTCTGGATGGTTGAAATATTTTAATAATTTTGAGTCTTTTACGCTATTAATAAATTTGAATGTTCGATAATTTGAAAAATAAAGATTTCCACCTACTACGTTTAAATGCTTATCTCACATACAAATTGTTACTGTTATTTATGTGATTAACGAATGAATCCGATCAACAGGCCGGACCACTGACTAGTTTTGTTTATGGGTGATCAGCAAGGGCGGAAATTTTTTCAATGAATTCTTTTTAAAGAAACTGAATTTGAAATTTCTAAGTTGAAGATCAATGATAGAAATACTAAATCAAATCCTTGTTCACTGTGTGTCTGTTTCATTGATTTCTACCTCGCTGCTTAATTGTTGTTGAGTAACAACTGATTCGCAATTTTTCTTCTTTGAAACACATGTCCAAATGTTTCAGTTTCGCATCTATCCCATCTGCACTTCTACTATGCTATATAGTATTGGTACTTTAATGTACAACTTAAAGTTGTAGCATAACATTAAATGTATAAGTTTAGGTTGTACCTTAAAATAATTTGTACCATTATGTTATAGTACAATTTTACAACTTGAAGTTGTACCATCACATAAAGGTACAAGTTCAAGTTGTACCGTAAAAGAATTTGTACAAAAAGTATAGGTACAATTTTAAGTTGTACCATAACGTAAATGTACAATTTTGAATTGTACCATAAAGGCAAAACCCTATAGCACCAATACTATATAGAATTGTAAAATTTCTCATCCAATAACCTAACAAACATCTCATACGATGTGGTTATGATATTAAATCGCCCAACTCTTTTTTTTTTTTTTGCCAAAAAATCGCTCGTATTACCGAGAAAACAACCAGATACAAAATAGTCACATAGCTGAAAACAGCCAAGAAACAAAATTGAACCCCACCAAAGAAGGGGACAACAAAAGGGTTTTTCTTGCCACCAAATGGGCAACCCTATTAGATTCCCGACCCACAAAAATAACCCGAAACTCCTGGAACAAGCCACGCATACTTCGAATCTCCTCCAACAGCATCCCTCCATGGACATCATCTACCTCACCATCCCGGATCTTCCCCACGATCACTTGGGCGTCACCTGCAAAAATCACCGACTGGAATCCAAACGCCTAGCACCATCGAAGCGCATCCAGGAAGGCAGTAGTTCCATAAGAGCCGGCTCCCAAATCCCCACATACAGTGCTGCCGATGCTGCCACCACCATGCCCGTGGGATCCTGAAGAGCCCAACCTCCCACTCCATGTGAACCAGGCGTCGTAGCTCCATCCACGAACATCACAAACTCTCCCAACGGAATATCCTCACAGCCAATGCAGTCAAAATCGCGTTTTAAAACTTAAAAACTTACGATTTTACGCTTTTAGGTCACCAAAACGCTTACGTTTCCATATTAAAACTTCAGTATATAAAATCGGACTAAATTGCGCTTAAAAGCTTACGGTTTTACGCTTCTAGTTCTCCAAAACGCTTTACGTTTTTACGCTTTTAGCTCACTAAATGAGTATTCTTTTCATGAAATTAATTGTAAAAAGTATATTTTAAAAGTAAATCACTAACAATATGATACATTTGAGATTAAAAGATACATATAAGGTACTTGTATGCATTCTCAACTTTGATAGAGTAATCTAATTCACCCGTTAGGCTTTTCCCAAATTCATTAGCATAGTGGGAAAAGTGGCTTATTGTTAAAATTTATGTTTACAAACTTATTATTAAGATGCTTTAAGTTGTTCTACTTTAGGCATGAATCACATGCATTTATTGACTTATCTAAATTCTGTGCATTCATATTTTGCATAGCATATGTCCTACTTAATATATTTTTAGTCATTTTTAATATGCGTAAAAAACTTACGCTTTTACGCTTTGATTCTACGCTTTACAAGTTTACCCCTTTTCCGCTTCTAGGTAGAATCACGCTTTTGACTGCATTGCTCACGGCCTCTGACACCTAAGCCCCCTGAGTAACGACAAACACCTCGGTCGGTAAGTATGTCATTCCACTCCGCAACCTGCAAACGAAATTGAGATAACAACACCGGAACAATGTACTGGGTAAACTCAAAGACCACCCAATGACGCGCCTTCCAAATGCGTCAGAAAAGGGATACAATATGCATCATGGCCCCCTGATCAAGCTCCATTAACACTCTTTCCGAACAACTGACAATGCAAAATTGCAAATAATGAAATGTATTTTTTTAAAAGAAAAGTGTGTACTGCATTATTAAAAAAAAGTGTGTACTGATAAAATTCATTTGGTTCCCCCCACCATTACCATATTCTCTCTTCTCTTCTCTGTGACTGTCAGTCTGTCCCTAATCTGTCACCCCATAAAACTTCAACTTCAAAATGAAGGTGGCCACTATTTATGGCATTCCAGTCATTGATTCAAAGAACCAACATAAAGAAAATGAGGGGTTTTACTAAACTCGTACCTTCACAATAGCATCCATCCAAAGATCGCTCTGGATCCAACGTTGGAATTTGTGAACACGTTTTTGTAGATTGTCTGTGACTAGGGGTGGCAGAACGGTTTTCGGTTAGCAGTTAACCGATCGGTTACGACCGAACCGACCGGTTTTCGGCTAACTGATTGCCGGGGGAGAGGGGGAGAGGCTCGGCTAGCCGATTAAACGTGGTCAGTAACCGGCGGTTAACCGGCTAACCGACCACCGCCCCTTGAGTCAAAATGACCCCGCAGCCCTACCCAAAACGACCCCTTCCCCCAACCAGCCAGCCCCAAAATGACCCCTTCCCCCAGCCCCAAAACGACCCCTCTCCTCTCCAACCCTAATCGCCACAACCTCCTGCAACCTCATCTCCACTTCTTCTTCTTCCTCCTCACAAAGAACTCCCCAGCCCCAAAACAACCCCATCTCCTCCTTCAACCTGCTTCAATCCACCCATCCCTTCAACCTCATCTCGATCTCCTCTCTGCTCCCTCCTCCAAGCTCCCGGCGGTCCCGCCTCGCTCCGTCAACGTCTGACGCCTCAACGATCTCTCCTATTTCCTCCTCGGCCGGCTTCACCGGCCTCCTCCGCCGCCTCTTGTCATCGGTCTGAGTCGGCGCGTCCGCCGCCAGCCTCCGGCTCGACTGGGAGAACGGCTCCGCTTTATACACCTTGTACTCGCTCAGATCGATGGAGCTCCAGGACTGGTTCCTCCGCCGCGTCACCAGCGGGCGAGCATCCAGATCGTCGCTTAACGGCGGGGACGATGAAGATGACTTGTGGCTCTGAACCTCGGCCGGTAACTTGACGGATCTGAAGGAAGCCATGGAGTCGACGAGCGATTTCTGCGGCGGCGGTTTGAGAAGTCTCCCGCCGCGAGTAGTCTCCCGCCACCGCGAGTCGTCTCATGCAGCGGTTTTCTTCCGGTGGAGGAAGGGGAGAGAGGAGAAGATATGTTTCTGGTGGAGGAAATGGTGGGGAAGGAAGGAGAGAGAAGAGAAGGGTCTGGTGGAGGAAGGGGAGAGAGGAGAAGATAAGATTTGAGATTGAGTGGTGCAGATTTTTTCTTCTTTTTTTAATTTTTTTTTTGGAAAATATAATTTTTTCGGTTGGCCGGCTAACCGAGCTCAAAACCGGAATCGCTCGGTCGGTTGGCCGGCTAACCGTGCCCTTTCTTCGGTCGGTGGTCGGCAGCTTAAGGGGGGGTCTCAGTTTAACCGATAATCGGGTTTTTGGTTAAACCGAAACTGACCGGTTGCCACTCCTATCTGTGACTGTGAGGAACATAAAAGAGTTGGAAAAATAGGAGCATTCAATTCATTCTTCACTTTACTAGTTCACTTCTGGAATTATTTTGTCTAATCTCTAAGTTTGGGGGTCGGTTAGCATGCTAACCCCCCTCAGGGGTTGAAAAAATTGAAAAAATGACACCCCTAGTATATTAAATACAACTATAGAATTTAATACACACATTAAATACACATTAGGAATTAAATGCACCATATTAATTATTTGTTTTTTTCAAATTAAAACCTACACTAAATACATTTTCTCTCACTATATTTGATTTTTCCTTTTTCAGCAGTCTCCGACCGCCAGACTTCCTCCGACCACCACACTTCTCCGGTGAAAATCCCATTGGCAGACTCCCTCCGACCACCTCCAAAAAATATACCACTGCACTGATACGTTGTACCACTGTACTGGTAGATATACCACTGCACTGGTAGCGATATCAGTGCACTGGTACCAATGTCATATCTGAGTATCAGTGCAGTGGTACAAATACCATTAAAGTGGTACAACATATCAGTGCAGTGGTATATTTTTGCATGTGACCGGAGAGAGTTTGTCGGGGGATTTTACCGGCGAAGTGTGGTGGTCGGAGGAAACTTGGTGGTCAGAGGCTGCTCGGAAAGGAAGAATCAGAGATAAGATTGAGAAAGATCAAAGATGAGAGAGAGAATTGTATTTTGTATATGTTTTGATTTTTTTTTAAAAACAAGTAATTAATGTGGTGTATTTAATGCTTACTTTGTATTTAATAACAGAACATTTATTATGTTTGCTTTCATTAATAATTGTCAATAATTAATGAAAAATTGACCAATTAAAAGGGGTGTCAAAAAACCAACCCCTTAAGGGGTTAGCATGCTAACCCGTCCCCTAAGTTTGGCAAGTGATATGTGAGAGGAAACGAAGGAAAATTGGAGTTTTATTAGTGTCTCTCATACCCCAACCTTTAATTACATAATTTGTAAATAATCCTAATTACTAGACCCCCGGTTATTAAGTACTTCAGTTGGATGACTCCTGAGACATATTGTCTTACTCTTTTTTGGATAATGGTGAAAATCCATTACCAAGGAAATACACCAGGGGTGTATACAAGTTCAGGAAACAAGAATAGAAAGGGGAGGGACACACAATTCGGATCCCAAAGAAAGCAAGAACAACAGGAACAGCGGAAATAGAAGGGAGGAAAGGAAGACCATGAGAAAAAACAAGACTCCTGCAGGAGCAATACAAAGCAAAGACAACAGAGGAAACCCAAGCAAAACCAAAACCCAGAGGCAGCTAGATGCTATTGTTTCGTGTAGGGGGGCACGCCTGCGCTAGTAATCTCAGCCAATCCTTGGCATTTTGATCATTGATCTGTCACGCAACAGCGATCCAATGAAGTAGCGTTCGTCCAATTTTATGGAGTTGTATCTTTAAAGGATCTCTCATTTCGTTCCTTCCACACCTCCCAAACGAAGCCATGGAGGAATAGATACCGGAACCAGTCCAGCCAATCATCAGGATCCTCCCGGCACCAGCATCCAAACAACTGTTGAAGATCAATAGGAAAGGGGCCTCCAACTGACAGAACTGTCATATACCTGTCCCAAATTCTAGTGCTATACTCACAGCTTCTAAACAAGTGGGAAGCCGTGGTAGGTTTGACAAGAAATCAAATAAATCACTCCTCTCTCTCTCAGCCCCCCCTCTCAATGAAAAAATAAGAGGCAAATTCCAGCTCACCCCCCTCTCAAAAGAAAAGGATACGAACTCAGAAACCCAGCCTTGTGGAAGAGCAGAAGCAGCAGCGACTCTTGGAAAGGATTCAACGAGGGTCATACCATGGTTCCATCGGTCCTGCCAGAAAGACACCCAAGCACCACCACCCGGGTCAACAACAACAAACATCCAGAAGCAAGACTCTTCCTTAGCAATAGACTTCCAAAGCGAGCAACCAATCCTCCCACCAATCTGTCCAACCTTCCACAAAGAAGAAGGGTTAGGGAATTTTATATTGTCTTACTCTTACATTCGATAAGTTCAACGAGTCGAGCACAAAACAAGTTTAGATTTTGCTTGTTCAAACTCTTGGGGTGTTTCGGTTACTTAAACCGTGTTAGTATTGGGTCTTGTTGGTCCTCGTCTTATTCGTTGGATTAGGGTTTTAACCCTAAGTCTTTCTCTATATAAGCTTAGCTACGAGACTGTCATAAGCAAGCCGTCAAGATGTAATCCTAATAAGAGATCAGCTGTGAGCTCTTATGAGCTCATCGTGGATTAGTCTCGATCAATCAATCGATCAAGGATATCACGTAAAATCGTTGTCTCGTGTGTTGTTACAATTCCGCATCATCAAAGTTTTCATGGTATCAGAGCAAAACCTGATCCTTACCTAGGGTTTTGAGCTTCCGCTCTTCATAAACCGTTTGTCTACGAGGTCGTTGAAGCTGTGTTCCCGGAATTGTCGTTGTTCAATTCTCGTCCGGCCCTCCGCTAGTCACATCGTCAATCGCAACAGAGCTTATGTCGTTACTGCAGCATAGCTGCCGCCAATTCTGATTCGCTTGTCATCACCCAGTTGTTGTTCACGACAAATCGTCAGCCGAAGCTGCCAATGTTCCTGCTGCTTGGCTGGTCTCCTTCGTCACACCGGAGCAGCTTAGGGATGGCAATGGGTCGGGTTGGGGCGGGTTTTGTCAAACCCAAACCCATGGGTTTACCCGACAAAAAACCCGGGGTAAAACCCGTTGGGTTTGAAAAACTCAAACCCAACCGAACCCGCTGGGTATCTGCGGGTTCATGGGTACTCGTGGGTTTTTGTGGTCAAAATTTTACAACAGGTTTATTTCAAAATAAAAGTTTAACATCAATTTTCTCATACAAATTAATCATACAAAAAACAACAATCTAGAGCATACGAGCAAACCGCAAATGATCAATACAAATTGTTCAAAATTAAAGATAAACATCTATAAATAATAAGATTAATTGAAAGCTTCTTTCTCGTCAACTAAGTTTCTTCGCTCTCCACTTCATAATATTAACTTCATTCTAAACAATTAGAAAGAACAAATTATACATGTCTCCACAAACATAAAGAATATTAGTTGTCTAAAGGAAGATATATTATTTAGAATATTAAATATACCGGGAAAGTAATTATATGTGTGTGTGCGGGTACCCATGGGGCGGGTTTACCTAAACCCAAACCCAACCCGACCCGATGAATAGTGTAGCGGGTTTAAACCCGAACCCGGCCCAAAACCCGTCAACATGGGTTTTACCCGCATTGACCGGGTTGGGTCGGGTGGGTACCCATGGGTTCGGGTTTTGTTGTCATCTCTTCAGCTGCTGCTTCAGACGACCACCAAGCTGAGATCTAGCATTGAACGCGTCTCGGTGAAATCCAGCATCGTGTTTTCCATCCTGCGGCTGGTCAAGTCTTCACCGGTCACGATCTTCACTGATTCCATCGTCAACGAAACCTTGTCTAGTCAAAGGTAGCCACCATCTAAGGTGTGTCCCAGTTATAGGTGTCAAAACATAGCCCGACCCGATTAACCCGCCCGATTAACCCGCCCGATCAACCCGACCCGCAATCCAACCGCAACCCAAATTGACTAAAAGTCAACAACCCGTAACCCGCCCGACCCGCAACCCGATTGACCCGCAACCCAACTAACCCGGAACCCGACTAACCCGCAGCCCGATTAACCCGAACCCGATTGACCCGCAACCCGACTGACCCGCAACCCGATAAACCCGAACCCAATTGACTCGAACCCGACTAACCCGTAACCCGACCGACTCAACCCGAATTTCACCTAATCCACTTGAATAATTATAGAAATATACAATACATAGTTTTTCAAAATAAAGTTTTTCATTCTAAACTTAAGTAAAATTATTTTTTCATTTCGTATAAGAAATTTTCAAAATATGAAACTCATTTGATATTACGTATTTTAAGAAAATGACAAAAATTGAAACATGAAGGTCACTTGAGATCATGACAATATTAATATAATATATAAATTAAAATTTTGGTTAATTTAACTATTCAATAAAATTATCAATTAAATATAAATCAAGTAAAGTAATGTATTTGGTAATTTGATGTTTTTTAAAGAAGAGAAAAATTTTGGTGTATTCAAGTTTTTGGGAAGAGAAAGAAGAGGGAAATTTGGTTCTTTGAATTTTTTAGAAAAGAAACAAGTGGGAATTTTGGTGGTTTTGATATGTGGGAAAATTTGATTCTTTTGATTATGAAAGAGAAATAAGGAGGGAAACTTTTGACTTTTCAACTTTTTGTAGAAGGAAAGAAGAGGGTAATTTTGTTCTTTCAAATTTATGGAAGAGAAAGATGAGGGAAAATTGAGTTTTTCTAATGTATGGAAGGAGAAAGAAGGAGTGAAATTTTAGTATTTTTGTGAAAAGAAAGAAGGAAACAAATTTGGTGTTTTCAATTTTTTGGTTTTTCATAATTTTAGCTTTTGAAATATGAATCTTTAACTTTTATATGGAGAGCATGACTAGTTAAAATTATTCTTATATGCTTTGAAGGCTAATATGTATATATGTATGTAATTTTTTATGGTCTAATAAATAAATTAACCATTAGTTACAACAATTTATACTAAACTTGATAAGTAATCTTTGACGGTTCGTTGTTTAGGATATAAAATATATGGTTAGGGTATAAGGTATAAGGTATAAGGTACATATGGTTTAGGGTGTATATGGTGGAAAAAATCCCAAAGTACACTAGTTTTTAAAAAAAATTCCCAAAATACATAAGTTATAAAAAAAATTCCAAAAGTACACATGTTTGAGCATCACCGTTTTAGACAAAAGCGGTGAAGGTCATCACCGCTTTTGACCAAGACGGTGAATACTTCACCGTATTAAACTAAAACGGTGAAGTATTCACCGTTTCAAACTAAAACGGTGAAGGGTTCACCGCGTTTGTTAAGAACGGTGAACACCTCACCGTTTTGGTTAAAAACGGTGAACACCTTCACCGTTGTAGTTTAAAGCGGTGATCATTTCCCACGTTTCCCACCCCCGGTAGGTGATAATTAGGTCGCAGCTACCAACTATTCACCGTTTGAGACAAACGCGGTGATGGTGTTCACCGTTTTTGACAAAAACGGTGAATAGTAGGCAGATTTTTCTATATATAGCACACCACCAGCAGTTGTAAAAACATAACCACTCCCCTTTCTTCAAATTTCAGCAGCCAAAATCGAGCATAATACACAGAACAGAAATTTTTCGGTATGTTGAGACTTTTCGTATTATAGTCTAATTATGTTTTTAGTAGTTATAGTATGATTTAATTTTCGTATTATGTTGTTGTTAGTTAGTTGAACTTATGTTCGTTAGTTATAGTATGATTTAATTTTCGTATTATGTTGTTGTTAGTTAGTTGAATTTATTTTCGTTAGTTATGGTATGATTTAATATTAGTTGTACAATATGATTTTGGTTAATTTTACTGTCTTTTAAGCTAATAGATACTTATTGTAAATTGTAGATATGGGTAAATTCAAGAAGTTTCATCTTACTATTCGGTGGAATGGAAGGGTGACAAACTCTGACATAGGCATTGATTATGAGGACGGCGAATCCATTATGCTGAAAATTGGTGTGGTGGTCGGCATGTCGAAGCCCAAACGATCACGGATGAGCGGCCCCCAACCTCCTCCGGGTTTGGTCGTGGAACCAATGATGGCATCTCCAGATATAGGAAGCCCGGTGAGGATCACCACGTCTTTGAGGGTGATCGTCATTTCCCCCTCCGGAAGGTGGAATGTATGGGTTTCGGGACGCCATCGTTCCGCCATTGCCGTAAGCAGATTGTTGTCGATCTCGATCCGCAAGAAATGGCGCAACATTCCCAAACCGGTCCTCGCTATATAGGGCTCCAACCTTGGATGCCAAGCGGGCAAGTTATTGGTCCCTTTATGAACCACGGGAACAAGAGATTCCTAAAAAAAATAGGAAAAACATCAATTTATTAGATTAAATAAAGCAAAATAAAACATTAGAAAATAATAAAAAAAAGCAAGTCAGTTCATCAAATTACCGGATTGTTATCCCAAATGGCACGGGAGCGATGAGCTTCTTGATCGGTTAAGAGACTCGCATCCCTTGGGCCATAATGGATATACAATCGAGGATCGTATATCTAGGCACTCATATATAAAAAAGTAATGAAATCAGAGATTGTTTTGATAAAAAAAAAATCAAATTGTTTCGATTAAAAAAAATCATAAACCAAAAACCTACACGAAGAGCCTCTTCGTCCATTATTGGCGGAAGCCGGACAGAGGTTCGACGGGTTTAGGTTTGTAAGGGACGGGAACTTAGCGAACGGGGGCTTTAGGGTCAAACTCTAGTAATTCTTTCTGATGTGGAAGATCGGACTTAGCCGCAACCACAGAGCATACTTAGAACGAGCGACGTGGCTCAGCGTGAGGCGTCGGATCTGGAAAGAAAACCACGATCCGCGCCTCACCGCATCCAACGGACACGGTGAACGCACCAGCGACGCGGATCGCTGACGCAAACAAACACGGGTATTCACCGTGTTTGTCTAACACGGTGAATACCCCGCGTTAGTCCACGTCAGCGCCTTCACCGTGGAAGTCTAAAACGGTGAAGGCTTCACCGTTTTTGTTTAAAACGGTGAGGTATTCACCGTTCTTAACAAACACGGTGAACCCTTCACCGTTTTAGTTTGAAATGGTGAATACGTCACCGTTTTAGTTTAAAATGGTGAAGTATTCACCGTCTTGGTCAAAAGCGGTGATGACCTTCACCGCGTTTGTCTAAAACGGTGATGCTCAAACATGTGTACTTTTGGATTTTTTTTTATAACTTATGTATTTTGGGAATTTTTTTTAAGAACTAGTGTACTTTGGGATTTTTTCCGTATATGGTTAGGGTATAAGATATTGATGGTTTTGACGGTTCTAAGATTTTTATTAACATATGTTCACTTGAAGTCATTTGAAGTCTTTAACGGCAGGAGATCCCTTTTTAATTTATGTTTATGGTACGTGGTTAGGGTACAAGGTATGTGGTGTAAAGTATAGGATATATGGTTAGGGTATAACAATTAGCAAATATCACTTTTTATCTATGTTTTGAAAATCAAAATATGAATTTCACTTTTAAATTAACTATACTAGCAAAATCACAACTCAAGGACATGTGGTTAGGGTATAGGTTATGTGGTTAGTGTATAATGTATTGATGGTTTAGGGTATACAATCAACAACATATACTAACTTAATATTGTTGATTGAGGGTAAAGCTAAGTGTATAGGATATATACTATTGAGTAAGTTATGATTGAAGTCACAATAATTTTACTAAATTTGATAGCTAATCTTTAATGGTTCAATTTTTAGGATAATTCGAACAATTTTACAAATAACTCGTTTGGCAACAGTTTACTAGTTATTTGGGCAATGAGTTATTTTGAAATAACTCCTTTTATCACTATGCTTTTGCCAAATACCACACGCCAAATACAAGATTTGCATGGTTATACTAAACGAGATACTTTAATCCAATTACTACTGAATTAATACAAAAATATCAAATAAACAATTAACGGTGTCTTTTCGTTGCAAATATTGATATCACCATTACTATTAGCTATAATACTTTACCAATTATGATTAATTACATAACAAGTTTGCAAGTCATACAAATTGATTTAACATTTTGACTAGTTTTTTACAAAATAATAAAGTATATATATACGAGGTAGAAATAAATTGGTTAAAAAGTTGAGAAAATATTTTTAATTAGTGTAATAAAATGTGTAAGTTGGTAATGAGTAATGAGTTAAGTTACTTGATGCGTTGGCCCGAACAACCCGAAACCCGACCCTCCCGCAACCCGCCCGACCCAAAACCCGATGAACCCGCAACCCGATTGAATCCGAACCCGATGAACCCGCAACCCGACTAACCCGCAACCCGTTTGAACCCGAATCCGATAACCCGCAACCTGACTAACCCGCAACCCGTTTGAACCCGAACCCGATTGAACCCCGCCCGAACCCGCCCGATTGACACCTATAGTCCCTGCATCAGCCAAATCCCGCCAAAACTTCGAATGGTTCCAATTTCGACACTATTGTTGTTGAAATTAAAGGGCTTGTTTTCATTAAGGGAGGGTCATCTTCAAAGCACCTCGTTGCTTATCTCCCGCCGTTCAGCCGCCGTTGATTTCTTCGCCAGAGAAGAGATGTTGCTGATGTTGGGGAGAATTGGGGAGAACGTTTTCCCCAAATGAGCCGTCATCGCCAAAGAGGCAGAAGGGTATACTTTCGGGTCTTCCTCACCCACGAATGGGCCATCCAAAATTCAAAATTGGGTCTGCATCCATTCACACTTCAAGTGTTGCCGAAGTGGCCATTATGGACTCGATTATTGTTTTTTGGGAAGAGCTTTACTTGGCTACCAGATCAATATTTTGGGCTTCAGTGGTTTTTTTTGCAACATCAACCGGGTTGGCCGGTTATAATTTTTTTTTTTTTGCAGGCAATAAAATCAAGCAGTGAAGTATTTTCAATCCAAAGTTTGATTGACCCTTCACTTATCATTGTTTGGGTGATAGAGAACTTCCGCAAGCAAAGATAGTCAAGTATCATGTCGAAGCATTCACGATTCATAAAATGGTCTCCCCTGGCGTTCAAAAGGTAGTATAATCAGAGAAGTCATCGTCCCTTCATCGTCTGGTTGGCATTCACGATCCAAAAAATGGTCGTCCCCTCTTCCGGTTCATTATTGGGCACATATCGACCATTCATCGCTTTTCAAGCCGGACATTCACGATGTTCATGCTCCAGCTTGAGGGGGAGAATAGGAGGTCAGCATACGTCGATCGACTATTCAGTCATCAGGTCGACCGCGATGAACCAAGTGTCTTCAAGTTCAAGAGACGCAGTCAACCGTCTCCATCATCAGGTTGTTCGGAGAGAGTCAGTCGTCTCCAATCAACCTCGTCCAAGATGTTATTCATCTCGAGTTTTGTGGTTCAAGCCATCATGCTTGTTCTTCACATTTACTTCTTCAAGCTCGACATTCTTGTCATTCATGTCTTCGCTTGAGGGCACTACAAGAAAATGCATCTTTCATCACGAGGATATTTTGTCACGGGTATCCGCCCATGACAAAAGATGACCCATATATAACGGGGTGATATTCCCGTGACTATTGAATGTCAAACAACAATCAGGTTAACTTCCCGTGACTGTTGTCAGGCGAGAACAAAAACTTGATGGGTGGGAATAAAATCAATTATTTGCGACCTCCATTTGACTCGCTCAAACATTGGCTCCCCAAATATTTCAAGTGTCCCGCCCTGTCCATTATTTGTTTGGCTTTTTTGAATTTTTTCCTTTTTAACTCTACCCAACTTTCCCTTCTTCCTTCTTCGTTCTTTCCTTTCCTTTCTCTCTCTAGACCAAGCAAGAGAACAAGAAACTCCATTCCTCTGCTAAGACATGGTAGAGACTAGAGAGGCACGAGTGAATTTGAAGGACAACATAGGGATTTTACGAAAGGGAAATAACACTTGTTTTAGGTTTTGGAATTTTCAGCTTGTTGTTCTCATTGCATTCCTTCAGCTTATATAGCTGAGTAGTTGGTAGTTTACAGAACAAGAAAAGAAGACAAACTTGAGAAAGAAGAAAGTACAATCCGATTTGGGAAATTGGACAAAATAAGAAGTTGGGCATCAGTTTGGTAATTTGCCAGAGACAACTTGACTCCAGCTTCCATACGCCGTCGTCTTGGTTGCAGTCGAGACTTCTCTTTGATACGGCGCCGTCTTTGCTTCATTGCGTGTTTCTTCGGGACACGGCGTCGTCTTCACTCCAACGGTCGACTGGTTTGAAGGCTGCTGCTCTATTTGCTGCTCTGCTTCTGCATTTGGAATTGGCGAAGAAAAACCAGTGTTTTTCTCTGATACCCCCCGGCAAGCTGGTGGGCAAATGTTGAGCACACCGAGCTTGGAGAGAAGATGAAGAAATGTAGCTGGCGGGAGTGGTTTGGTGAAGAGGTCTGCAAGTTGGTGAATTGTGGAAACATGGAGGAGTTTGATTGTGTTAGAAAGCACCTTTTCTCGGACGAAGTGACAGTCAAGCTCGATGTGCTTCGTCCGCTCATGGAAGGTTGGATTCTCCGCGATGTGGATTGCTGATTGGTTGTCGCAGTAGAGGATGGTTGGTTGGAAGTGATTGATGTTGAAGTCTTGGAGAAGGTAAAGCAGCCATTGAATTTCAGAACTTGTGTGAGCAAGCGCCCTGTATTCAGCTTCACAGGATGATCTTGAAATAGTTGTTTGTTTCTTGCTTTTCCATGAAATCAGTGAGTCACCAAGATAGACACAATAGCAGTAGTGGAGCGTCTTATGTCAACACAGGCAGCCCAGTCTAAATCGCTGAATGCCTTGAGTTGAAGTGTGGATGTTGCAGAGAAGAAAAGGCAACTTGTTGGAGCTGATTTCAGGTATTTTAGGATTCGGAGAACTGCTTTGTAGTGATCAGTGCTTGGGTTGGCCATGAATTGGCTGACCTGTTGGGTGGCATAACTGATTTCTGGCCTTGTGGTAGTTAGGTAGATTAGCTTGCCCACCAATCTTCTGTATAGTGTTGGATCATGGAAAGGATATGAGTGATTGGATGATAAATGACCTTTGTAATCCATTGGTGTAGTGACTGGTTTGCAATGTAAAAGATCAGCTTCTTCTATAATCTCTAATGTGTATTTTCTTTGGTTGATGTGAATTCCTCTGGCTGATCTGGCAACTTCAATACCCAGAAAAAACTTGAGATTGCCCAAGTCCTTAATGCTGAATTCATGATGGAGAAATTGTTTGATATGATTGATCTCCTGCATACATGTCCCTCCAATAATTAGATCATCAACATAGACTAGAATGGATGTATAGGTGGAACCTGTTGCTTTGTAGAACAAAGAATGATCAACTTTGCTGGGTTGGTAGCCTTGAGAGATAAGTGTGTCTGCCAGTTTGGAGAACCACTGTCGTGAGGCCTGTTTGAGTCCATATAGTGATTTCTTTAGGAGACAGACATGTGATTTCATTCCAGTGGGTGCTTTGTATCCAGGTGGGAGTTTCATGTAAACTTCTTGGTTTAGGTCTCCATGTAGGAAAGCATTGTTCACATCCAGATGATGAACATGCCAATTCCTTGTTGCAGCAAGAGCGAGGAATAACCTGATAGTTGTCATTTTGACTACTGGGGCAAATGTGTCCTGGTAGTCTACTCCCTCTTATTGACTGTAGCCTTTGGCTACAAGTCTGGCCTTGAATTTGTCAATTGAGCCATCTGGATTGAATTTGATTCGAAAGACCCATTTGCAACCTATGGCTCTTTTGTCAGCTGGTAGTTCAACAACCTCCCATGTGCCATTAGAATCAAGGGCTGCTAGTTCTGTGTTGACAGCAGAATCCCACTCAGGTGATAAGATGGCCTCTTTGTAAGTATCTGGTTCTTTGTGAGAAGATATACTGAGAACAAAGTGTTGGTGGGAAGGAGATAGATTAGAGTAGTCTAGAACTGTATTGATTGAATGTTTGATACCTGAGATATGCTGCTTGGGAGGATGACTGGTTGAGGGGTTCTGGTGGAGAAGATTGCAGTGATATTGTTGGAGGTAGGTAGTTCGTTTGATGTTTCTAGTGAATTTCTTTGTTGGTTGGATTGGTGGTTGTTGCTGTGGTGGTGATGGTATGGGTGGGCTAGGTTGGTCTGGTGGTGGGGTGTGGATAGTGAGTTGGGGGGGGTGTGGTCCATGCCGTCATCACTGTCATAGTGAGGTGGACTGGGGTTGGGAAGTGGAATAGAAGTGGAAGGTGATTGCAAGGGTGGGGGATCATCATAGATGATGGGATTGGATGGAGGGATGTAAGGGTAGTTTGGGTCTGGTGTTGAGTCTTTGAATGGGAAATGGTGTTCATAAAAGTGAACATCTCTGGAAGTGAATACTTCATTAGTTGCTAGGTCATAAATTTTGTAGCCCTTAATGCCTGCAGTGAAGCCAAGGAAAACACCTTTCCTAGCTCTAGAGTCAAATTTGGTTCTGTGATTCTTTAAGGAACTGGCAAAACAAAGACATCCAAAAACTTCGAGTTCTGAGAGGTTAGGTGGTTTGTGAAAGAGGATTTCAAAGGGTGTTTTTTTGGCAAGAACAAGGGAGGGGACTCTGTTGATGAGGTAAACAGCATGTTTGACACAGTCACTCCAAAAACAAGAAGGTAGATTTGCTTGGAATTTAAGAGCCCTGGCAACAGCAACGATGTGTTGGTGTTTTCTTTCAACCTTGTTGTTTTGCTGGGGGGGTTTCAACACAAGAAAGTTCATGAAAGATTCCAGTAGAGTTAAAGAAATCTGTCATTTGAAATTCTTTTCCGTGGTCGCTCCTGATTCTTTGGACATGGGTTTGAAACTGTGTTTGAATATAAGAGCAGAAGTGTTGGAGTTTGGTTCTAGCTTCTGATTTAGAGGATAATAGTATAATCCAAGTCATCCTAGTGAAATCATCTACAATGGTTAGAAAATATTTAAAACCATCATAGCTAGGGACAGAATTAGGACCCCAAAGATCTACATGTATCAGTTGAAAAGATTGTGTGCAAACAGAGTTGCTACAAGGAAAAGGCAGTCTTTTCTGCCTTGCAAAATGACAGACATCACATGGCAATGACTTGTCAGTATGAATGAAAGAACATATCTCTCTCAGGGAAGGGATTTTGGAATGAGAAACATGGCCAAGTCTACAATGCCATAAATCAAAATGGTATAAACTGGTAGCAGTGATGTGTTTAGGTATAGTATCTAAGGGTTGGGGATCAATGAGGTAAAGTCCTTGGGAGAGCTTAGCAGAACCAGTCATCCTCTTCTGCTGCATATCCTGGATTTGACAAACATTGGAGAAGAAGGTTAGACATAGGGAAGTTGTGGTGGTCAATTTGCTCACTGAAATGAGATTAAAGCTAAATTGGGGTACAAAGAGGGCTTCTTGTAGGATTAGGCCAGAAATACAAGTGACAGTGCCTGTATGAGTGGATTAGTCTTGTTCGCCAGTTGGGAGGGTGATGAAAACATCATGAATGATCCTGGGATTGGTCAGTAATGCAAGAGAGCAAACAATATGGTTTGAAGCACCTGTGTCCAGGATCCATTTGTTGTTGTATGGTAGTTTGGTATCAATAATCAGTGTGAATTTACCTGAATTGTTGGAGAATGTAGCAGCAGTAAAGGCAGAACTGGAAGGCTGAGATGGATCTTTGTCTTTCACCAGGTTCATGAGCTTGTCAAAATCAGCCTTTGTGAGCTTGACCTCTTGGTTGGAATCATCAGGTAGGTTGCTGGAAATGGAATTGACAGAACTTCTACCACGACCAGCACTAGTTGATGATTTAGGAGGGAAACCATGTTTGAAGAAGCAACGTTCCTCAGTGTGGCCTTGACGTTTGCAGAAGGAACATTCATAGGGTTTTCTTGAAGGATTGGTGGTTTTGGTGGACACACCAGGGGTCCAACCATGTTTGTGGTAGCAAGTGTCTTCAGTGTGGCCATCAATCTTGCAAAAAGTGCAGTGGGGCGAGGTCTTCTACTCTGGAAGTTGGCATTACCTTGAGCAGCTAAGGCCATGCTGTCAGTGGTAAGGGATTTACCATTTTGGTTTCCATTCAGTTGTCTTTCATGCTGAAGCATGCGTTGAAAGACCCTATCTATTGGTGGAATAGTGTCACCAAATAGAACTTGAGATCTAACAGTGGAGAAGTTGTCATTGAGGCTCTTAAGAACTGAATGACATAGTTAGTATCTCTATAGAGGAAGACTAATTTCATGGCATTGCAGGTATTGATACTGTCTTGGGTACAGGTGCAGGGTTCAAGTGGTTGGTAGTTGTCAATCTCATCTTTCAGAGTGATGAGGTTGCCATAATAGTCAGTGACAGAGAGATTACCTTGCTTGAGTGAGCAGAGGGATTCAATGAGTTCAGCAATGCGAATCAAATCACCTTGACCATACCTTGCACGCAGACTACGCCAGGCTTCAACAGCAGTTTTGCAGGACATGATTGTTTTTCGGATTGCAGGGTCGACAGCTTGCTGGATCCAGGCAAGCACCATGATGTTGTTGCGTTTCCAGGAGGTGGACTGGTCACTGTCATCTCCTGGATCTGGAATGCTCCCATCAATGAAGCCAGTTTTGTTCTTGGCTCCTAGGGCATTGAACATGGCCTTGTGCCAGTCATTGTAGTTGGTGGTAGTGAGTTTCACACTGACCAGTTGGGAACTAGTTTGCTCACTACCATGAAGGTAGTAAGGATTAGACATTGGATCTGTGATTTGTTGTTCCATGGGTGGTGATAATCGGCTTTAATATATCGGATTCTTGAACTTTATGTGACTATCCTATGATCTGTTTAAGCCGATTGGTGCTATTTTAAGGCTCGCTAACCCGGAAATGGTTGAAAACCCATTATTGTCTAGTGCCATGAGTTTGATATGTTACAGGTGGAGAAGGCACGAAAAAGAAGCGAGTGCACAACAATTAATTGGGCGAAAGCCCAAATGGATGGGACTTTGAATTAATGCTGGCGAATTTCTTGAATTGGGACGGAAATCCCTTGGAGAGGAAGAGAAGATTTTGGACTGGGACATATTTGGGCCTGGGCGGAAACTTAATTGGACAGAAAAATCAAAAGGGGACGGAAGGGAGGAATAGAGTGGAACGAGGCAATTAAAGGAGCAGAGGCAATTTTGGAGCGGCGGATTTTAATTTGGGCAAGCGGAACTCAGCCTGGGGGAATTATTGTGGAGAATAGAAAGCAGTAGCACGGGCCCATGTGACATATATTTTTTGGCGAGGGTTTCTCTTTGGCAGAAAAGACGAGAGCGGCCAGGGGAAACAAAAATCTCTGGACGCGGAAGAATCTTCAATTGGGCGAAAGCAAGAAAGCACAGCGCCACGCGACACCAGGCGATTGACGATTGGCGATCGACTTCTCCAGGGCAGTGTGAGCTTATTTCAACAAGAACAAGTGATTTGGTTGGATTTTCTGGTCCGGATTATTTGTTTATTGTCATGAACTAAATCCCAATTTCTGGGGGAAACACCATAGGATGTAGCTATTTCTTGATTTGATGGATTGATTCATGATTCTTTTCTTCCAATCTCTATTGCATGAAATTACTTAATGCTTTGTGTTGACTGGCCACCAATACAACGATTTGTAGTTAATTAGGTTATTAGCGACAGTGAAACCCTAATAACTGAACCTATTTCATGTGACATAGTAACTTATCGAAGCGAAAGTGGATTAAATAAGGTACTATGCGGTCCTAAATAGGATATCGATCTTCAGGCTAGATAATTAAATCATTGAGCTACGACAGTAGGATTTGATTTAATTGTTTAGTACGTAGTAATTCCAGACAGGGATAGCTAGCACATTCGTGATATCCTGGCTGTAGTGGTATGGATTAAATTGATTGCAATATGTGAATTAATCTGGATAGGATAGGTAGTGAATCCCGGTGTTTCTCCCAGAGCTTTCTCCCATTGAATTTAACCCGACAGTTTTCACTTGCTTAATTTGTTTAGTTTATTTTACTTTTAGATAATTAGTCTCATTAAACCATTTTCACCTGTAGTTTGCTCTATAGAATCAATAAATCATTAGGTTGTACCAGTCCCTGAGAGACGATACCCGGACTTTCCGGTTTTACTACAAGATAGGAATTGAAGTTATACGCTTTTGCCCTATCAAGTTTTTGGCGCCGTTGTCGGGGACTGCCATACCTTATTTTTATTGATTTTTGTGAGTGAACTATTTTGATCTGGGTGTTAGTGTGCAGAAGAATTTTCAGGTTTATCCTCCTCGTGCATGCCTAGGAGGACGACCGGCGATTTACTGCCACTAGATCCGGAGATCGAGAAGACCTGCCGACAGAACAGGATGCAGGTCAAGTTAGAGAAGCAGCCAACCACAACTCCTAGGCCTTCCCTAACCCATAGTCGTCGACAGAGAGGACAGGCTTCATCACCTGTCATCCCTACACCACCGACACCACCACCTCGCATTATCGAGCCTGTCATCATGGCAGAACAGGATCGTTCGATCAGGGCTCGCTTGAATCGAAGGACTGGAGCCCAAGCTTCATGTGTTGTCATTCCGGCTGGGGATGCAACCATGGAGATTACCCCAGCATTCATCAACATGATCACCAATGGGTATACTTTCTCTGGGGCTAGCTGTGAGGATCCTCACGAGCATCTTCGCCGGTTTGCGAGCATATGTGATACGATTAAGAGCCCAACTGTGTCCGATGATGCAATTTGTCTTCTGATGTTCTCATTCTCTCTGATAGGGAATGCATCACACTGGTTTCAGAACTTAGCACCACGTTCCATCACGACATGGGCTCAGCTTGAGAAGGTCTTTTTGGATAAATACTTCCCACCTGCCTTGGCAATGAAGAGGCAAGAAGAGATTGTTACTTTTAAGAAGGCTGATGATGAGAGTCTGACTGAGGCATGGGAGCGCTATAAGGGGCTATTGATGAGATGCCCAAGCCATGGTCTTGAAGATTGGAACGTGATCATTATTTTCTTCAATGGAATCAGAAGGGAGTTCCTGGATGCCCTGAATAATGCTTCTCGAAATGGTTTCACAATCATGGAGGCACCAGCAGCATATGACCTTGTAGAGAAAATCTGTTCAGAAGCCACTGAATGGGGTAGTGAGACCAGTATTCGAAGGAGAGGAGGCTTGCATGAGATAGACAGAGTTGCAAGTTTAGAAGCAAAGATTGATGCTAAGCTGGATTCCAAGTTCGATGCACTCGAACGAAGGCTAGCTAAGATGGCTCTTGGTAGACAGGAGGAGGTTGCTTTGTGCGAATTATGTGAAGGTGCTCATCATAGGGATCTATGTCCACTAGTAGCTGATCAGTTGGATGATGTGCACTATATCAACAATCAGCAAAATCAAGGCCAGGGTGGTATGTATGCAAATACCTACAACCCGCAATGGAGGAAGCATCCTAACTTTTCCTGGACAAACAACAACCCAGCTGGTGCTCGCAACATTGCTCCTCCAGGCCTGCAGAAACAACAACCTCAACCATAGAAGAAACCACAACTTGAAGAATTGCTTCTGGCTCACATGCAGAAAACCGACAATAATCTGAAGGGTCTTGATCAATTTGTCACTCAACAGCTAGCCATCAACAATAATATGCCATCATCTATGCTAGCTATGGAGAGGCAAATAGGCCAGATGGCTCAAACTTTGGCAGATATTCAAGGTAGGATTCCCGGGACTTTACCAGCAAATACTGAGAGGAATCCGAAGGACGCCATGGTTGTAGCCGTCACCTTGAGGAGTGGAAAGGCCTTGGAGGATCCAGAGAGTTCAAGGAAGTCAACAAAATCTGAAAAAGAAGGAGTTGTAGAGGTAGAAGATGAAGAAAGTGCAAAAGCTGAAAAATCTGACTTGCACAGGCAAACTGCATGCAATCTGCCTGTGCAAAAGCATGCTGCCCGTGTACCTCAAAAAGTGGAAAAATTGAAGAAGGAAGAGGTAAAGCCTTATGAACCTCCCGCACCATTCCCTCAAAGGTTAATGAAGCCCATGGAAGACCCAAACTTCAAGAAATTTGTGAATATCTTCAAGCAACTTCATATCAATATACCGTTGGCGGAGGCACTTGAACAGATGCCTACATATGCTAAATTCTTAAGGGAGTTGCTGACGAAGAAGCGCAAATGGGCTGATCTGGAGAAGGTAACCCTTACTTCTAAATGTAGTGCTGTGATTCAGAATAAATTACCAGAAAAGAGGGATGATCCGGGCAGCTTCACCATTCCATGTGTCATTGGAGGTACAGAATTCAATAAATCACTTTGTGATCTTGGAGCAGGAATTAATTTGATGCCATACTCAGTATACAAGAAATTGGGATTGGAGATGTTCTTAAGCCTACTCGGATCACTCTCCAATTGGCTGATCGATCAGTGAAAATTCCAAAAGGAGTGGTGGAGAATGTATTGGTGAAGGTGGGGAAGTTTATTCTCCCAACATATTTTGTTATTCTGGAGATGGAAGAAGATCGAGGAGTGCCTCTAATTCTTGGGAGACCTTTTCTAGCAACTGGCGATGCACTCATCGATGTCGGGAGAGGCAAGTTGACATTCCGAGTAGGTAAGGAGGAGGAAACTTTTAATGTCTTTCAAGCTGATAATAATCATGATGCATTTGATGAACTTGAAAGTGGAGCTCGAGAAAGGAAAAATTCCTCTTCCTGTGATAGTGGACAACCTGAACAACTTTCACCTGTCCTATCTGCTCAGATTCTAAAATCAAAGCAAGGACAAAAATCATTGCCAGATCACCTCAAGTATAGATATTTGGGTAAGGATTTCAATCTTCCTGTTATTATTCCTTCTTCACTGACATTGAAACAGGAAGAGTACCTGCTTGAGGCGCTGCAGTACCACCTACGCCTCACTAAAGGGTCTAACATGCCAGCTAAGAAGGTCATATCCAATTTTCGCACACCTGGCCCTGCAGAGGTGACCAATGCAGCCAAAATCGCGCTTTAAAACTTAAAAACTTACGGTTTTACGCTTCTAGGACACCAAAACGCTTTCGTTTCCATATAAAATCTTAAGTGTATAAAATCGGGACTAAAATGCGCTTTAAAGCTTAATAGCTTACGCTTTTACGCTTCTGGTTCACTAAACGCTTTACGCTTTACGCTTTTACGCTTCTAGTTCACTAAAAGAGTAATTCATGAAAATACTTATATTTTAAAGGTAAATCACAAAACTATGATATATTTGAGATTAAAAGATACATATCAAGTACTTGGCTGCATTCTTAGTTTCAATAGAGTAATCTAATTCACCAGCTATGCCCTTCCCAAATTCACTAGTATAGAGTGGAATGTAGCTTATTATTAAGATATATGTTTATGAACTTATTGTTAAAATGCTATGAGTTTCTCAACTTTAGACATGAATTACAAGTATTTATTAACTTATCTAAACTATGTCCACTCATATTTTATCGTACTTAACACATTTTTCGTTATATTAAAGTATGCGTCAAAAACTTACGTTTTTACGCTCTGATTCTACGCTTTACGATTTTACCCATTTTCCATTTCTAGGTAGAATCGCGCTTTGACTGCATTGGAGGTGACTCATATGCTGGATGGAGGTTATGCGTTCTATCATTGCTCGGGAGGGTATGCTGGATACCTTTCCATACCCATTGGTTGAAAGCTCCATGAACGTCAGGCTGAGGACGTTAAACAAGCGCTTCTTGGGAGGCAACCCAAGATAAGTTTTCTTTTCTTTATTTTTCTTTTTAGTTGTGTCAAACCCGTGCATGTTTAGATTAGGAGTTGAACATTAGGGACAATGTTCCATCCTGAGTGTGGGGTGGTGAGTCTTAGTGTTGTTTGTCCCTGTTGCATGTGGTAAAAAAAAAATTGCCATTGGTGAGTCTTAGTGTTGTTTGTCCCTGTTGCATGTGGTAAAAAAAAATCCAAAAAAAAAAGTAAAAAAATTCTGTCATTTGGCTATGCACAGCCAAACTGCATGTAGTTTGCCTGTGTAAAAAGCATGTTGCCTGTGCAAAGCTAATGGCTAAAAAACACCTAAAAATCAGAAAAATCAAAAACAAAACCTTGTACTCTTGTGGTAACATGATGTAAATGACTGTGATGCCTTGAAAATGAGTTTGTGCTTGAATGAAATCATCAAAATCACCCCACTAGTGTTGAATTGCATAGTTCTTCACAATGAGCTTGAATGTTTTGACTGACTTGATATGCTTTGAATGAGCAACTCTTTTAGCAACATTCTCTTTTGTAGGATAGTGTAATGACTTTTGGTGAAGTAGTTAGGTGGTGAACATTGACCATTCGACATGTTTGGATACCGTGCTAACTTGCATCAATTGTGAGCTTTTGATTTGGCAACGAGTCTCTCTGTTTTGAATGTTTTATGATGGGGTGAA
Source organism: Linum tenue (assembly GCA_946122785.1). NCBI lineage: Eukaryota > Viridiplantae > Streptophyta > Magnoliopsida > Malpighiales > Linaceae > Linum > Linum tenue. The sequence continues at coordinate 10,524,113 of CAMGYJ010000011.1, read as the reverse complement.
CTGTATCTTTATAAAATGAGAAAACACTACCTGACAAGTAAAATATAAAAAATTTGCCATAACAATTAAAGTGTGGGTAAAAATGCCAAAATCGTGTGAGGCAATCACTCATTGTACATGGGGATGAGGAAAGATTCAATTGAGAATCGGTTCGCGACCGTACGATGTTGCTTATCAAGTACGATCCCCAGTTGAGTGAAGTTCCATTAGAGGATGTGAAATGACCCTCCACACGGACTGAGGATAAGGAGTTAAAAGAAGCCCTTATGCGAGTGCTGAGAAGCAGAAATTGCTCTTGCTCGGTCACCGGTAGTAAGAAACAAATCCCACTTGTACTAAATACGACTTCTCGGCAAGCAAAAGCAGAAAGAGAGAAAGCCTCTCCTTGTCATAAAAGGTAGTGATGTGCTTAAAGTTAAAATCATGTTTGCGAAAGGCTTCCCCCATTAGTTTTCGAGACTCATGCTTAATTAATTGCTTATGATTGGTGTGAGTAAGCCAGACTATCCTCACGAGATATGCACCTCACTGATGTGGTTAGATTCTCCTAATAACTGTTGCACCATAAGTTGTTCATCCCCCACTACCGACGATCGAAATTGAGTGTTGTTATTTGAGTTTTTCATGGATTTGAGTCAGTCAATGGTAATGGTTGCAAAGAACTTGAGTGTGGGGTGAAAGGTATGACCATTAAAGCACAACTTGTCCGTTGAGAAAGAAACTATTGACTACAACAAGAGTACAAGGAAAATTTTGTTTTGTTTGAGTGTTTGATTAGTGAGTCTATGGTGTGTCATTGTTATGGTTGGTTATGTGTTTGTGTCATTTGAGTCATTGCTTAGGGACAAGCAACAATTGAGTGTGGGGTTTGATAATCGACATTAATATATCGGATTCTTGAACTTTATGTGACTATCCTATGATCTGTTTAAGCCGATTGGTGCTATTTTAAGGCTCGCTAACCCGGAAATGGTTGAAAAACCATTATTGTCTAGTGCCATGAGTTTGATATGTTACAGGTGAAGAAAACACGAAAAAGAAGCGACTGCACAACAAGTAATTGGGCCAAAGCCCAAATGGATGGGACTTTGAATTAATGCTGGCGAATTTCTTGAATTGGGACGGAAATCCCTTGGAGAGGAAGAGAAGATTTTGGACTGGGACATATTTGGGCCTGGGCGGAAACTTAATTGGACAGAAATCAAAAGGGGGCGGAAGGGAGGAATAGAGTGGAACGAGGCAATTAAAGGAGCAGAGGCAATTTTGGAGCGGCGGATTTTAATTTGGGCAAGCGGAACTCAGCCTGGGGGAATTATCGTGGAGAATAGAAATCAGTAGCACGGGCCCATGTGACATATATTTTTTGGCGAGGGTTTCTCTTTGGCAGAAAAGACGAGAGCGGCCAGGGGAAACAAAAATCTCTGGACGCGGAAGAATCTTCAATTGGGCGAAAGCAAGGAAGCACAGCGCCGCGCGACACCAGGCGATTGACGATTGGCGATCGACTTCTCCAGGGCAGTGTGAGCTTATTTCAACAAGAACAAGTGATTTGGTTGGATTTTCTGGTCCGAATTATTTGTTTATTGTTGATTTGGAACATGATGAACAAAACCCTAATGTTTTATCTTAATTTCGTCATGAACTAAACCCCAATTTCTGGGGGAAACACCATAGGATGTAGCTATTTCTTGATTTGATGGATTGATTCATGATTCTTTTCTTCCAATCTCTATTGCATGAAATTACTTAATGCTTTGTGTTGACTGGCCACCAATACAACGATTTGTAGTTAATTAAGTTATTAGCGACAGTGAAACCCTAATAACTGAACCTATTTCATGTGACATAGTAACTTATCGAAGCGACAGTGGATTAAATAAGGTATTATGCGGTCTTAAATAGGATATCGATCTTCAGGCTAGATAATTAAATCATTGAGCTACGACAGTAGGATTTGATTTAATTGTTTAGTACGTAGTAATTCCCAACAGGGATAGCTAGCACATTCGTGATATCCTGGCTGTAGAGGTATGGATTAAATTGATTGGAATATGTGAATTAATCTGGATAGGATAGGTAGTGAATCCCGGTGTTTCTCCCAGAGCTTTCTCCCATTGAATTAAACCCGACAGTTTTCACTTGCTTAATTTGTTTAGTTTATTTTGCTTTTAGATAATTAGTCTCATTGAAACATTTTCACCTGTAGTTTGCTCTATAGAATCAATAAATCATTAGGTTGTACCAGTCCCTGAGAGACGATACCCGGACTTTCCGGTTTTACTACAAGATAGGAATTGAAGCTATACGCTTTTGCCCTATCAGGTGGCGGCTAGGGTTAGAACTCTTGAGGCTCTGATACCATAACACTTGTTTTAGGTTTTGGAATTTTCAGCTTGTTGTTCTCATTGCATTCCTTCAGCTTATATAGCTGAGTAGTTGGTAGTTTACAGAACAAGAAAAGAAGACAAACTTGAGAAAGAAGAAAGTACAATCTGATTTGGGAAATTGGACAAAATAAGAAGTTGGGCATTAGTTTGGTAATTTGCCAGAGACAACTTGACTCCAGCTTCTATACGCCGTCGTCTTGGTTGCAGTCGAGACTTCTCTTTGATACGGCGTCGTCTTTGCTTCATTGCGTGTTTCTTTGGGACACGGCGTCGTCTTCACTCCAACGGTCGACTGGTTTGAAGGCTTCTGCTCTGCTTCTGCATTTGGAATTGGCGAAGAAAAACCAGTGTTTTTCTCTGATAGGAAAGAAAAGGAAAGAATAAGGAAGACTCTCCGCTCCAAAAAAACCCTCCACAACTCCTCCGCCACCCACCACAGTTGCGAATCCACATCCATGCCACCAACCACTGCTTCGAATCCAGATCCTCTGCCGCTCAAGCCCCATGTCTTACTTAGATCATTCATGCAATCCTTGGCTCCACTGAGCACCAAATCCCCTTTTACAGATCGAGCCAAATCCGATATCATCCTCTAGTACTCCCCCTGTTCCAGAGTCCCGACCCTCATCTTCAAATCATCTTAGCCGCTCCTCCCAGGTTTGTCCAATATCGTCTTTGCGTGCGCCTTCGGCATCCTCTCTCCATTGTTTATTTGAAATAACCCCAATTGTTCTCTGTGATTTTAGGTTTTAGTCTTGGTTTGTGGGTTTATTGGATGCAGGTTCTGCTAACTGAACCACCGATCTGCCCCCACCCTGGCCTCCCATCGTAGATGCAGGTGTATGGCGTTATCATAAAACGTCAATTGCAGTTGTGGTAGGCTTCGCCCCCATCTCTAATTCAATTGCAGAGCTATGCTGCATTCAGATTCCCTAATTGCTCAATCAAATTATTTACAGCAAAATCACCAATTAGACAATGATAGATGCATTTGAGTTCCTTTGCTGCCTTATATATTGTTGTCATTGTTGGTGTCAAGCTTAATAATACGAGTGAGGAATCAGGAGCTAGAAAATCATAGATGGAAACTTAGGCTTTTTCGTGGTAGAAAAGAGTTATTGCTAATTGCAGTCTTGTGTTTGAGTAATTGATCCTCATTACTTTACATTCCAAAATCTTGTTGAGTTTGTGAGTCTCTTTACAGGTTGTGTGCAGATCGGCTCTTAGTCACAACAAATACAAGTTTAGTGCATATGTTTTGAGAAGTGATAACCAATTTGATAATCACCCGAGAAAAGTAAATAGAAAAGGTGAACTAGAATTGAGGTTTAATGATTCCACTCCTTGATTACTGCAATATAATTTTTCTTTAAATGAAGAACATAGATGGAAGAAAGAGGCACTAAATGATTCTGCCTATTCAATTTAGTTACATCGTAGCTAGGCTCCTTAGTTTACGGGTGAAAATACATACCAACTCTTGCGTTTATTGCTTCTTGATCTGACTGACATTTATGATTGTTCTGAACTTTCCAAAGCGTTTTCATGTTAATTGTAATGTTTGATTACCTACTGCAAAACATTTACTAGGAGTAGTTTGGCAAGTGATGTTGCAAGAATGGTTTTCACTAGCTTCTATTTTTTTCTACTGCTGAAAATTTTCCTGCTTCTGCTTTGGAACTGAAGGTACTATGGTTGTTGCTGAACTTTTTCTGCTGCTACTTTTCTGGTTTCCGCTAGCTTCTATTTTTGTTGTTGTTTGGAAAGTGATGCTGGAAGACCAGGAAAATCCCAGACAACTTTGAAAGTTCATAATGAAGCAGACAAGTTAAAGCCATATATCTGTCTTCTTTTTATTCATTGATTCTCACAGAGTCCCCCTCCCACATGTAATGTGATGAAGCAAGTCATAGGACTTATAAAAACTGGTATAACGTGTTGGGAAAATACAAAGAGAGTAAAAATAACATGTTGTGTTCATTTGTTGTAGGATAAGTTACTTACCAAGAGAGGAGCAGCTGGTTTCACAATCAATGGAGTCGACAGTGAAGACTAAAGAGGACATGCATCAACTGCAGAGGAAGATGACAGAAGGGTGAAGCACGAGAAGCTAGTTTAACTTTGCACGTTTTTTAGTGAATTGGTAATTTTGTTTTCGGACCAAGATAGAAACTACTCGAGCTTATTTTGTTGAAGCATTCATATTTTGTGATATGATTAATTAGATAGTTTCCACGTGCCTAAAATGTTTCATGAATTAGATTTTCTTAGCATTGAAGGGCATGATATATATAATGCCGAGACTTGTTAATTATTTCAAAAGTGATTTCTTCTTGTTACTTTTGGAAGATTTCTGGTTATTTTAGCAAATATAAATTACAATATTTGGTCTGACAAATGGTTTAATAAAAATCTGAGAAATCCCGTGACCATTGAAATAAAATTGTTACCATGGCAATTACATCATTGTAAATATTGGACAAAATCCCGTGACAAATAACTCAATTTGTCATGGGATATACCGTGACTTTTTCATATTTTTGTCACGGTAAGTTTACCGTGTTCAATACTTAGTCAGGGGGAGGTTCCGTGACAAACAAAGATTATTTGTCATGGGAATCTCCCCGTTATTATATGATTATGATCACTGGATTTCCCGTGACTAAGTTCATCGGTCACGGGAATTAAATGTTTGGTCACGTAAAATCCCCTGATTGAAAGTGAATTTTCCTGTAGTGGGGGGAGTGTTGCGGTTACTGAACCGTGTTAGTATTGGGCCTTGTTGGTCCTCATCTTATTCATTGGGTTAGGGTTTTAACCCCAAGTCTTTCTCTATATAAACTTAGCTACGAGTAGAGGTGGCAATTGGATCGGATTCGTGGATTGGATTGGTGGATCCATGGATCAAATGGATTGGATCCAATGGATTGGTGGATTGATCCATGAATCCAAATGACATACAAGGCTTGGACCAAAATGTAAATTTTGAAAAGTTTAGGTACTAAAATGTCATAATGAAAAAATTTAGGTACCAAAATGTAATTTTCCAATGATATTTTTCGTATAAAAATATAAATTTTAGGTACCAAAATGTAAAATATAAAAAATATAGGTACCAAATCGTAATTTGCCATTTGGATCCATGGATTGATCCATGAATCCACCAATCCAATTGGATTTGGATCAAATGGATTGGATTTAAATGGATTGGATTAGGTGGATAATTTGGTGGATGGATTGGATTCATGGATTTGGATCATAATTGCCACCTCTAGCTACGAGATTGTCGTAAGCAAGCCGTCAAGATGTAATCCTAATAAGAGATCAGCTGTGAGCTCTTATGAGCTCACCGTAGATTAGTCTCGATCAATCAATCGATCGTGAATATCACGTAAAATCGTTGTCTCGTGTGTTGTTACAATTCCGCATCATCAAATTTTTCATGGGGTCTACATATCGATAGAGTCATAAAAACATTTTCTGTTTGCCGCCTTAATTATCACGCGATTAACTTGACAAAACCAATTGACTTAGAAGAAAAACAAGAGACAAAACCAATTGACTTTGAAGAAGAACAAGATAATTCTTTTGGATTAGATATATTTTGGTCAATGCATGAAAGTTGAAAAATACAACAATATAGAAGAGAGATTAATGAGGACGGATTAGGATGGGTAGTTCTAATTCTAATCTCTTCTGTGTTAATTAGTGCACAATCAGGTTAACTTTTCTTCTTGTTCTTCTCCTCCTCATCCTTTGACATGATTAGCACTTGAGAAGAGTCAACTCATTGTGGTTTGAAGATTCAGCCGAGTAGATGGCTGCATCCATTTGCCAGCTCGGCCTTCCAAGTGTGAATTCTAAATCCAGAAACACCCCTTCTCTCTTTTCCTAAATCATACATATATTAACAATTAATTAAGAAAAATAATGTCATTAGAAAGTGACGTTGTGTATATATATGGTATTAATGTTCATCGTACGTTCTATTTGTTGTGTACCTTAATCACCGTTATGTCAAGCGGGTTAAATTGAGAACGAGTCAATGCGACCCAATGGTGATCAGGGTTTGATCTATTGTAGTTGTCTCTGACAATGGCAAACATGACATAAACAAGGATTATTAATTATTCTAATCATCATTAAATATATTAGCCGAGGTGTGATGCCAAAATAACAACAAGGATATGTGTTAATTAAGATGCAAAGAAACTTCATTTAAGAATAAAGATGCAAAGAAATGACAATGTCAATATAATTTAATAACAAAAACAAACAAATCATTCCAAAAGGTCTAGAATATTAGGTTATCGTTGTGTAAGGATGATGCGTATAAATTTGAAAATAATCAAGGTGCATAATTCGCAATAACACAATGTTTAATCTTCCATATCATTGAAGTAGAGTCTGACTAGAGGGGTGAAAGTCAACAAAGTTGAAATCCAACAAATGTAGGTTGGAGATTGACTCGTTAATTACTATATCTATGGGGTTGTGTAATGTGTACAGTAACAAGAAATGGAATTTAGAAATACCATCGAGAATTGAACCAAAATAAAAGGAGGAAAAAGGGCTACTCCTTTAATTTGACCCTTCAGCTGGTTTTGTTTGGGCTAAGGGTACATTGGGATAGAGGGGAACGATAAGACAATCCGACAGATATGGAGAATGTAAGTCTGTCTTGGTTTGAAAGTAGAGGAAGAAAAGAAGGGCACAAAATGAAGTTAATGCTTAATACTACACCTAGAAAAGCCATAGGGGAGGGGTGCCAAACAAACTTTTCATCAATGTGGATGTAAGACTTTGTGTTTGTATCATTCCCATTAGGGTTTTCAGTTCGGTTTGGAGAGACCGAACAAACCAAATCGTTAAGGAGAATTATTGATTTTAGAAATACAAGTACCTTTAATAGTTTGGTGTCGATTTCGAGAAACCGAACAAACCAAACAGAGGGAGAGTGCATCAAACATTTCAACCTTACAAGGGCATGCATCACCGACCTATGAGCAAATGAGTTTCTGTTTAAGGTATTAAAAAACTGATTTAAATCGAAAACATAAAATTGATATTCGCGCCATAATCCTCACCACTACATCGAGATATTGGTAAAACCACACGAAAAATAAAACAGCTCTGATGAGCTTATAATTACTGTACCATCTGGTTCTATCTAGTATAGATTAATCATTACTACGGATAAATCTTCTGAATTATCCATAGCAATGACCAAGTAATGACACAAGATATGATGAAACCTAAATTGTTTGGCAAGAAAGGAGAATATATATGCTAATATGCATAAATATCAATGCTTCTTCTTCTTCTTTTTTTTTTTGGGGTGAAAGGCCAACAATGTTCCTTGTTTGTTCCTTTGGTGTGTGTGGATGTGGGTGTTAAATGGGTTGTGGATTATTATTAATATGTCTTTTTGTAAATTGTTGTTCTGAAACCACACTACTTGACTCTCTTTTTGTGGGCTTATGGAAAACAAACAAGTTAGTTAATGACAATGAGACATTAATGAGCAATAAGCCTCCATTAATTAATCAAACTTAATTAATAGAGGAAACTCCAAAAAGAGAATTAAAGAACTCACTTTTGGGGTGGTTGGTTATTGATGAGGAAAACATGAGGAGAAGAGTCGGTTTCATTATCTGCTCCTCCTCCTCCTTCAACTGTTGGAAATGTGTATGAATAGCTTTGAAAGCTATAGAGTCTCAAGTGGAAAAACTACCACATTGGTAGTTTTACTTGGTGAAATGAGTATAAAGATAGGAGCCTCTCTCCTAAGGGCATGCCCCTTGGGGTGACCCACTTTTGTGGGAGAGGGAGGACCTAACGGACCACCACACACATGCGCGCGCCGTCCGACCGGTCGGTCGGTCAGATGGATGGATGGATGGATGGATCACTTGAGACTATATACATATTTTTTGGAGAAATTCCGAACGAAATTAATTATTTAATAATTAATTATTAATCGGTTACTCTGAGGAATATTCCAAGGGATAATCGATTGAAAAGGAATATTCGAAGGATAATCTCCGCAGGATTTATCCTAACCGACGGTTTTAATTAAGGAAGTAATTATCTTCCTTAATTAATCCGACTTATTCCCCAAGCAAGAGGGTATATTCCTAGGGGTTCGGCTCCTATAAATAGCCGCCTCCCCAGCCCCTCTAAACACACCACAACGAGCATAAACACAATAGAGAGAGTGTTCAGAGAGCTCCGGTTTTCGCACAAAACCGCGAGTACACAGAGGAGCTGTTTTATCCTGGAGACGACCGGTTGATAGTCTGCCGTGCGCATCGAGGGAAGTGCCGCGAACGTCTTAAAGAAAGCGACCTAGTCCGCGACTCAGCTCCAGATTCGGTATCCTCATCTTGTTGTTGTTCCGTTTCTAACAATTTTAAGACGTTCGGCTGCTGCTATGTCGACTGAACAGAACAACATGGCCGGATCTGGTGCTGTCGATATCAATCGACCGTTTCGCTTCGTTGGAGTCAACTTTCGTCGCTGGAAACAAAAGATGGAGTTTTACCTGACGACCAAGAAGTTGGCACACTGCCTCACTAGCATGCCCGTCGAGCTGCCGGAAGAAGCGATCGATGAGGAGAGGACTGCTGCTGCTAAGGAAAGGGAGCATGACTTCCTATGCAAGGGCTACATCCTCAACGGCCTGGCAGACGACCTCTACGACTACTATGCGGACAGCAAGAACACCGCAATGATGGTCTGGGATGCGCTCCAAAAGAAGTACGACACGGAGGAGGCTGGAGCTAAGAAGTATGCTGTCAGCCGCTACCTGCGCTATCAGATGGTGGATGACAAGTCTGTCGAAGTTCAGTCCCACGAACTTCAGAAAATAGCTCACGAGATCGTCTCTGAAGGTATGCCTCTGGACGATCAATTTCAAGTTGCTTGCATTATTGATAAGCTGCCCCCTTCGTGGAAAGATTTTAAGAATATGCTTAGACATAAAACCAAAGAATTTTCATTGGAAAGTTTGATTACTCGCCTAAGGATTGAGGAAGAGTCCCGCAAGCAGGATATGAAAGAAGAGGTGATGGTCGTCACTGCTAAACGACCCACCCCTAGAGCTCTTAAACCTAACCAGAAAGGGTTTAAGGGTAAGAACCAGCAGGTCCGCCCCCACCAGAATGGTGCCTCTCGAGGTAACCAAAGGGTCATGGCCCAAACCTCTAAGAATGACCCACCGTTTATCTGCTTTAACTGCGGAAAACCGGGTCATATGGCAAAAAAGTGCAGGAACAAGCATAACCTCGCCGCTGCGGCCAGGGTTAACTTGACAGAAGAGGATTTGGTAGCCATGATCACAGATATGATCGCTGAAGTTAACCTCACCGGTGACTCAGAAGGATGGTGGCTGGATACAGGTGCATCGAAGCATGTATGCAACAATCGTGCTATATTTAAAACATACGAAGAAGCACCTGCTGACAAGAAAGTGTTGTTGGGGACTACTCACACCACTATGGTTGCTGGTTCTGGTAAAGTGGAGCTGAACTTCACCTCTGGGAAGAAGATGGTGCTCAAGGATGTGTTGCACACTCCAGAGATAAGAAAGAATCTTGTGTCGGGATATCTTCTTAATAAGGCTGGGTTTAATCAATCTATTGGGGCAGACTTGTATACCCTTACTAAGAATGGGAGTTTTGTGGGAAAGGGATATGCATGTAATGGGATGTTCAAGTTGAATGTCGAAATTAATAAGATGAATTCTTCAGTTTACATGGTGTGTGATTTGAATGTTTGGCATGCTCGTCTTTGTCATGTGAACACACGAATTGTGAAGAATTTAAGCAAGCTAGGACATATCCCTAAACTCTCAATGAATGAATTTGATAAATGTGATTTCTGTAGCCAAGCTAAAATAACGAAAACGCCCCATAAATCTGTGAGTAGAGAATCAGAACCCTTAGATCTGATTCATTCTGATATTTGTGAACTAGATGGGACGTTAACTAGGTCTGGCAAGAGATACTTTATCACTTTCATAGATGATTGCTCTGATTATTGCTTTGTTTATTTGATGAAAAACAAAAGTGAAGCCCTTGACATGTTCAAGGTATTTGTGGTTGAATTCGAAAATCAGTGCAATCGAAAGATAAAAAGACTTAGGAGCGATAGAGGATCAGAGTATGACTCTAATCCCTTCAAGGAATTCTATAGCTCACATGGTATCATTCATGAAACCACGGCACCATATTCACCAGAGATGAATGGTAAAGCTGAGCGGAAAAATAGGACATTTACAGAATTAGTTGTGGCTATTATGCTCAATTCTGGAGCTGCTTCTTCTTGGTGGGGTGATATTTTGTTGACGGTTTGCTATGTGCTAAATCGTCTTCCAAAAACAAATAGAAAAGAATCACCCTATGAGATATTGAAGAATAAGCCACCTAATCTGTCCTATTTAAGAACGTGGGGCTGTTTGGCCTACGTAAGAATTCCTGATCCTAAGAGGGTTAAGTTGGCTAGTCGAGCATATGAATGTGTCTTCGTTGGCTATGCGGCCAATAGTAAGGCATATAGATTCTATGATTTGAATGCTCGTACAGTAATAGAATCCATTGATGCTGATTTCTTTGAGACACGATTTCCATTTAAAACGAGAAATAGTGGGGGTAATGTACTACCCGCTATTAGAGATAACGGAACAAGTGGGGGTGTTGGATCTGAGGATGAACTCAGAAGAAGTAAAAGAGCTAGAATCTCTAAAGATTTTGGTGATGACTTTACTACAGTATACACCCTAGAGGATCCAAAAAGTTTGCAGGAAGCACTAACTTCCATAGATGCAGACTTTTGGAATGAGGCCGTTATAGATGAAATGGAATCGTTAGAGGCTAATAAGACTTGGCATCTAACAAACTTACCTCCTGGCTGCAAAGTCTTAGGTAATAAATGGGTTCTAAAAACGAAACGGAAACCTGATGGTGCAATCGAAAGGTTCCGAGCTCGCCTAGTAGTCAAGGGCTACAGGCAGAGAGAGAATATAGATTTCTTCGACACCTATTCACCAGTATCTAGAATAACATCCATTCGTGTCATGATTGCTCTTGCTGCCTTGAACAATCTCGTGGTACACCAAATGGATGTTAAGACTGCTTTTTTGAACGGTGATCTAGATGAAGAAATCTATATGGAACAACCAGAAGGGTTTGTTATCCCTGAACATGCCTCGAAAGTCTGTAAGTTGGACAAATCATTATATGGTTTGAAACAGGCTCCAAAACAGTGGCATGAGAAGTTTGACACTCTCGTTCTCTCACATGGCTTTAAGGTGAATGAAAGTGACAAGTGTATTTACTGCAAGACAGAGAATAGCACTTGCACTATCATATGTTTGTATGTAGATGACATGTTGATATTTGGTACAAATATTCACGTGGTCAATGAAGCGAAAGCCATGTTAAAAGAGAGCTTTGAGGTGAAAGATCTGGGAGAAGCAAAGTTTATGCTTGGAATCCAGATAACTAGAACAGCAAATGGTTATTCTCTAGATCAATCTAGTTACATAGAGAAGATCTTGAAGAAGTATAACTATTTCGACTGTAAACCTGCGTGTACTCCGTATGATGCTAGTGTAAAGCTATTCAAGAACACTGGAGACAGTGTAAGACAAACAGAATATGCTAGCATCATTGGCAGTCTCCGTTATGCTGTGGATTACACTCGACCAGACATTGCATATGTCGTGGGATTGCTTGGCAGGTTTAACAGCTGTCCTAGTAGAGAGCATTGGAATGCTATAGAGAGGGTCATGAGATACCTCAAGAGAACAGCAAACCTTGGTATACACTATCAAAGGTTTCCCGCTGTACTAGAAGGGTATAGTGATGCGGATTGGAATACCCTATCAGATGACTCCAAGGCAACCAGCGGATATGTTTTTAACATCGCTGGTGGAGCTGTGTCTTGGAAGTCAAAGAAACAAACAATCCTAGCTCAATCAACTATGGAATCAGAGATGATAGCACTAGCAACGGCTAGTGAAGAAGCAAGTTGGTTGAGAGGATTGTTGTCAGAGATTCCCCTATGGGAAAGCCCGGTCCCTCCGGTATTGATACATTGTGATAGTACCGCAGCTATCGCTAAAGTTGAGAACCGGTTCTATAACGGAAAGAAACGACAGATTCGTCGTAAGCACAGTACTGTTAGAGAACTCCTAACGATAGGAGCAGTGAGGGTGGATCATATAAGATCCGAACAGAATCTAGCTGATCCTTTGACGAAAGGATTACCTAGAGAGAAAGTCCAGAATACCGCCAAGGGTATGGGACTTATGCCTACCGAACCATGGACTACAAGTGATGGTAACCCGACCCAATAGACTGGAGATCCCAAGAAAAGGGTTCAATGGGTAATAACAAGTCATGAGTAGTATGCGAAAAACTCATGCATAATGAAGCATGAATCCCAAAGCAATGGAGGTTGAGTTAATAACTCTTAATGAGATCTATACCCTATGTGGGGTGGAGTACTTTACTTTGGGGGTACTCCTGATAGACTCACCTATGTGAATGTGGGAGTGGGGCCGCTCCCTATGGAACTTTGAGAGGCACAAAGTTGTTAGAGCGTTCACTAAACCAGGATAACGTGCAAGGCCATAAACGCACGGGCTAAGAAGAGAACACAACTCAATGAAAAGATCCGGTGTGCTACACTGTCTGAGATAGGGTTCAAGACTACGAGTCCCCTTATGAAATCGGAAGTGTAACCACTACGCTAAGGTTCAAATCTTCGCGATACCTTAGCTTATGCCCGATCTTATGGAACTGTTGATGCTCAGAGATAGTTTCAAAACTATTCAAGTGGGGGATTGTTGGAAATGTGTATGAATAGCTTTGAAAGCTATAGAGTCTCAAGTGGAAAAACTACCACATTGGTAGTTTTACTTGGTGAAATGAGTATAAAGATAGGAGCCTCTCTCCTAAGGGCATGCCCCTTGGGGTGACCCACTTTTGTGGGAGAGGGAGGACCTAACGGACCACCACACACGCGCGCGCCCCGTCCATCCGTCCGACCGACCGGTCGGTCGGTCGGTCGGATGGATCACTTGAGACTATATACATATTTTTTGGAGAAATTCCGAACGAAATTAATTATTTAATAATTAATTATTAATCGGTTACTCTGAGGAATATTCCAAGGGATAATCGATTGAAAAGGAATATTCGAAGGATAATCTCCGCAGGATTTATCCTAACCGACGGTTTTAATTAAGGAAGTAATTATCTTCCTTAATTAATCCGACTTATTCCCCAAGCAAGAGGGTATATTCCTAGGGGTTCGGCTCCTATAAATAGCCGCCTCCCCAGCCCCTCTAAACACACCACAACGAGCATAAACACAATAGAGAGAGTGTTCAGAGAGCTCCGGTTTTCGCACAAAACCGCGAGTACACAGAGGAGCTGTTTTATCCTGGAGACGACCGGTTGATAGTCTGCCGTGCGCATCGAGGGCAGTGCCGCGAACGTCTTAAAGAAAGCGACCTAGTCCGCGACTCAGCTCCAGATTCGGTATCCTCATCTTGTTGTTGTTCCGTTTCTAACATCAACTTCATCGATCATGTCTTGTTCACCATTATCATGATCACTGCAGCAATGACTGATTCCATGGCCAGGAATTTGGTTCAGATCATCATCGTCTTTCTCTGTCATCTCTCCTCCTGTAGACCGTATAAGAATACTACATCATTACATTTTCTGAATGTCAGGAGAGAGAGAGAGAGTTAAAATAAACGGTAATGTATAATTACCTGCTGGTAGTCCTTTGTCCGTTACCGTTCTATACATCTGCAGGCACCAACCAAGGCACAATCAGAACAAGAAGAGGGTCTCGTGTTGGAATAATGGAATTACTTAAATAGAGGTTAATAAAAAAATTAATTTATATCACCCTAATGGAAAAAAAAAATACCTGTAAGTGGCTCTTGACGTGAGCTAGGGTTAGATCCCTCACGTTCATCAGCTCTAACACCGATTTCGGCGTCGCTCCTATTATATATATATAGGAAATGATTCTTGTATATAAGTGTCCACCAATTTCAAAGAACCCAAAAATAAAATAAATCGATGATGAGGTGGACTTACTTTGATGGCCGCCGAGGAGCTGGACGGCGTGAACGAAGTGAGCGTGGAGGGTGGTGGTCCATCTCATCCTCGGCGCTCTAACGCTCCTCCTTCCACCGCCACCGCCGCTTCTCTTGAAATCCCTGCCGTAGATTTGCGGCTGATAGTGGTGGTAAGAAGCGGAACGAACCCCCATCATATGCATCGAGTGATGGCTTTGTTGGTGATAATAATGATGATGAACATGACCGTCGAGCGTCCCCAATCTGAGGAAGCCGTCGGGAGCCGTGTTCTTGCTGTGGTCGTGGCTGGAATCGCTGCCGCCGGAATCCGTAGTGGTGGAACCGCTACTCCTGCTGCTCTCGCTGTAGGAAAGGTCGGCCACCGCCGCGGCGGTGGAGGGGAGGCTGATGTGGAGGGAGAGATCGGGGAAGTGTGGTGGTGATGAAGGATCCTTTCTACTACTACTATTACTTCTCATCATCATACCCCAAATAAAAAAAAAGGGTTGGTTGCTGTTTTTGAGCTTTTATGATGATGATGATGATATGATGAGTGGCTTATGATTTGGTTGCATGGAGATAAGCACCCGCTTCGAAAGAGATGGACAAACAAACTCACCGTCAAAAGCAACGGAGGAGAATGGCAATGGAGAGAGAGAGAGTTTCTTCTTTTATCTGGTTTATAAAGTGGGTGTTTCGATGGACCACTGGGAGAGAAGAAACGAGGGATGAAGGAAGGAGAAGGGAATGTATTAAAAAAAAGGTACTGATGAAAAGGAAAGTATTTAAAAAAAAAAAGATGAAAAGGAAAGCTACTTTCAAGGGTCCTGCATAAATACACGGTAAACGACCTTCTCACTGTGTCAAGACTCAAGAGAGTAACTTTTTACCATCCACGGAGAAATTTTACAGTGCTATATAGTTTTGGTGCTATAGGTTTTGACTTTTATGGTACAATTTAAAATTGTACATTTACCTTATGGTACAACTTCAGATTGTACCTATACTTTTTGTACAAATTCTTTTATGGTACAACTTGAACTTGTACCTTTATGTGATGGTGCAACTTCTAGTTGTAAAGTTGTACCATAACATAATGGAACAAATTGCTTTATGGTACAACCTAAACTTATACATTTAATATTATGGTACAACTTTGAGTTGTACATTAAAGCACCAATACTATATAGCATAGTAGAAGTGCTCTCCACTCTGGGTGAATTAAGGAGGACTTAAATGGAGAGGATAGTCACAGAACTTATTCACTCTCTCTTTCCACAGAATGAATTTATGAATAATAGAGAGAGGTAGGGAATATGACTGGGTACGTAGCAGATCAGGACAGAGGTGTAAATATATAACGGCGGTGTTTGCAAGGACTCGGAGAAATGGCTGACTGGCTGGATGTGGAGAAATCATTCATTATATCTGAATTTGGAAGGGGAGAGACTAGACAAGGACTTTCATTTTACTGTTCAATGGAATATTTTGAAGGGTATTTATGACTTATAAGATAGGGAGAGGGGGATTGAGTCAATCTTTGTACGTGGACACCGGGCCGAGCCGTTCACGGGCTTGTACGGCACGGTTAAAGTCCGGCACGAGCACGGGCACGAAATATATGGGTCAGCCCTTCACGAGTACGAATTCTTTACGGGTCGTGCCGGGCTTAAACTTAATGGGCACGGCCGCACGTGCACGACTTGGTATGTAGATGGGCCGTGGCGGGCCTAATATTTTCAAAACCTAATTGAGTGTAAGAACGAAAATAGCACAAAAAGAATATTAATTTGATAAAAAAATAAATATAAAAAGTATACTAGGTTCAAATATCGCAAATATAAGTACAAAAATAATTATTTATTGTCGTTAGAAGTGATTATTAAGATATATACGTAATTACTACCATAACAAAACACGGACGAAGAATTTAACAAAGTAACTCGTTACGCTTCCAATTTTTTTCCCCCTTTGTTGTTATGTTTCTTAAATATTCTCGGTTAAAACTTTTATACTCCGTCCAATTTTTTTCCTTCTTTTTCATCCCCTCTTTTATTTTCTTCCTTTTCATTAAACACAAATATGAGCATGACATGAGCACGAGTAGGCACGACACGATTCAAACCGCACCCGAGCCCGGACCGAACCTAACAAAAGTAACAAATAGGCTTGCACGGCACGACACGAAAACTGAAAGATCGTGCCAAGCACGACACAAAATAAATGGGTCTGAAACGTGTTTGGATCGTACCTTCTCAAGTACGGCCCAGCGCCCATTTACAGTCAGTGTCCTCTTCTCTCTTACTCTTCTGTATTACACTACACAGTCCTCTTCAATGTTCATATAGAACTGTGTGACCACTCCTTGCCCCTCCTAAACTACTAATCCAAATTCAAGAGACAACTTTATGCGGTGTGTTTATCACGGGATGGGATATTATAACAGGAGATTAAACAGTTGTGTTAATTTGTCGAATTACATGTATCCTCCCGTCGCGCGTTCGTTATTTGGAGATCAACAGTAAATAACTTACTAAATACATCATTGGAAGACACCAACCATGGCTAGAAACATTTCGAACCCAAACATTAAATTTTCGGGGATGGCTCAAGCTGAAGAAATGGAGAAAACACATAGATAGTAACATGACGCTGAACTAATCTGCAAATGGATCAACCAAGATATCATATGAATTGTTTCCCTACCTGCATGTTCCTCGATGAAGCTATATCCATGCATGCATAGTTCACAACAAGAATCTTGTATCTTCTCTAAAACACCACCAAACATAATTGAAGCAAGGAATTGTGGGTTAGAAATTATTTAATGAAGAGCCAACCAACCAATCCTAATAACTCGGAAGTCTATTGTTATCACTCTTTCTGCTACTCATTAGTTGCCTAATGTAGGGTGAACGTCATTGTCGGAATTGAGAGCACCTCATTCGAGAGGAAGAAGGTTGTCAAGAGATCTCCACCAATGTTGCATCCAGTCTGCAAATTTGTCTTTAGGACGAGCCTATCATAGTTACATTTGATCATGTCTGGAGTCTGGACTTGATGTAGGCAATTTTTCAATTGTCCTGATCTTGCCTACGACAATACAATGGTTTATGGACTTCAAAAGAGACCGCCAGGTACGTAACTTCAACCTCCAACCAGCAATGGTAATGGACAGGTCCGGGGCGGGTATCTCGATACCCATACCCGCCTCGCGACAGGTCGGGTAATTTATTATTGGTCGCGGGTTGGGGTAAGTCAACCCAATGGGTATGCAATTTATAATTTTATATGGAAAACATTAGAAATATTCGTTATTATCATTTTAAGACCAAGAAAACAACCCATATAACGATAAATGCAGATAAATTATTAGAGTAATTGAGATTTTCACTAATTTACAAATTTATTATAACTAAAATATGATGTAATAAAAGGAAAATTCTAAGTAATTTTACTAAGATTACATATAACGGGTCGAGAATGGGGTGGATCAGGGCAGGTCGGGTCGACAAGAGTACCCATGCCCGCCCCAGTCCAAAATAGTCCAAACAAGTCAGGTAAAACGGGTCAGGTCGAAATTGCCATCCCTATATTTAGCAATAAGGTATTGCATAAGCCAATCATGAAGATTCCATTATGGGGAAAAGCACCAATTCTAAAAAAGAAGATGGTATATGCGTGTATGTTAACCTGGAAAAATCCCTAAAAAAAACCTGGAAAAATCACAGTATCACCGCAACACATGCAGAACTAGGGATGGCAACAAAACCCGAACCCACGGATACCCACCTGACTCAACCCGGTCAACGCGGGTAAAACCCGTGTTGACGGGTTTTGAGCTGGGTTTGGGTTTAAACCGCTACACTATTCGCCGGGTCGGGTTGGGTTTGGGTTTAGGTAAACCCGCCCCATGGGTACCCGTCCACACACATATAATTACTTTCCCGGTATATTTAATATTCTAAATAATATATATTCCTTAAACAATTAATATTCTTTATATTTGTGGAGACATATATAATTTGTGTTTCTAATTGTTTAGAATGAAGTTGATATTATGAAGTGGAGAGTGAAGAAACTTAGTTGACGAGTAACAAGCTTTCAATTAATCTTATTGTTTATAGATATTTATCTTTAACTTTGAACAATTTGTATTGATTATTTGCGGTTTGCTTGTATGCTCTAGATTGTTTTTTTGTATGAATAATTTGTATGAGAAAATTAATGTTAAACTTTTATTTTGAAAGAAACTTGTTATTGTAAATTTTTTACCACAAAAACCCACGGGTACCCATGAACCAGCGAATACCCAGCGGGTTGGGTTGGTTTTGAGTTTTTCAAACCCAGTGGGTTTTACCCCGGATTTTTTTGACGGATAAACCCATGGATTTGGGTTTGACAAAACCCACCCCAACCCGACCCATTGCCATCCCTATGCACAACCAATGAGATTTATTCTATTACCTTCTTCTTAGCAAAAAGTTATAGTCATTCTTTTTAAAAATACATTCTTGAAACCTTCAAAGTTATACATAAAAAATACATTAGTTAAAAATAGCAATCTTATTACA
The DNA here is from genome assembly GCA_946122785.1 of Linum tenue. Taxonomy (NCBI): domain Eukaryota; kingdom Viridiplantae; phylum Streptophyta; class Magnoliopsida; order Malpighiales; family Linaceae; genus Linum; species Linum tenue. Next base: position 10,505,049 of record CAMGYJ010000011.1, on the reverse strand, counting down.
TACAACAAGAGTACATGACCTAATCAATTACATAATTGAGGTCATACTTTTAATATACAGAGCAACGTAATTGCTAAATTATTGATATGATGGTGACATTTTTGTAGTCCATTCTTGCCTAGGAGTTTCACTTCATATGTATTTGTTTTTTTAAACAGAAAATACTGATCCTTGTAATTATTGGTAGTATTTTAGCTGTGGAAAATTCATGAAAATAATCTACCATATAAATTTAGTGAGTTATAACTAACTAAAATTTTCCTTTTGTTTTATATAAAAAAAAACAATAGGGCATGCATGTTTTGGTTCGAACTTGTGATTTATCAGAAATTAAATTACTAATAATAATTTATTAATTATCTGGGCATGGTGAGTGAGAATGAACAAACTTCATAGAAGGCTCTCGTTATCAAGTTTCCATGCATGTCATGTGCCTATTCTGTAAATGCTATTAATACCAAATTAGTAGCTAATTAATTATATCAAAGACGGTGGGTCGTCATTTGAGTTAAAAAGAAAGATGTGACAAAAGGTTTATCTAAGAATTTATCCCAGATTGAATCTTGTAATTACTTACTTTTGAACTAATAAGATTTGTAGTGAGTCTAGTGATCGATCAAGAAAAATAATGAGGTGCAAGGAGAGGAAGACTCACAGAGCATTAATGCTATATTTCTCGGCGTCAACGTGGGAGGAATTTCTGCTCACGTGACCTAACGTAGCTTACAGACGGTTTGGTAACAAATGAATCAACAATTCATTTCATTTTGAAATGAATTATCCTGTAGAATTTATTGTCAAATGAAATCTTGTATTTGGTATGTTATATTCAAATCCTTAGAAATAAAATGAATTGGCGTGCAGAATTCATTGTCAAATGAATTTCTGTGTTTGGTATGTCATATGTATAAGTAATTTAGTTAATAAAAGAAAATAATTATATTATTCTATTATAATTAGTAAATAGTTTTGGAATTCATTTGGAAATTCCATCTCAATTCCTCGGAATTGCTATAACTAGTTCCAATTCCATAGAATTCAAAATGTAGAATTGAAAATGAATTTTTGTAAATACCAAACACAAAAATGTTTCATTTCAACATGAATTCCACAAAACTTATGGAATTCATTTATACCAAACGGTATGTTAGAGTTAGATCAACGTGAGTGTTTTGGTTTAATATTATTGTTTTGATTTTGTTCCCTTTCTCTTGTCAAAACTCAGAAACTTGGCCTCGTCTGCCAGCCCATTAATTCTCTGGATTTGTTTTGTAATATTCATTAGCCGTGTAGTGAAAGGATGCTGACTTAATTAAGGGAATTGGGTTCAGCATTTATAATTGTTTAACAATTCTCCAAAGGGTCAGCGCCTGATCCGCTCTTGATTACTCAAATTCCAAATAAGAATGGTAAATGCCATTTAGTTATTGATAATATTAAATCAAGTTATGTTTAGCCATTAAAAAATATTAATATCAATTTTGGTCATTCGAATTACTAAAATAGATCACAAATAGTCACTCTTTCGTTAGCCTCCGTCCAACTCTGGTCACTCGAATTACTTTTTTTTTTTTTTATGAATGTCACTCAAATTACTGAAACATGTCACATTTAGTCACTCTCCGTTCGCCTCCATCCAACTCCGTTAATGGAGTTTGACAGAAATTAATGGGAGAGTGACTAAATGTGACATGTTTCAGTAATTCGAGTGACAAAATTGATATTAAATTTTTCTAGTGATTAAACATGACATGATTTAGTAATCTCAGTGACCAAATGTGGCATTTACCCAAATAAGAATAGAAGTGTATATTTATATGTTATCTTTGCACTGTGGGATTATTAGATCAACGTCTCTCTCTCGCACTAGCAAGCTACTTGATCAAGTACTTCATCCACTCATTGAAAAAAGGCTTGATAATTAGTGATGAATAGCTCCTATCTGTATTGTCACCAATGAGGCTCAAGGGTCGAGAGAGGTTGCTCGAGGTCGATGGAGGCATTTCGTAGCAAAGACGCGACGAGGGCGTCGCGAGAATAGGTGGGGAAGAATGTCACACGTGGCGAGCGATATGGCGAGTGATGTGGCGGATCATGACCAAGTCAAGCACGCGTGGCATTATGGAAGACCTAGTAGCATAGGATGCTCCTAGGATTCCCCATGTTGAAGATGAGCTTAATGGTGCACATAAAGAGCCACATTATGTAGAAAAACTTAATGGTGGGGCGGGAGTACCACCAAAGATAGTGATGTGGTGCACCCACCCAATCCCATCATGCCACGTGTCATGTAATTGTTAGACTTCCAAAATTAAAATTCAAAATTCCCTACTTTTGCGTGTTGCTGCGGAGAGTGGTGTACTTTTTCTCTTTTCATTTTAATGGATTATTTAATTGTAAGGATAAACCTTCCCTTTCGATAGAACCAAGAAAAGGAAGATGGATACCCAACTCCCAAAAAAACCCTTCTCACCATTTCCATCGATCCCACCTTCAAACACATATTAATGGCCGCCAGAGAGTGTTGTTGGTACTAATGGGTAAACAGAACACGTGTTGTTGGTGACGCCAGTCGACTTTGATGTAGGAGTAGCTGTCAGCGGTGGTGGGATTGAGGAGAGTACGGAGTTGCGATACGGGGGACGTCGAGCTCACCTCCTGATAAAGCTGATGCTACTGATCGCCACCCTGGAGCGTGGCTTCTTGGAGGAGGTACCGCTATTAGCCACCTTCATCAAATCTTCGCTTCGAGGCTGTCCCACATCCCCCGTCTATCTACTTTCGATTACCAACTCTCCCTTCACCGTCTAGTATCTCTTTGCATTTAGGCCACCTCCCCAAACCCCAATGGAGCCAGAATGTCGATAGAATGAATTACGCGCAGAGCATGGTCCTGTTCGACGTATGATGGTTCAAAACCAATGTGTTCAGGTTGTAGATCGGGATCGGTGGCGAATACTCAACGGCGATGACCCTTTTCAACTTTAGTCGAATTTTTATTTCGTAGGATTAATTAAAGGTGTGAGTTTCTTTCATTAATCTTTAATCAAACTAAATAGGAAGTCTCCGCAAAGCCACACCACAACGCAGAAAGAGAGAGTTTTTGAGTTTCAATTTTGGAAGTATAATAATTAAAGGACACGTGGCATAACGGGATTGGGTGGGTACAACACATCACCAATCCTAGGTGATGCTCCCGTCCCACCTAAGTTTTTCTCCACATCATGAGGTGGTATAATGGTGAGCATTATGGGGGAAACTTAATAGGGTATGTTAATGGGGGAGAGTATTGTGAGAGGTATTTACACCTTGTAAGAGAGGAGGGCCTATAAAAGGAGCACCTCCTCCTCATTTGTAATCATCCATAATTTTTGTGAGCAATACAACTATAGAGTTTTTCCCATCTTCTTATGTCTTCTTCTTGTGAGTTGAGAGAGTTTGAGAGCTTGTGAGAAGGATGTCTAGCATCTCTAACTGAATTGAGAGCTAGGGTCGCACGACCAAGAGTAAGGTCGTGACAGTTTGTATCAGAGTCTGGTTCTGAAGAGAAGAACTAGTGTCCTCAATCCCCAAGAAAGAAGAAGAGAAGAAAGAGCGAGAGCCTCACCAAAGATGGTTGGATCAGAATACCATGATGATGTTGAGAAGGAGAAGCAACGTGGAAGAGATACCACAAAGAGCTCCAGGCCAAAGAGCGCGTCAAGCACTCGTGATCCATTGACGTCTCTAGAGAAGCGAGTCTCTAGAGTGGAGGTTAAGTTTTCCGAAGATGTCACCTTCATGGAGGATTTGGGAGCTAACTTCACCCAAATCCAAGGAGATGTTCAAAGTGTGGCGGCTAGAGTGACGAGTTTGGAGGTTGGCAATGAACAGCTTCGAGAGGAGCTCATGGCCCTCATCAAAGACACCATCTCCACCGCCATGAACGATTCCACTGAGGTAATGAAGGAGGCGGTTGTTGCTGAGATGACCTTCTTGAAGGAGGAGGTTGCGGAGTTCAAAAGCGAGGTGACGCTTGTGAAGAGAGCCATGGCTAATGGACCTGCCATCGCACAACCTACCTCAACCATGGAGATTCCAAGACCAAGGAGCTTTCAAGGGTCGAGGAATGCAAGGGAGTTAGAGAACTTCCTATGGAGCTTGGAGCAATACTTTGAAGCTTCAGGTATTCGAGATGAGAATACCAAGGTAAAAACTTCACCTCTTTACTTGAGTGATGTTGTTATGTTGTGGTGGAGAAGGACCCAAGGTGACATCAATAAAGGGACGTGCGGGATGGAGTCATGGGATGACTTCAAAAGGGAGATCAAGAGGCAATTCTACCCCGAGAATGTTGAGTTCGAACCCCGATCAAGACTAAGGAGGCTTGCTCACGAAGGAGAGATTGGAGGGTATGCAAAGGAGTTTTCCGAATTGTTGCTCGAGATCCCCGACTACACCGACAAGGAGGCCATGTTCACCTTCCTTGATGGCCACCAACCATGGGCAAAGTTGGAGCTACAACGGCAAGGTGTGCAAAGTCTTGCCGAGGCAAAGGTGATTGCCGAGTTCCTAGTCGAGTACCACGATCTGGAGGAACGTGTGGAGTTCAGAAGCAATGGAGGTGGACGCGACTATGATAGAGACACACGAAGGCGTGGTTGACTGGACCAAGGAGGTAGTCATAAGGTTGAGAAACCACTTACTTGCTTCCTTTGTGATGGTCCGCATTGTGTGAGAGATTGCCCAAAAAAGCACAAGTTGTCGGCGATGAAGGTCGCATTAGCAGAGTGCTCGAGCTCCAAAGAGGAAGCGGAGGCGAATTCAAGAGTGGAGCCCCATGTCGCGAAGATTGGTTGAATGAAGAGATTGAGATTCATCAAGCGTGGTTGAATGAAGATATTGAGCGCCATCAAGCGAACGGAAGAGCCTCTTCGTCCCCAGAAACACGACCAATGCTTCGTAGAGGCAAAGCTCAACCAAAGAAAGACAAAAATCTTGGTTGATACCGGGGCAAGCTGCAACCTTCTCGACATAGATGAAGCGTAGAGGCTAGGCATCACGTACGAGAAGAAGCAAAGAGGGTGGATGAAGGCTACCAACTCAAGGGCCACAATAACTTATGGAGTATCACGCCAGGTGCAATTCAAGCTTGGAGGATGGACCGGGGTGGGAGACTTTGAGGTTGTGTCGTTGGATGACTATCAGGTCATTATTGGCATGGAGTTCATGGTGCGGGAGAAAGCTTTCCCGATCCCCTACACCAATAGATTCTGCATCAATGGCGGAGCAAGATCGGTTCCCATGACAAGAGAGCAACTTGAGTCAAACAAGAGGTGTTTGGCAAGGCAAGGGCAGCGAGAAGTGGCAACGATGGTGGAGGAAGCGGCTCACTCGAAGCCTCGTTGGAGAAGGACGAGAAGGTTGGGTGCACAACATCGTGGAGCCATGGGAGACGAGGATGAGTTATCTTCGACTTTCCGGGAGAAGCAAGGGAAGTCCATCATGATTGAGAAGGCGGGATACTGGAAGACGCGACGTAGAAGACCGTGGAGGAGTGCTCAACTGCATGGGAGCACAAGGCTCGAGAGCGAGCCAAGGCCATCCTTGGTTTGGAGGAAGGCGCAATGAGACCTTGCAAGCAATGAAGCTAAGGCAAGGGAGGCGTCTGCCAAAGAGCCACAACGAGGGCGTCGTGGATTGAGTGGAGGAGAATGTCACCAACGAGGCTCAAGAGTCGATAGAGACTGCTCGAGGTCGATGGAGGCATTTCGTAGCAAGGATGCGATGAGGGCGTCGCGAGAATAGGTGGGGGATAATGTCACATGTGGCGAGCGACATGGGAGTGATGTGGTGGATCATGACCAAGTCAAGCACGCGTGGCATTAAGGAAGACCTAGTAGCATAGAATGCTCCTAGGATTCCCCATCTTGAAGATGAGCTTAATGGTGCACATAAAGAGCCACATTATGAGGTGGTATAATGGTGTGCATTATGTGGGAAACTTAATAGGGTGTGTTAATGGGGGAGAGCATTATAAGAGGTATTTACACCTTGTAAGAGAGGGGGGCCTATAAAAGGAGCACCTCCTCCTCATTTGTAATCATCCATCATTTTTGTGAGCAATACAACTATAGAGTTTCTCCTATCTTCTTGTGTCTTCTTCTTGTGAGTTGAGTGAGTTTGAGAGCTTTTGAGAAGGCTGTCTGGCATCTCTAACGGAATTGAGAGCTAGGGCCGCACAACCAAGAGTAAGGTCGTGACAATATCCAGTGGTTATAGTCATTCCCTAACTTTTAAATACAGGTAAATTTACATGTAAAATTTATAACAAAATTGTAAAATAGACTAGTTGATAAAACTCTAGCAATTAAATGGCCCACCACGCACTAATTAACATTCATGAGATGTGTACTGTCTACGGATGAGATGGCTCGTAAATTCCCCCCCCCCCCCCAAATAAAAAAAAAATTCATTATTCGTCGCTCTACACTAAGTTAAATTTACTCTAGTGTCCTTAGTTCATTCATTTATTTTTCAAACACTTAAACTAAAAACAAATTAATATACTACACCAAATAACAAAATACAATTAAATAAACAAGAAAAAGAAAAACAAACAATCCATAGTCGCCGAAATCCGGCCACTTCAACAGAGGCCCAACCCAATCAGCATCATCATCACCATTGTCGAAATCCGGCCACTTCAACCCGTCCGACGCCTACAAATAGAAGTTAAAAAAATCCAGCGGACACCTCTGGCCGAGTGCTTCTTCCTTTTTCCTGCTCGACGCCAATAGAAGGATCAGTCGTGGTCTTTTCTTCGTCCTTCTTCCGCCTGCTTGGGAAGATATATACAGTACATTAGGACTCCTAGTTACAAAGTGGGATGAACGCGTAAAGCCTTTAGGTAACATAATAGCAACCTCTCCAAGTGAGGCTGTGTATGCGGAACAATAGAAGAGAAGAATTAAAAATAATTATTTTAATGAGCACTTCTACTATGCTATATAGCATTGGTGCTTTAATGTACAACTCAAAGTTGTACCATAACATTAAATGTATATATTTAGGTTGTACCATAAAGCAATTTGTACCATTATGTTATGGTACAACTTAACAACTTGAAGTTGTACCATCACGTAAAGGTACAAGTTCAAGTTGTACCATAAAAGAATTTGTACAAAAAGTATAGGTGCAATCTGAAGTTGTACCATAACGTAAATGTACAATTTTAAGTTGTACCATAAAAACAAAAACCTATAGCACCAATACTATATAGCATGTAAAATTTCTCTTATTTTAATATGTAGCGCCGGAGATAACAATCCGCCAAACGGCAGCAGCGGTCATGGGATGCAGGAGGGCTGGGCAGGGGCTACGGGGTTTTTAGTTTTAGGTTTAGGTTGAAATTGGGACTAGGGTTAAGAGTGTCAATCTGATGCATTTTAGGGCGACGAATAGCGATTCAGATAAATTAATTATTTTTTGAAACATGGTGATAACGTTCAAAACCAGGAGGAAAATGACAAAAGATACGAATCAGAAGAATATATACTAGATTTGGGCATACGCCGTTGGACGGATGAATTTTTTGTTAATTGTACAGATAAACAAAGTAATTGTTGAAAGAAAGGCATGTCTTATTTCATATCATAAAAATTTTCAAATCATTAAGTTTTGAAAAATCATACTGGTATAATTTTTAACATGCTAATCCGATGTATTGACTAAAGTCAATACTGAAAGTAAAAACAAAAGTCATGCATTGTTGCAAAATTTATTTTTGATTTCTTGTGATTTTTGTCTTTCCCCTCTAATTACCATCATCTCCACCAATTATAATGCATTTGTCTTCTGTTGGGCATGTGACTCGGATTCCGCCGCGCCAAAGAAACATAGACACCAAGAGACTGACGCACCAGCATCGGCGCGAGCAAGCACACCGGCGAGCGCCAACACCAAGAGGCGGGCGCGCCAGCACCGGCGCGAGCGAACACATCGGCGAGCGCGAATACCTAGAGACGGGCGCATCAGCGCCAGCGCATCCCAGGGCAGCCCGAGTCCAGTATTGACGCGAGCGCGAATACCTAGATACGGGCGCATCAGCGCCAGCGCATCCGAGGGCAGCCCGAGTCCAGTATTGACTAAATTAGCGAGTACGAGAAACGACACCGTATCCCACCTATCGAGTGGTCACATCACAGTCCTAGGTATAATGAAAGGCTAAGTGTACTTGTCCTAGGTAGGGATATGGCCTAGTTTTCTGACATGCCAGTAGTCATGTCACCATGACAGGTCACCATGTAACTCACCCACCACCATGTAGCCTATAAATAAGGCATTTACTCCGGTGGGTGAGGGGATCGGATTTTTCGGACTCTATCACTAAGATTATTAACTTCTCTCTCTAAGATATTACCCTCTCAACTCTATTCGTAATTTCCTCAGTTCTTCCATCGATGGTTATTCTCCCATTGCTTACTCTCCTTGACCCATCTTCCCGAGTCTCACTCCTACACCCAGTTAGGCTCAAACAAATGGCGCCCACCGTGGGGCCAAGTAGAGAAGCAAAAGAAAACCGACCAATGGCAGAGCATAACTCCAACTCGCCTGACGAATCAACGCCCATCAAAGCGATGACCAACCCAAGGGAATTCGCGGAAACTAGCAATCTCAACGCGGTGCTCCTGGAAGAAGAAGAGCCCGAACTCACGGCCAAAGAAATGAGACAGCTAATGGCAAAGCAGAACAACGTCATAGCTGACATGCAGAAACAAATGAGCCAGGTCATAGCGCTCATGATGAGCAAAGAGGCCGCGGTCGCCGGTAGGAGCGACGCCAGTCGCGCCCCAACAAGCCCCGGGAGAAGCGTCGGGGACTGCCCTACCACCGCAGCCCGCATACGAAACGCAACAAGTTGAGCTGCTAGGAAGGGCGGACCTCAGCTTCTTGGAGCCACATCTATCTCCGCAATACCGTCCCAACCCGCCCAGGAAGGCCTCCACCAACCGCTAAGCGCAGAAATCATGGCGGAACACATGAGTGGAATGCCACCCGCCCTCCCGACGTATAACGGAACGACCGACCCCGAAGACCACGCGAGCACCTTCTGCTTGCGGATGCAACTCCAAACCAACTCCAACGCGGCACTATGCAGGACCTTCCCGTCAACATTCGCCGGAATATGCCTCGATTGGTACAACAGGCTGCCGAACGGAATCATCTGCTCATTCGAAGAGATCATACTCTTATTCACGACGAAGTTCGCATCCCAAAAAAGAAGACCTCTCCACCTCAAGGCGCTGATAGACATCAGGCAAAAGGAAGGGGAAAGCCTGCGAGCGTTCTACGCTAGATGGTCCAGGGTGGCAATGGCCGTGCGCGATCTTACCCCCGAGACCGCCGCCCATCACCTTATGGAAGCCACCACCAACATGGTGCTCAAGAGAGCGTTAGCGAAAAGACCTGTCACGCTATCGATAGAGTTGAAGATGAAAATCGAGAAAGCTATCACGCTAGAGGAAACCCTCGGAAGGGGATCTGTCAGACGCTTCGAAGCGGCAAGAGCGTCCCGAGAGGACCAGGGTAGGAGGCAGCTTCCGGTGCCACCACGATAACAATTGGTGCAACTACACAGCGGGCCGAAACGCCACCCCCTCCCCCGCAAGAACAAGCGCAACGACGGCGATCGCCAGAAATGCGCATGACGAGCGCCTACACGCCTCTCAACGACTTTGTGAAGAATGTGTTTCACGTCCTCCGCGAGAAAGGATATAAGATCAATTGGCCCGCGCCTCTGAAGTCCTTACCACACATGCGCAATCCCAAGAAATACTGCGACTTCCATAGAGCAACAGGGCATTGGACAGAAGATTGCAGAGAGCTGCGCTTCGAAATAGAAGGCCTCATACGACGAGGACTACTGACCGAGTTCACCCACGAGAAAGAGGAACAGGTAGCGCGTCCCCAAGACCCACCACCGCCCCCGCAGGCCGACTAGAACGAGGCCACTGGCGAGTATGTGGTGCGGAAGGAGATAGGGGTGGTGATGGTAGAGGGAGATCGACCCAAAAAGAAAACCAAGCACGAGGGCGCAGCGGAATGCGCGACTGTCGAGACACGGCAGAAGTGCAACCTGAGCTTCGATGACAAAGAATTCCTACAAGGTGTCCCATCGGAAGACCCACTCACCATCACTGCGCTAGTTGCCGCCTGTAAAATTCACCGTCTACTGATAGATGGCGGAAGCGCAGCTGACATCCTCTTCAAGAGCACGCTCGATCAAATGGACATCGACTCGCGCCTAATAAAGCGCGCACAGGGTAACTTGGTCGGGTTCTATGGAACAAGGGTTCCGGTAATCGGCGTGGTCACCCTTCTAGTAGTAGTCGAAGACCAGGAGCCGCGCGTCTCCAAGCAGGTTGAATTCACAATAGTCGACTGCAAGTCGGCGCACAACGGCATCCTTGGCCGACCCTTCCTAGCCAAATTCATGGCTCTCCCGTCAACATGCCACCAGAAGCTCAAGTTCCCCACCAACGCAGGGACTGGGGAGGCGCGAGGCACACCATGGGAGGCCCCGAAGCTGGGAAAGTCCCGCCAGTCCAACATCGTGGACACAAGGGCAGAGGAGCTACGTCCGGAGTCGATGGACTCTGATTTTGAAGTCACGCTAGATCCAGCCGAACCAACACGGAAGATATGCATTTCGAGCCACGTCAGCGGTGACGCGATTGAGCCATTGATAGAGCTGCTGAAAGAGTATAAGAAACTGTTCGCCTGGTGCACTGAGGACATGCCGGGAGTCCCGAGGGAAGTCGCCCAGCATAACCTCGCGGTTCCAGTAGGCAACAAGCGCGACGAAGCTTCACAGGCGACAAATTGAAGGCCATTGAAGAAGAGGTTGCGAGGCTATTAGCGGCGGGCCTAATCTGCCCAGTAAAATACCCGAAGTGGCTGGCAAACGTGGTGTTGGTCAAAATATCTTCAGGAGCCTGGCGGATGTGCGTCGACTATACAACGATCAACAAGGTGTGCCCGGGAGACCCCTACTTACTCCCGCGCATCGACCAGCTGATCGACGCCACCGCCGACCATGAGACGCTGTCCTTCTTGGACATGTTCTCAGGGTATCACCAGATCCTGATGTCTCGAGAAGATGAAGAAAAAACGGCCTTCATGACGCCGTTCGGAAACTTTTGTTTCGTGGGGATGCCCTTCGGGTTGAAGAACGCTGGCGCGACCTACCAAAGAATGATCGACACGGTGTTCTCGCATCAGATAGGGCGTAACATCGAGGCTTACGTGGATGACCTCATTGTCAAAACCAAGGCGGGCAAGTCACATCTGGAAGACTTGCGCGAGACATTTGAGTCACTCCGCAAAAACAGTCTCCGCCTCAACCCGCTGAAGTGCGTGTTCGGAGCAGAAGCCGGAAAGTTCTTGGGATTCATGATCACCAAGCGCGGCATCGAGGTTGATCTGAAGCAAATCACTGCAGTCCAACAGCTGCGTGCGCCAAGGAACACATTGGAGATCCAGTACCTGAACGGCAAAATAGCGGCGCTGGGAAGGTTCATACCGAGATCAGCTGACAAGTGCGCCCCATTCTTCAAGATGCTAAAAAACGGCGCGCGATTCACATGGACCAAGGAATGTGAAGCGGCGTTCCAGGAGCTCAAGACTTATCTTGTCTCTCCCCCTGTATTGACCGCCCCAAAACTTAATGAAAAGCTTTTCTTGTACCTTGCTGTGTCGACAAGAGCCGTGAGCGCAGTACTAATATCCAGAAGAGAGGGCCAAAATGAGCGCCCAGTGTACTACACATCGCGGACCCTTGTTAGCGCAGAAACAAGATATTCCCCAATAGAAAAAGCCACTTTGGCGCTAGTGAGTGCGTCGCAGAAGTTACGCCCATATTCCAAGCGCACCAGATCACTGTCCTGACCAACCTTCCACTAAAAAAAATCCTAACCTCAATGGAAGTGTCAGGACGGATGGTCAAATGGGCAGTCAAGCTATCAGAGTATGCTCCGGTACGCTCCAAGACCGGCGATAAAAGCGCAAATCCTGGCGGATTTTATGGCGGAAGGGGTAGCCCTAGAAACAACACCAGAAGGAGTGTGGGAAGTTTACGTGGATGGCGCGGCAAGCAAACATGGTGCCCGCGCGGGAGTCGTTGTACGCGCCCCTACGGGTGTTGTACACAAAATGGCAATCCGATTAAGAACTCTGAAGACGAACAACGCGGCCGAGTACGAAGCAATCCTAGCAGGAATGACAGCCGCCAATGACTTGGGCGCCAGAACAATCAGGGTACTGTCCGACTCATCACTAGCGGTTAACCAGCTGAACAGAGCCTTCGACGCCAAGGAAGACGTGCTCGCACACTACATGGAGCGCGTAAAACAACGGGCGAATACATTTGAAGCGGTGACGTACGTGCAAATACCCAGAGAAGAAAATATGCACGCTGATGCACTGTCGAAGTTAGCCACAGCCACCGACTTTGAGTCAACGCGACTGGTGTCGGTGCAGAAAGAGGAAGAAGAACCCCACCAAGAGGCGGTGGTCAACACCACACAATCAACACAGGATGAAGACTGGCGGACACCGATCATAAGGTACTTGCAAAGCGGCGTGGTGCCAGAAGATGCCAAAGAAGCGTGGACGCTAAGACAAAAGGCGGCTCGATGCACCCTAATCGGAGCGGAATTGTACATACGGTCATACTCCGGAGCGTACCTGAAATGCATCGGTGAAGAGGAGGCGCGCACCATGGTTCATGAACTGCACGAAGGAATGTGCGCAATGCACGCCGGAGCGCGCAGCATGGAGCGCACGATACTATTGCATGGATACTACTGGCCGCGAATAAAAAAGGACACGAAAAAATACGCGGACCAGTGCCACAAGTGCCAAGTTAACGCTCGTCAACACCACCTCCCGTCCATCGAGCTCCAAGCCAATCTGAGCCCATGGCCTTTCGCGCAGTGGGGAGTGGATCTCTTGGGCCCCTTCCCAACAGCAAAAGGAAAGCGCAAATACATTATTGTGGCAGTAGACTACTTCACCAAATGGATCGAAGCTGAAGCACTAGCCTCGATAACGGCGCAACAAGTGACGCGCTTCCTGAAGAACAACATCCTGTCGCGCTTTGGAGTCCCGAACGCGCTCATCTTCGATCATGGGAAGCAGTTTGACTGTGCAGAAGTGATAGATTTCTGCGACCAAGTAGGAACCACCGCAAGGTTCGCATCGGTAGCTTATCCCCAAGCCAACGGCCAAGCAGAGTCCGCCAACATAGAAATCCTGCACGGCTTGCACACCAGCTTGAACGATGCCAAAGGTAATTGGGCTGACGAGCTCAACACATTGCTATGGGCGCACCGCACGACGTACAATGTGGCAACGGGCGAAACACCTTTCGCCCTTACATATGGCACCGACGCGGTAATCCCCATAGAGACAACAGCCCCGACCTATCGAATCACGAGGTACAACGAAGAAACCAACGATGAAGCGCGTTTGCTGGACCTGGAGTTATCACAGGAAAGGCGCGAGTTGGCAGCAATCAAGCTAGCCGCAATGAAAGAGCAGGTAGCCAAGTACCACAATGCGAAGCTGGTTCCACACAAGTTGATCCTCGGAGACCAAGTACTACGGCGGAACTTCTATCCCGACCCCAAGCACGGAAAGCTCGCATCAGTGTTGGAGGGTCCATACCTGATCCGCGAAGTGGTCGGTGCCAACACCTTCAAACACAGCGAGTTGGGGGGCAGCAAGATACAAAGAACGTGGAACGCGCAAAATCTCAGGAAATATCACCTGGCAACGTAATATGTATTTTACCCGCTATGGCGCTTTGTCGCAAAAGAATGAAAAGTACTTAGTTCGCAAGAACAAAAATTAGCAATAGTCATGCACTATTCGCGCCCACACAGTTCGCAAGAACAACAATTAGCAATAGTCCTGCACTATTCGCTCCCACACAGTTCGCAAGAACAAAAAGTTAGCAATAGTCATGCACTATTCGCGCCCACACAGTTCGCAAGAACAACAATTAGCAATAGTCCCGCACTATTCGCGCCCACACAGTTCGCAAGAACAAAACATTAGCAATAGTCACTATTCGCGCCCACTCGGTTCGAAAGAACAAATAATAGCGATAGTCATGAACTATTCGCACCTACTCGGTTTGAAGGAACAAACGAACACATTAAAAAATAAACGCCACAAATGAAGTCTCTTTGGATTCGATTAAGCAGGAGCAGCAACATTGTTCGCAACTAAGAAAGGCAACAAGGCAACAAACTCAAAAAGGAAACACGTCAGCTCGATAACACTTAAGCACCATCAGTGTCAGGCTGAACATCCTCTCTACTCTGCTTGCGGCGCAGCAAGGGTTGACCATCCTCTTCCTCGCCATCCCTACTTGCGCCCTCAGTCTTCTCCCCGTCCGGTCGCTCCTCCTCTTCCGGGCGCTCCTCCTCTTCTCCATCCTCATCCTCATCCTCATCCTCATCCCCTGACTCGGAGTCAGACTCCAAGGGCCGCTTCTCGCCAATCCACATCTTGACGTGTTGGACCATTTCGCGAGTATCCCAGTGAACCCCCGGGTTCTCTGGCCGAACCTTCTTCCCGACCGCGATCACGGCTTTGGTCATGGCGTCCGCCAAAATCTTCCCGAAAGAGGGAGAAGACTTGAACAGACGAACGGGCGCAACCTCGGCCGCGCGAACAGCTTCCGCTTTCGCGACACTGTGAAGGCGGACCAAGTCGTCCTTCTCCTTTTGAAGCTCTTCACGAGCTCGCTTCAGCTTCTCAGCGTAAGAGCCCTCCAGTTGTTTGCGAACGGCGGAGCGCTCCTCGACCCGCACCTACTCTTTAGCCGCATCCACGTCGGAGGCCAACTTGCTCTGCAGGACGTCGAGTTGCTCCATAGCCTCGTTGGCTTTATTCGTTGCCACTTCGGCACGATTGTTTGCCCCAACAACCTTCCCCTCCAGCTGGACGATCTTTGCCTCGTCGGCCTTCATCTTTGCGCACTGCGATGCGCGCTCCTTCTGGGCCCGGAAGGCCGCCAGCAAACCCTACACACGCAAGCACCCCAAGACTTAGCAAAAATTAGCCAGGATGATCACATAATTTTTGAAGCAAACAAAAATAACCTCACCGCTAAATGAATCTGAGCCAGGTCTTGCAGCGGATCGGACTTCTCCATCCGCGCAGGGGTGCTCAGGAGGGGCCCCAACGCGCGAAGTGCGGTATTTGCCGCTACGCTGTTGCATGCAGCGCCAGTGTGAATCCGCACATCGCGGAAGTAGTTGACGGCAGAAGCCATCTCGGGAAGCTTCTGCTGAAGCGTCGCACCAGACGAGCTTCCAACCGCTGACTTCTCTGGACGCTGAGCCGCATCAACGCGCGCACCGGACGCATCCCCATCCACGATCACGAGCGACAACTATTGTGCCGCCCGCTCAATCACTTGCTCAGCCGCCCGCTCAGGTTGAGCCGCCTGCTCAGCCACCCGCCCCGGTTGAGCGTCGACCCGAGCCGCCTTGCGGGGCTTCTCTGTCACTGAGGGTTGCTCAATCTCCTTCCTCTTCGTGCGCTCAGATGGCGGAGTTTTCTTCTTCTTCCTTTCGCCCCTCGAGGCCCGTAGAGCTTTCACCACGACGTCGTCTACCGACATCATGCTGACCAAGCTCTAGAAGTCAACATATGCGCCAATAAATCGTAAGAGAGCGGTTAATATGATAGAATGTATAAGGAAAGAGACGCAACTAACCATCAGCAAAGAGCTCCGCTAAACAAGCTTCGCGGATCCCGCCCTCATATAGGTTAAACTTCTGATTCAGGCATGCTTCATATTCAGCGTCAAGCCTGTCATATTTGCCCAGGTCGCGCCCGTAGCCGTGCGTGTTACCCTTCTTCCAAACTGTCGGCTCCTCCATGTACTCACTCGCCCACTCCCCTGGCGTGGGCTTAACATAGAAGAAGCGCTCGAAGCAAGTCTTCTTCAACTTCGGAGACCCATACACAAAACCGTCGGGCCTCTTGTCGCGCCGCCTGATTGAGAGGCAATCACTCCTTTTTCTTGGCTCCTTGATTTTGTACATCGCGCGGAACAAACCATAGGACGGCGGGATATTGAGCCTTTTGCACGCGAGGCGGAGGCAACTCGCGTGCATAATAATCGAAGGGGAAAGGCGACCAACAGAGCATTTGAGCCGCCTATAGATCGCGCATAGCAGCGGGTCAATGGGGAACTTGAACTCCATCACCTAGTACTCGGTATATACCCCGATCCACCCTGCGGGGCAATTACCAACAGTAGTCCGCGTGGACGGAATCGCGTACTCCCAATGGGGGGGCAATCCCAACCAGCGCACGATCTCCATCACTTCCCTCCGCCCGTAGATTGACGCGTGATCGGGCTCATAACATTAAATTCAACCGCAGGTGCAACCTAGGGAAGGAAATTTCCAGTACACGCACGATAGAGCATTAAATGCTCATACAAATGACCATCGACTATAAATACCACTCACCCACATCATTTAATGGTAACTAAGCTACCCATTTCTCTCTCTACTTTCTTTCCCTGTCTACTTTTTAACATTATCTTTGGAGAGTGTCCAAGGCCACCGCCTCCGAACTTTTGGTGCAGGAGTCAATGTTCCCTGTCACCATTCAACCGTAGGTGGGATTTTGACGAGAGTGGCCACCTAAATCGCCTGGTACATTCTAGGCTTAACACAGTTACATTTGCCAACTGTGCATTCGACCCAGAGCTTATTTATAAGAGATTTCTACTTCATTGGATGTGTATTTTAGTCGTAGGGTCTTCTGTAGCCGTTTATGGTTAGTTTCTTTTTTAGCTGAATGGCAAAGAGATATATGCCTTCACACACGCAGATATACACCTTTCAATATGTTCATCACATTAATTACAATTTACGAAATTGCTTAATGCTTTTGACCGGTCAACGGGCTGGGCTATAAGCTAATATAAATAGGAGGGCAGATAAACTACATTTATTCATATTCGAGTTTTCTCACTAAAACCTTCATCACTTCTCTCTCTATGTTAGAGTGCCAACTTGACCGTTTTTTTTTTTGACAAAAGATATTCATATATAGAATTAAAGAGAGATCATTACATCCTGGAACCTAGCCAGGCCCGAAAATAAAAAACACAGCTCATAGCCGGAGACAAAGAAAGGGCTTTTCTAGCCACCCTATGGGCTACCCTATTGTTATTCCGACCTATAAACCGCACAGCTAACCCCGGATTCGAGAGAAAATAATGCAGAACTTCTTCTAGAATAGCTCCCACCCGGTTATCCCCAGCCTGCCGCGCCACAATCTTATCAATAATCACTTTGGCATCTCCTTCAAACCTCACTTGAGCAAACCCCAGCCCTAAGCACCAGCCAATCGCCTCCCGAAGAGTTAGCAATTCAATCACCATAGGATCACTTAGGTCAGGAAATTGAATCCCCCTAGCTAGAATGACCTCCTGGGATGAGGTCATAAGCACCATACCCCCAGCCGAGGGACCCCCCTGCCTGGTAGCCCCATCCCAACGGCAGATGACCCTGGAATCGCCAGGCGGGTTCGCCAGGATACTAGGTGGGTTACTCAAAGGGGATATCCGCTCCCTGGGCAAGCTCAACCATTCCTCACACTGTTGGTAAAACTGCCGCATTAAAGCTGGGATCCCGAACTGTTTGCCCTCAAAGACAACCCAATTCCGAGATCGCCAAATCCGCCATAGGATCGCTACCAGCGCCATAACCACCTCTGGCTGATGAATGAGATTCAGCATCCTTTTTAGAAGCAGGGGAAAAGTATGGTAAGGTAATCCTTGACCCAAATATTCCAAACCCGAGAGGTCCCACAAAGCTCGTGCCACCGGGCAAAAGAGAAAAAAATGCTCCAAGGTCTCCTTTTCCGCCCAACAAACCGGGCATCTGGGATGCACTTGGACCTCCCTTTCAATTAGGGCTTCTGTAGTGGGTAGGATTCGATTTACAAGCTGCCAGAGGAATACCTTCAGCTTTGGCGGGATAGGAGCCTCCCAAATACGGATCCAACTAGGCTTATCCATCCAGCTTGCCAACGAGCGCCACCCTCCCTTCTGTTTATCCAGCAGAACTGCAAGGTGATAAGCTGTTTTAACAGAGAATTGACCATCTGCAGTGTCATGCCAGATAAGCCGGTCTGGTACGTGATGCCTAGGTAAAGGTATTGCCTTGATTGCCTGACAAGTGGGGGGATCAAACCACTGCTCCAACTTGGAGTCACACCATCGTCCCTCACCCGGGCACATTACCTCAGAGACACATAGTTCCCTGTCCTCTGGGAGAATTTGAGGATTATAAACCAGCTCAGAAGGATGTAAGCTAGGGATCCAGTTGGATTGCAGAAGAGAAGCGGTCTGACCATCCCCAATCTGCCAACGGAGACCCTTCTCCAGCAAACTTCTTCCAAACAGGATACTCTGCCAACCCCAGGAAGGACGCGACCGAGCCGTGGCCGAAAGGAACGTACCTTGCGGAAAGTATTTCCCTTTGTAGACTTGCGCCAAAAGGGACTGTGGTTCACTCAGGATACGCCACCCAATATTAGCCAAGAGAGCCTGATTAGAATGCTCGAACCGACGGAAACCCATACCTCCGTCATGCTTACTCCGGCACATATTACGCCACGACATCCAACGAATTTTAGAATGTTCACCTTCAACGCCCCACCAGAACCGAGCAAGATGCTTATCAAGGAGGCGACAGAGAGACAGAGGGAGCTTAAAACATGACATGACATGCAGGGGTAAGGCTAAGGCTACCGATTTAATCAAGGTTTCCTTTGCTGCCCAAGAAAGAGACCGTTGTTTCCAACCCTGCAGTCTTGCCAATAATTTCTCCTCCAGGCTATCGTTCGTTGACCGTTAGAGGTCTAACGAACGAAATAAACCGGCTGTGCGTCTTGGCGTGAGGAGTGGAAGGAGGCATATAAGGAAAAGGAAGGTGCAACTTGGCTCAAACAAGCGCAATTCATGGATACCTATTTATGGGTTGTAATTGTACGTGGGCACGGGGCTGGGTCGCCCACGGGCTAGCACGACATGGCACAGTTAGAGCACGATACGAGCACGAATAATTCATGGGCCATGTCGGGCCTAAACTTCATGAGCACGGGCATGGTCTGTAAGTGGGCCATGCCAGACCTAATATTTTCGAGACCTTATTGAGTATAAGAACATAAATGAAACAAAAAGAATATTCCATTGATAGAAATAAATATATAAATAATTATAGGTTCAAATATTACAACATACAAGTAAAAAAATAATAATTTATTATCTTGGAAGTGATCATAAAAATATATGCGTAATTATTATCATAATTAAAAACAGACGAATAATTAAACAAAGCTAAATCATACCCTTTTATACTTCCTATTTTCTTTTCCTCCTTATGTGCTACATTTCTCAAACATTCTCTATTAATACTTACATTCTTCATTCAATTTTCTCGTTTTTCATTTATTTTCATCCTTTTCATTAAGCGCGAATACTAGTGCGACACGAGTACGAATAGATACTGCATGATTCAACCCATACTCGGGCTCGGACAGAGCATAGCAAAAATAACAAATGACCTAAAACGATACGACACGAAAACTGACTGATCATGTCAAATACGACACGAAGTGTGCGGTGCAGGCCCAAGCGCGGCCCAACGCCCACTTGTAACTATAGTCTATAAGTGCCTGCGTTTTTTTTGGTTCATTAATTATTTTATCGGCCTGTAAACAAATGCGAATCCATCGGACCTGTTTCCGATATATATTTCGCAGGCCTGAAAATGATAGGAAAAAAAACTGAGCCCAATTACTATCATGGCTGGCTGCGGAGCGCGGCACCTCTAATCTCTTGTAGGGTAAACCCTAAACCCATAAAACTATCACATACAGTTTTCTTCTTTGTTGATGCTGGCTTTGATGCTTGCAAAAAGATAAAGAAAAACAAAGCAAAAAACAATGGCAGCTTTCAAGGTATTGAAGGGCATGGACGATATGGCGCTGAAGCCTCGTTTACTCCTCACGTTGATGAATGAAGATGTTCCGGATGAAAATAGGCCACTGGAACCGTCGAAGCTGTCGAGGGTCGTGCGAATAATTAAAACCCACAAGCTCTTGTCGGAATTCTTCTCGGAAACAATGGAGGCGGAGAGAATTTATCTGTGGAAGTCCGCCGTCGATGACTGGGTCGAACGGCTGCTGTCGCTCTTGGCTTTAATACACAAGGTACCTATCTATTAATCTCCTAAATCGCTATTTATCGCACTAAAATTTAAATATTTCGCCCTACATCGTACAAAATTGACATTTATAACCCTAAAGCCCAATTTCAATCAGTGTCGTCAAGCCACCAACCGTCCGACCACCGCTGTCGTTCCCACAATCCGCCACCGCTGTCTTTCCCCCACCCCGCCGACCTGCTGTCATTCGCCGTCGACCCATTGCTATTCTCCAATCCACGCAGTCAATTTTTTTTTTATTCCCCTGGCTTTTCAACAATTAAAACAAGGGACCTTTTGCGGGAAAAGCTTTCCCTCAATCAACCTTTCTCTCCATATCTTCCCCCAAAAACCATGGCGGCCGCCGGTACAGTCTCCACGGTGCTGGACCAGCTGGGAACAATCCTTTTTCGAGAAACTGAAACAACGGGGGTGGATGGTAATCGGAGCTGAGTCGGATGTCAGGAAGATGCCCAGAATCCTGAAATCTATTCGCCCCAGCAATGCCGAGCAGCGGCAGCTGACGGAGGAAATAGTGAAGTTATGGATCCACCGCCTGAACGACGTGTCGTTCGAGTTCGAGATTGACGACGTGATGGACGACTGGAGCACCGTGATTCTTCAGCGCAGAGTTGAAGCCAACCAGCCGGATCTCAATTGATTGGACCTGCAGCTCCGATGGGTCTCCAATTTCGTCGAGAAAGTATGCCGTTTCCTTCCTTTATCTTTCGTTTCGTTCGACAATGTGGCGCTGAGACATGATATTGGTAGCAAGATTAAGGAGTTGATCGATAAACGACAACGGTGGTCAGACGGCTGGTGGGCTGGATGGCAATCCAAGTTACTGATACAGATTGAAATTGGGCATTGGGTTATAAATATCAATTTAATACACGATTTAGGGCGAAATAATTTAAATTTTAGGGCGACGAATAGCAATCCCCATCTCTGGTTTATTCTTCCCTGGTGGTTATAGTCGAACAATCGAACAAGCAATGCATGATTTGTAGAGTTACTGCTAATTTATAGCCGAACAAGCAATGCATGATTTGTAGAGATACTGCTAATTGCTTCTGATGCAGTCCTGAGTATGAGTAATTGATTGATTCTGTTTATAGCCAGATAAATGTCGGGCTGGTATATACTTGCTCGGAGTAACAATTGAAGAGTGCAGCTCTGAGCGTTTCTTGACATCATGCATGACCTGGTTGGAACAACTTCTATCAACCATGCAGGTACACTGTATTCTCTCTTTTAGCGGAATTCTTTTACAAGTGTGACAGTTCTACGATATTAATTTTCTTTTGTGATGGATTTCTTTCTATACATTGTGCTTTGTCACTTCGACCACTGTGCTGAAAGACTCATTAATTAACGTGTTCCCCTTCTCCTTACAGCGGTCCAGTGATGATTCGTCTCTAAAGGTGGCTTGTTGTGCATCAATCTCACATCTGATTACAAGGTCCGTCTTTATCTTCATCAGAGTTATGGTCCTTTTCCGTCAACTACCTAACAGAGCAGTTAATCTTGATGCTATAACCTATCTGAATTAGGTTGCCTGGATTTCCAGAGTTAAAGAGGGATTGGACTGCTCGTGCTGGGAGACTCGTTGAATTACTTCTGAAGATTTTTAACGAGGATAATCCTCACACCGTTCAGGTTGGGACTTTCTAGCTGATAGCTTTACGAACAACAGTGGAATCCCCAGTTAGACATCTTTTAAGTTCTTGTGGGATTACTCTTTACCAAGCACATTTCAATTCGTAACTATGTACATGTTGGCTGTGGCATGTCAGGAAAGTGCAGTGCATCTGTTATCTGCTATCATAACTTCATCCTCTCTTCCTAGTTATTATGACATTGTAAGTCTTTTCTTTGTTGTAAGAGCCTGAATTTTGAGTCCTTTACTTATGTATTATAAATTTGTAATTATGATAATAATAATAATGATGATGATAATAATTATAACAATAATGGCTGTAAACTTTGCAGGTTGAAAAAGCAACTGTGTCAAAACTGTTCTCAGGAAATGACAATCCTAATTTGCGGAAGGTACCCCACCTTAGCTATTGTCTTTCTTCTTCTCGATCTTGGCTGATCTTTCCACCAAAAATTTGCGCATCAGAATGAACTTTAAACATCTTGCCTAACGCATCATCTGTTTAATCTTTTGACATGCAGAAGTTTGCCACCACCCTGGCATTACTTCCAAATTTCAATAGAGGCAAGGATAATTGGCTTCCACTACTAAAAAGTATACTATTGTTGCTAAATGGTTTATTAACTGATATCTTCAGTGGATTTGAAGACGGTATGTGTCAGTAACATCCTCACATTCCACTCCTTTGGCAAATGATATTCCCTAACTATCTCTCTGTGTCATTGTAGGATGTAAATTGGATGAAGCAATGCGATTGTTGGTTCCAGAAGGAGTAGATAAGCCCAAAGAGATATGGGGCCAAAAGTTGGTAGAAGACGTCTCTGGAAAGGGAAAAAGGATGGCTAAGTTACACACTGCCCTGTTACTGATGTCCAGCTGTTTAACAATGCTGACAAATTCATACCCTATCCAGGTAGCGGTTGGATGATTGGTCTGAGTTACAAAAGCATCCTTCATTTGAAAAATTGCTGAAGTGAGCATTGATGCATCAGCCATGACGTTTTGAATTGGAAGAAGCATTTTATGTTTTTTATTTTATTTTGCAATTTACGCGCAGGTAAAGCTTCCTGTCCTGGCATTGTTGGCCCTTGTGGATAGGGTCTTGACGGTTCATGGGTCTTTGCCAAATGTGAAGTCCTTTGTGATTGCAGCTGAACAAGAGTATGTGTGTTCAGAGCTACCAGTTCTACATTCATATGGTCTAGATCTCCTTTCTTCTGTAATAGAGTGCTTGCGCGGGTAAGTTACTAAAACCAAATCATGTTCGTCCTTGTCATTAGGCCTAGTCATCTCAAAGTTACCTTCTAGTCAATTTCACTTAATTGTGATGTTGCCTAATTTGTTCTTACTAAGTCGTTCTTTCTCCAGATAGTCTACTATTGAATCTTGATCTCATTGACCAACTACGTTTTATGTGCTGGTTTTTCCCTTGGTAGTCAACTACTCCGGCATGCTGCACATATCTTCCAACTAGTTAAAGGTTATTTTAGTAGATGTCAACTGCCAGATTTAAGGGAAAAGGTGTATTTAATCTTAAAGATGATGCTCATATATGGGGGTGCGGGTAAGTTGATTTGTCAATTACTTTTGTCAGTTTTATCGGTGGAAGTTTTTTCTTGTACAACTGTTCTTTGATTAAGTGATACTGCTTACATCATGCAATTTGAAAACTATATTCGCTTAAGTTCTATCCAGTACTGAATTAAAGACATGTAAGAAGGGTCACCAGGAAGTTTCTGAACATTATCTGTTCATGAATTGATCTCATTTTTTAAGAGTAAAGTTATATCAGTTTCATTGTGATGGTTCTATGCTCATACCGTCATCTCAAAGCAGAGTTAAATTACAGCACAACTCCAACCAATTCAGAAAAATGCAAAAGCAGAACTAGGCAGATTTATCTGAACTGGGTTTTCCTGATAGAACAAATGGTTAAAGCCACACAGATAACAAATGTAGAACTAGGCAGATTTACCTGTACTAGGTTTTACTGATACAACTATTGGTAAAGCCACGCAGGTTACAAATGTATAAAATGTAAGAACAACCGGGAGAAAATGTTGACATCAAGATTCACTGACTTTGCACAATTGCATGGTTTACCCTCAACAGGTATGGGAATCTATTTTGGGCAAGTGGTTGTCAGCAATGCCCTCATTGATCTGAATGATGTTGCTGTTCACACAATAGACATGAGCTCAAATGCTTCTTCTGAAGCATATGGGCGGCCTTCACAGAGCCAAGGAGCTTCAAATTCAGTAAAAAAAGCTGCACTTGAGGCAATAAAAGCTCTTATTACCGTGGTATTGCTTTTGTTCTGTATAACTTCAGTAATCTGTTAATTTCTATTCACCAAATAAGTAAATGTAAGTTCTATTCTTCAGCCTCTATAGTGGGGGCATCGAGAAGGAAGTCTGGTTTTATTTAATGTCAAATTGAGCTGCAATTTTAGTCTTGGAGCTCAATGATTTGACCAATAGTAGCTATGTGTACAAGTTGAATAACCAACTTTTTTCCTAGGTGTAGAATTTGCTTCACACTTGGCTTGACCTAGCTCTCGAACTTACAGCCTTGTGTCTTTGTTCCTCACTTGCTGTATGTGTTCATGTCCCAACCATTTTGCTTCGTAGACCAATAAATATTGTGGATATTCTGGGATTTGCTCCTTAACTTGTGTCACTTGATGCACCCTATCCAAATCAATCTGTTGCTTTGTCTTAGGTTTTCATTTGGTCGTTTTGTAGCTAGCAAAATATGAAATCTTTGAGGTGGTTTTGGCTTTCTATGGTTTTGCAGGGGGGTGCTCTTTGTTCAGAGCCTTGGCGATCTACTATTGATAATCTTGTAATAAACATAGCGAAGAAAAGTTGCATAGGTAAATTGGGAGATGAAAGGAGTCTCTTGTCCAATGACCACCCTTCAATGCTTTCAGATCTTCAGTTTGCAGCACTGGACGCACTTTTGGCATCTCTGCTATCCCCATCACGCACCCGCCCTCCTCATTTGGCTCAAAGTCTTGAGCTTTTCAGTCGAGGTAAACCTTCCCTTTTGCTGTCATGTCATTGTCACGCAATTGTGAGGTATCTATATTTTCATGATGAATGGCCATGAAGATTTATCAGCTCGGTAATAGTTTTGGGTTTAGTTTGGTTTTGTGTAAATGCATTGATGAATGGCCATGAAGATTTATCAGCTCGGTAATAGTTTTGGGTTTAGTTTGGTTTTGTGTAAATGCATTGTTATTTGTCTCAATTACACGCTATTTAATTTGCATGGTTATGATAATTGTGAAGGCATTGTTTGGTTCGGTGTATCTTTGTTGGAAAACGTTTGAGAAAGATTAAAATGAGGGCCCCGTACATATGTAGTTGAGATTGCATTGCTTGGATGCATTGCTATTGTGTGTACAATTTCAAATATAATGAGTACATTAGAAGTGAAAATAAAATGAAAGCTTACGTGTTGGTTCAATTGTACTCTACTCCCAACCAAACCCCTTGTTGGGTTTATTTCTAATAAGTTTGGTTGGGATTGTGCAGGCAGACGCGAGGCAGGAATGAAGATCTCTGAATTTTGCACTCATGCTCTTTTAGCCTTGGAAGTGCTCATGCATCCTCGGGCATTGCCATTTATAGATTCCTCCCTGAACCCAAGTACACCATTTTCTAGAGGCAATCATGAAGTAGAGCTTGGTGGTGACCTCTTTGATCGAAGAAATAATGACGTGCTACATCAGAGCTGGATAGTTGACACCAAGGAAACCGAGGACTCACTAGAAATTGTGAGAAAACAAATGGACATGGAAGGAGAAAGTGCTTGTGAAACAGCCATTGTTGATCAATCAGGAGAGAAGACTTGTGTGGGTAATCCAGAAGTCCAGATGAATGATGAAGCTGTGATTATGGTGGGTCTGGGACAGCCTTCTGAAACATACATGATGAGACAAACGGACATGGATGAAGAAACTGATCAGGATATAGCTAGAGTGGTTGAGCAATCAGGAACAAGGACTTGTGTTGCTAATGATGATGCAGAGGCCGAGGTGACTGATGAAGCGGCGATGATGGTGGATATGGGAGGGTTAGTGTCTCCAAAGAGGATGGACTTTGGTGCTGAATCAGACAGTGAGTCAACACATTCTTGGCCAGACATTGTTCGTGCCAGGCCGGATCCTTACTAGGTTTGGAGAAGAATTATGCTGCGGAGTTGAAAGGCTCGTTGGCGGTGTTGTGCTGGGCTGTGGCCAGCTCGATGGTTTGTTAACGAGGTTTTTGGTAAAACTTTGGTTTTGTAAAACCTTAGATATATGATAATATATTTAAATTTGGTGTTATTATGGATTTGAACAAGTTTAGTGTTTGCTTGTTGGATTTCATTATGAATTTTATTTGATTAGAGTTATGGATATGGAATACAATTATATTGTTACTCTTATCTAATTATATTTATATATTATAATTCAAATTTTCATTGAAAGTAAATCCAATACATCCAAAGAAAGCCAATTACTTTGTGGACTAATAAGTCAACTATAAATGTATCATAATTGGCACTAATTAACAATTCATCTAATAATATACGCAATATTATGTATTAGTTGCACTTAGTTGCTCGCCTTATTGCAATAATTCATCTTCTTGCTAACTCCTCGATTTTGGAATCCGACAGTCAATCACATAATAATGCACAATATGAGCATAAGGTATTTATAGTTGAATCCAAGAAATCACAGACACATTCATATTTAAATAAAATACAACATCACAAACGAAATCTTAAATTCTCATATTTAAATAAAATACGACATTACCAACATTTATAGTTGCATACCCATTAAAATAAAATACGAGGACAACTTTATAATTAAAAAAATAAGTAAGGGTAGAAGGGTAAACTATCATCATTGGTTTAAATCCATCATCCAAATCCTATCTCAAAATGTAAACCTTTCAAGTCCACGAGGTTCACAAATTTGGACCCAAAAGTTTGCGGCCCCACAAATTTCATCTTTCTAATTTCCTATTGCAAATGATGAATTTTCATTGAAGTCCATGATGGATTGATTTACATGACCAAATCAATAATCAAAACCTTCAACCAAATGAACTATTGGAATAGGAAAAAGCCTTACAGGAAAAATGCAAGCCAACATGAAACTTTACCGGTTTTACCCATCGCCATGGATGCTAGACAACAAATTCAAGTTTAGGGGAAGGAAGAGTAGGTTTCAATTACGAGAAGTCATTAGATTCATCTCATAGAGAATGCGTACTATGAGCTGGGTAAGATCAGGTGACTAATGGCGTCCACTGAATTATATAACTAAGTGCATTTCAACCATTTCACTTCATTTAAATCTAATGATTCTAAATAATCTAATTTAATAAAGGTCAACATAGTAATTATATGATTATTCAATTTATTGATAAAACAATAAAAAATAAAATAAAAAGCAGGGCGTGCAACTATTCTCCCTGCCGCCGATTGGTAATTCCGGCCAGGAGTACACAGTTGGAATTTCCGGGCAGAATTCCGGCCAGGAGGAGCCGGTCTGTCCATGGCCTCCTTCGTTCCCCGCTGGAGAGAGAGGATTTTTCTGGCAATGGAGTTCGGTATCCTAATTCGGTTTGTGTCGTTTATCATTCTAGTTCGTTATTTTATCTATTGTGTTTGTAATGTTTATATGAATAATTTATATATATTTGGATTTATTATTTGTAATGTTTGTTTATCTAGTTTGTATACTTTCATGTTATGGTTTGTATGTTTTGTATTCATTGATTTATAATACAAGTTTACCGATTTGTATTGTAAGTAGTGGTAATCTATACGGTTAGTATGTTTTGTACTGTTTGTCCATATCTTTTGTAATATTTGTAAGCATTGTTATTTTGTAATATTTGTCGCTTGTTTTTGTAATGTTTGTAAGCTTTGTTATTTTTGTCCACCATGTTTATAATACTTTTATGTCTAAAAAATAACCTGGTTGACTTTCGGACGGAAGTCCTCTATATTGAGATGGAGCCTCCAAAGTCAACTCGACTATTTTTCCATTTTGTATGGTTTGTCGGTCTAGTTTGTAAATTGTGTCTACCATGTTTGTAATGATTGTATGTCTAAAAAACAACCGAGTTGATTTTGTGATGTTGACCCTCTATATAGGGATGAAGTCTCAAAAGTCAACATGGTTGTTTTTCCATTTTTTATGGTTTGTATTGTTTGTCAGTTTATTTTGTATTGTTTGTATAGTTCGTATGTTTTGCATTATTTATAATTCCGTTTGTATGTTTTGTCGCTCTCGTTTGTATATTTGTATGATTTGTACTGTTTGTAAGTTCGGTTTGTATACTTCGTAATTTTTCATAATTCCCAAACTACCTCTGTCATCAATTAAAAATGAATTTCCACTTTTTAACCATTATATTAGTGTGTCCAGATAAGGGTTAGAAAAGACTTAGTCAAGTGACTAAGTCCCCCATAGTCATGGATCCGCCCTCCTAGCAGCTTGAAACTTGGAAGGTACTTAATTTGATTGTTTCGGCAGAAAAAGAACAAAAGAAAAAAAA
This sequence comes from Linum tenue, assembly GCA_946122785.1. NCBI lineage: Eukaryota > Viridiplantae > Streptophyta > Magnoliopsida > Malpighiales > Linaceae > Linum > Linum tenue. The sequence goes on along the minus strand of CAMGYJ010000011.1, from coordinate 10,476,535 downwards.
ATGTTGTTTAGTCCAAATCGTCGAGGAGCGTTAGACCTGGCAATCGGGTTGGGTTGGGTAATTTCGGGTTACAGTTTCAGGTTACAGGTTGGGTCATATTGGGTTGACTTATTTCGGATTAAATATTGACACACCCATTTGGTTTCGGGTCGGGTTACGGGTCATTTCGGGTTATGAGCGCTCTTAGAAACAGTATCAAGCATACTTCATATTTTCTTAAAGAACACAAATCTTCACATATGCATGACAATAGTTTACCTAACATATGTCAATTAACATATTCTCAAATCTTCTCATGCTAATTAAATGAAATACAAATTGCAAAAATCGTAAAAAAATAATCACAAGAGTAATACTACCATAAGAAACGCATGATATTTGATTATCATTAACTCCAAACATGTCATTCACATCCTTGTGATTTTTTTAAACATCTCACCAATTTACGAGCGATTTTATCATTTTTGGAGTTACATATGAAATGGAACGGGTCTAACGGGTCGACCCGCTAACCCACCCAACCCGACCCAAAAAATCACGGGTTTGTCGGGTTCGGTTCATTCGGATTTCGGATCATAAAAAATCCTATTTTTTGGGAGATTTCGGGTCGGGTCAACTGGTCGGGTTGTAATTTTCCAGGTAGTGCAATACCACAACGACAATAGGTCGTTGAACACAAGGTTAATATTGTTAAAGAAAATGTCAATAGTAGTGTACATCGGGTGAATTGAGTTTGTACAATTTTGAACCCAACCCATCCATATCGGTTTCAACAATCTTAAAACTGAACCTCTCCATAAAAATCAAGGTCTGTCGGCTTCAAATTTATTGGCAGTAAATAAAATTTAATAGCCAAACCTTTCATTTTAAACAAAATAATAGCCAAACCTTTTTGAAAACAAATTACTAGCCAAATTTATTGGGTTTGTACAGTTAACTTTCCGTTTGGTCAACGGTTAGCTGACTCCGACGTGGAAAGGAACTGTACACGTCGGATAATTTTTTTCCAATTTTTTTTAACTTTCCGAGTTATTAAGTTTTTTAAGTAGCTGGAAAATTAATCGGGGGCATTCATTTTTCCCCTCTGACTCCGCGTAGCCTCTCCTCCTCCACGCAGCCTTTCCCCCTCTCCCCTTCCGTCCGACGACCATTTCTTCTCCCCGTCGAAGTAATTCCCTCCCCGTTCTGACTCTCTCGCCCCGTCAAAAAACTCTTCATTCTCCTTCGTCCCAGAACTCCACTCGAGGCTCCTAACTACTTCCATCCCAGATCTCGTCGCGTCGTGGCGGCTTTATTGTCCAATACCCGGCGAGCTTCGGTGCATAAGACCCCCATGTCTGAGAAGGACGGTTCATCCTCTTCTACCAACACAAATCGAGATTCGAGACCTATATGCCACGATTGTCCATGTATCTTGCAGGTGTCTGGTACCGACAAGAATCCGGGAAGAAAGTTTTACTGTTGTTGATACTGGAAGGTAACACAATTTGTTTAGTTGGTGGCCTTTCGAATCTATTGTACATGTCTGGGGAGCTCTCTTTTTGTAGGATCTGAAAGTAAAGTGCAAGTTCTTCGTGTGGGTTGATGAGTACGAACCCAAAATTTGGAAGGAATAAGAAGATGAGCTGAAGACCAAACTGATTGAAATGGAGGAGAGCTATAGGATTGCTCAGATGAAGGCAGAAAGGAGGAAAAATGCAAAAAATTTGCTTTTAGAAGAACTGATCAGTACCGAGGAGGATCACGCAAGAATGGAATCCGAGTTCAGGAAAATGAGCTATGTGTTTGATGTTCTTGAAAGAAGGATGAAGAATCTGATGATAATTGCTCTAGTTGTTATGCTTTTGTTGTACTTTTGTGGTTTCAATGAGTGATTAATGTGTTATGGACTTTGATTTGCAATAGATTGCTGCTTTTTTTAAGTCTGCAAACGATATGTAGAAGAGTGCATATCCTTTCCATAAACACAACTATGAAGTGAACCTGTACAAAATGCAAAATTAGGTAGAAGAGAGCCAATCAAACTACATTGGCTCAATTCACCACAAGCTCACCTTCATCAGTCTGCTTCACATTTACATTAAGAAGCAGAAGAGTGCATGTCTAAACTTAGAATTGAGTTGTACAAAATGCAAGAGTTGGTAGAAGTGAGCCAAACTAACTAACTCGGCTCAATTCACCACAAGCTCAACATCATTTGCTCTGCTTCTAAACTATAACTACTAAGTTCCCTATAATACTACTGAGGCTGAGTTGTTGGTCCCTGTGTCGCATCAATCTCAGTTGGTTGGGTACCGACAGCTTCTGTAGAACTACGAACTCCAGCATTCTCCACCCTCGGAAACTGAAAAGTTACAGCCAACATAATCAGTTAGTTACAACAACTACTACTACTTATTACAGTGTAAGTAACACATTGGTAAATCAAGACCAATTGACACCATTCTGACGTACATGGATATACTGGTTCCCGGTGTTCAGGTTTGTATATATACCAATGCCACCTAGGACAGTTTTGACGTCTCTGGAAACTTGGTTCGCATTCCAAACCTCAATTCTAGCATGCTATATATTTGTAACCAAAATTAATCAGATACACGAGAAGACAGATTCATGCAAAAGGGATTATTTTGCAACAACACATCTACTTACCTGAATTCCCATGTTCAATGGACACTTCCTAGCATTATGTCTAGGTTGTTCAAACGAACCACAATGGATGGCCCTCTGTGGAATATACAATGGTGAGATATTGTAAACAGAGTATAGTGTTTATAATGGGGAGTAGTATGTAAAATCATACCTTTGGTCTGCTTGCTTCGTTTTGGGATTCCATTGGCTGCCCTCTCCCTCCTTCATTCGAACCACCTTGCTGCCCTCGTCCTCTCCCTCGTGTCCCTCTCCCTCGTGTTCCCCTACCTTGGACGTTTTCCATAACTGGTTCACTTGGAACAAATGGTGGATTGGGACACTTCCTAGCATTATGTTCGGTCCCTCGACACTTACTGCAATGCATCACCATTCCTTCTCGCCCAATTGACTGTCGCAAACCATTCTTATGCACTCGAGCCTCGAGTTCACCCGCCTCCTTTCTTCTTTTCTTCTTAGGCCTCTTCGACATTGCCTTCTTAAACGGAGGGTATACATGATATCCTTAGCACTAGGCCAAGTCTGTGGTCCACTCATACACGACATTCCATGTGCATAAACCTTTCTAGCTGTGGTCACGAGGTAGCACTCATGCACATAATCTTCCACTTTCAGTCTCATTAATCCCATGGCCGATTGAGCATGGAAGCATGAGATCCCAGATAGTTGCCAAGCCCAGCAGGTACAATCACGACTGCCAAAATCAACCACCAATCCTGCTGCCCCAATACGGGCTTCAACTCTTTCATTGGTGCTAGCACAAGCAAGGCACTTTCTTGCCTTGACATCCTCTTCGGCTATGATGATTCTTGCCTGTGGACATACCAAGTTCTGAAGCCTTTCATACCGTTGATGCATCTTCCTCATCCGAACCATCATGTAACCTCGAATGCCCTCTAGCATAACAATAATTCTCTGCTCCTTGTGCTTGAGTATTACATTATTCCAGCTCTCACAAATATTACTTTCAACAGAGTCAGACTTCGCGACTCTAGATATAAATGCACGACAGAATGTAGTCGGATCTTGATCAATGAAGTCAATGTATGGTTTTTCATTTGTGGAAGCCTCTTTTTCGTATGCTTCCATCTCGGAAGTAACTTCTTTAAAATCAGCCTCATTGTAAGCATATAGAGCCTTCCAAAATAAGTTCCACATTCGATCGTTCTTGTTCTTGGCCTTCCAGTTCGCATTCATATGATGGGAACACTTCCTATGCTCTGCATTAGGCATCACATCATGCATAGCCTAGACCAGCCCTTGCAAACCAACCATTCAGAAGACAGGAACTCTATTATAAATCTCACAATAACAAACTTTTTTAGAATTGAACAGAACAACAAAGTTGAATTAAAAGTTACCATTTGTTGGTCGGAAACGATGCTTCATCCGCTTCCATCACCAAACATTAACTCTTCTTGGATTATATTGAGAAACCACGTCCATGACTCTTTGTTCTCTCTCTCTACCACAGCCCATATGAATGGGAGAATGTGATTATTCCCATCTTTCCCCACAGCAGTCAACAACATTCCTTTGACCTCGCCCTTCAAAAAACAACCATCTACTGAAAAATCCTTCGACATCCAACATGGAATCCATTTTTCAGAACTGAAAACATCACCATGAACCGTCTGAAATACACCTTATCCACTGTCCCGTCTGGAACAACATCTAGAATGAATAGTCCCTCTGAATCTGCCCTCTTCAAAGCTGCCAGATAGCTTCTCAACTTGTGATACTCTTCGTCAAGGGTCCCATTCAACATTTCCCGTGCAATTACCTTAGCTCGGTAACAAGTTCTTACCTCAACATCGACCCCCAATTCTGCCTTCACCTCTTCACCAATATGGCAAGGCTCCCACTTCAGATTGACCCTGAGTCGCTCGAAATAATGTTGAGCAAGGAACCTTGCAGTCGCTAAGTTGACTCGTAGAGACCGAGAGCAAGTGTGAGGCGTACCTATCCGCCTAACCATGAAACTTGCACCATCTCCCCACCAGGCAGCATATACCCTCCAATCACAAGCCTCATCCTTGCATTTAAACTCCCTCATACTTCCATCACTCCTTGTACATGCGACATTTGCCCCAACAACAAGAGAGTGCTTGTATATAGCATCTCTAAATTGATCAACAGACAATAACTTCTACCCAACTTTGAAGAAGAATTCCTCATGATCATAATCGGGATCGTAAACAGGCAAATCCGAATATCTTTCCTCAGTCTCTTCATTGAACACATTCGGCACCCTTGGATTGGTTTCTCTGGCAGCCACATCAGAAGAATCAGCTGATCCTTCTTCCACGTCAAGGTATTCATCTTCAACACCATGAGGCTGCTCAACTTCATCCCCTGAATCAGAATCTGACATGGGATGGGGGGCTGAATTATTTGGCTCTGACATAAGAGAATCATCAGAGTCCGCAACATGAATCAATTTCCTCGCAACCGAGCCCTCACCAATATCTGCAACATCCTTCGGAAAACCTTGAAACAAGTCTGGTTCCTCATTGTCTCCCACCAGTCCATCCTCCACCTCGACAGCCTCTACAAAAACTGACACATCCCTAGTACCGGCTGCATCGATTAGCAACCCTTCCATCACATCTTTATCGGAATGCACTTCATGTAGACCATCCGCCATTGTAGCCCCCGGTGTTAAGTACCATATCTTTCGAATGCCAACATACTTCAAGTAAATTGTAGCCACATTCAAATGCTCGAAGTAACACACTTCGTCAACATCCACCGCTATCTTCTCTGAAAAACCATCAACATATCGTGGTTCCGATCTTGAGAAGTCCATAACCCCACCATGATGGTATAGAATATCCAAATATTCCGTCATCTGCGAGGAAGAAGCAAAAAGCTACACGTGACTTTCCCGAGAAGATGACTTTTCATTCGCAGTACAATTACAGTTCGATCCTATGCTTCTGCTTTCATACCTTGTAATGCAGGGGAAATTTTGTGACTATTTCTTTAGTGGTCCCGCTGTGGTCCTCACAAATGATATTCGGCCAAAATCACACTACTATAAAAGAGGGCAATTTCAATCAAATGGGGATAAAGAACCTAGGGTTTGAAAGCAAAATCAGGGAATGGGTACCTAAATCAGTCGTCTCCTTCAGCGCTCTGTCGTCTCCTCGTCAGCGCTCCGTCGTCTCCTCATCAGCGCTCCGATGTTTCCTTCGCCAAAAGCCCCAGCTTGGGAATGCACGACCGGGAGTGACGCTAGCTTTTTCGGCTTTCACAAGAAGAGGGACGAAACAGGCGCCGTTGATTTTGGTTCTGTGGTGGGCGACGGGTTTGGTTTCGCAGGAGGAGGAGAGTCTTCTTTGAGAGTGGAATTCGAACGGGGAGAATGGGTGGAAGAGAATGAAGAGAGAGGGAGGGTGATTAGATAATGCATTGATTTTTCCATTTCTTATTTCATTTTCCCATTTATTTTTATTAGGTGCCACATCAGAAAAATGAGCCAACTTGTACAGTTTCTTTCCACGTTGGAGTCAACTGACGGTTGACCAGACGGAGAGTTGACGATTTGGCTAATAATTTGTTTTCGAAAAAGGTTTGGCTATTATTTTGTCTTCGGGTGAAAGGTTTGGGTTATTAAATTGTATTTACCCAATTTATTGGGTTGGTTTGGTGGACAGTAACTCGGAAAAACCCCAATCCAGACACAAAAACTATATAAGAAAAAGAATCAAAATCTATGTATTTTCCATTCAGGTCACCAATCACAAAGTCAACAAATTTGATTGCAAAATAGATCTGTTTTTTTTTTTTAATAATGATATCATATTATCATTCATGGAGAATAACAGTTCTAACCCTCAGTAAATAGTCTTTATGTATTAGCACTGGCTTGACTTGTTGGCCGATAAACTGTAGCCCAAGAATAGCGGAATTTTTCCACAAATAGCACTGTTTTAAAAAAAAAATTCAAAAATAGCATCAAACTCCGAAAAATTCCAAAAATAGCACCCTTTCTGCAAAACCGCCACCCGGGGGCCCGTTTTTCGATGAAAACCGCATGGTAGGGGGCGGTTTTGCAAACCGCACCCCCACCATGCGGTCTGTTTTTTTTTTTTTGAAAAATCCTAACTTAGGTGGAAACTTCAAACGAGCGTATCTTTGTATTCGGGTATCCGATCGTCGCGAATTTTTTTTGATTCCGCATAACCTTTTGAGATCTTGCAAGCCGAAAATGGCCGAAGGTGGTTTGGTCCCGCCTTCGTCCCAAAAAATGTCGTTTGCTACCCCGAAAGAGTTTTTTTTCTGATTTCGTCATACTTTGGACAACCATAACTTTGTGCTCCAAAATCCAAACGACATTAATTTTTTTTATTTCGCATAACTTTTTAAGGACTACAATTTTTACAAGGAATGAATTTTCGAAATATAAATGTCTAATTCTTATCCAAAAACAGTAGAATGAAATAGGTTCGTGCAACAGCAGCGCAACAATATTCCATCTAGGTTCCAGCAACATCGAATCATTAAGCAATCATCCACCCGACCACCCCTGACCCTCATTCCAATCGATGTAAACCAACAGACTAGCAGGCATCAATTGAAACTGTGTAAAGAACACACAAGAGGAATGAATCAGTTAGTAAAGACTAAATGAATAACACGTCTGCATCAACGACAACAAATAAAGAAGACATTTACCTTGGTCCCACAACAGATTACCAATCAGTCTTCATGGGCAAATGGTGATCTCATTAAGGTGAGTTCTGGACCTCAAAAAGCGAAACAATGCAAATGTAAGTATTCCTCAATGAAGTAATAGAAATTAGAACACACTATGGAAAAATGATCTATTGATCTTACCACCAGGTTCTGCCTCTTACACAGTTGTATCTTCGACTGTCATTGTTGAGAAGAGTCCATCCAATGCCTCCACAGCAGCCTCCGAATCTGCAGAGAACCAGTTGAATGAGTTCATACTATTGTTAAAACGTAAACCAATAAACTTGAGAGTTTTAGTTGTATGTTACCTCGTTGCATGTCCTCCATTATCCAACTCCTAGTACACATCATTGCCTCCACAGTCGAATAATGCAGCCTACTCCAGTGAGGGCCTAAAAACCTCCCACCAGAACTAAATGCACTCTCAGAAGGCACAGAAGTAATAGGGATTGCCAGAAAGTCCCTTGCAATTGATTGCAAGGTCGGATACTTCAAACCATTCAATTTCCACCGCAAGAGCAGATCAAACTCTGCTGTGCGAGGAATGATATCCTCAGCAAGATACATATCCAACTCAATTGTAATCAAGGAAGTCTTACTCTTTTTCGTTTGACTTACAAAGGTTCAAAGTCAAGTTCAGTGTCAGAGGCAGATCCAGAACCAAAAGAAGAAGTTCTAGTTTCAGAACCATATTTGTTGGGATTTTTCCAAAAGTAGCACTGTTAAAAAAAAAATTCCAAAAATAGCACACAACTCCGAAAAATTCCAAAAATAGCACCCTTTCTGCAAAACCGCCACCCGTACCAGCGGTTTAGGCGAAAACCGGCACCCTGGAGCGCGTTTTTCGATGAAAACCGCACTGGTAGGGGGCGGTTTTGCAGACCTCACCCCCACCATGCGGTTTGGTTACAGACCGCACCCCCGCATCTGTTTTTGTTTGTTTTTTTTGAAAAATCCTAACCTAGGTGGAAACTTCAAACGAACGTATCTTTGTGTTCGAGTATCCGATCGTCGCGAATTTTTTTTTGATTTCGCATAACTTTTTGAGATCTTGCAAGTCAAAGACTGCCGAAGGTGGTTTGGTCCCGCCTTCGTCCCAAAAAATGCCGTTTGCTACCCCAAACGAGCTTTTTTCGATTTCGTCAAACTTTGGACAACCATAACTTTGTGCTCCAAAATCCAAACGACATGAATTTTTCTTTATTTCGCATAACTTTTCAATCACATGGAGTTTATATCTAGGATCCAAAACAACCGATACACCAAGCACAAGATGGATATCATCCCAGTACTTATCAAACTTCAGTGACATTTGACTAGCCATTCCAAAAATCACAGGATTGGGATCAAGACCCCACTCATTCAGTTTAAGTCCGAGATCACAGATCTTGGGGAAGAACAGATTGGCAGTCGGATATTTGGAACCAGAGAACAACTCAGTAATCTCAGAAAAGATTTCCAGCTTCCCAATCACAGTAGAAGCAAATTCCCATTGTTCACTAGAAGGAACTGATGTGTAATGATTGTCTCTCAAACTCAAACGAAAGAAAACATCCTTGTAGGGAATAGCAACAGAGAGTATATGATAGGTGGAACTCAACCTAGTTGGACAATCAATGACTAATTTTTTCTCAACAGACAGCTTAAGTTGCTTAGCAACTTTGAAGAAGGTTTGAACCCTCTTAGGTATAGAATTCAAGTAAACTACACTCTCCCTAATCAAATTTATAGCATCCTTGATTGCATCCAAACCATCCCTTACAATCAAATTCAGAATATGAGCAGAACACTTCATATGAACCAATTTACCATCAAGCAACAAGTCACTGCTCAGAAGCTTATTTCTCATGTGGAAAATCATGGAATCATTGGTGGTACAGTTGTCCAATGTGATTGAGGACAACTTACCATCAATGTTCCAATCCAAAAGACAATCAAACAACCTATCAGCAAGCCTTTCACTAGTGTGAGGGGCTGGAACATACATAAATCTCATCATTATGTTACGGAGCTTCCAAGAGTTATCAATGAAGTGACCAGTTACTGCCAGATAACCCCTTTTCTGATTTCTGGCAGTCCACAAATTAGTTGTAATTGAAACCCTCCCCAGGTTACCATCAATAATGGTATGATATTTACCCCTTTCAACACCATACAAACTCAAAATGTCCTTTTTGACAGTGTTTCTACTAGGAACAGCGAACTGAGGTTGAAGAGAACAGCAAAAACGTTTGAAACCCACATGATCAACAAGGCTAAGGGGGTACTCATGGACCAGAATCATTGAACAAAGTTCCTTCCTAGAAACCTCATAATTGTATTGAGAAGCAGAGAGTTGAGGATTTCCAGCAGGTTGATAGTTAGGGCCAAGTATTTTTTGAGAACCATCATGGATCCTCTTTTGGATACATGTTTTGATATGGCTTCTTAGGTGTGAAGTTCCATTACTTGTTTCCCCACCAAGGGATTTACGACAATACTTACACCTAGTCTTCATAACCCCATTAACCCTAACTCGGTTGAAGTGAGGCCACACATCAGAGGTTAACTTACGTTGAGCTTCAAGCTCCACAACATTACCAGGTTGTTCAGGTTGAGGTTGAACAGGTTGTTCAGGTTGAGGTAGGACTTGGACACCATTTTCAGGGACATTCACATTGGGAGCAAGGTCAACATTTATAGCAGTAGGAGCACCTTCCATCTGAACATAATCAATTTATGTGTTACTACTTAAGCCTTAGTTAATAGTTATTAACTTAGTTACATTCACAATGACAAAACTAAACTTGGAAACAAACATATTTAGCAGCAAAATCACGCTTACAGTTTAATTATTTTTACTTATTAGCATTATGAATCCACTGATTGTCACAACAAGTCGCAGCATTATGAACTAACAGTCAAACACAGTGAGTTGAGGCTTAGGAGAGGAGGAAGGGATTAACTTCTCGGATTGGAGTTTTATGTGGACTGTTGAGTACCCAATGACAGTAGACTGATCCTCACTGCTCACTGACTCTATTCTGCTTTAGTTCTCTAAACCCAATCCAAACGAGACCAACCTAGCCCAAACAAGAGTGAACAACGAACACAAAGCAAGTTAGAACTGGAATTTAATGCATGCATGTCTGTATTATGAGACTATTAACCCATAATTCATAAAAAAGTATAGACGAGATCAAGAAACTTGCCCTCGACGACTGGACTCTGTCTGGAGGCTCGGCTAAATCCCTCGGTCTCTGCTCTCTGTTGACTTGACTGGGGTGTTCTTGTTCTCGATTTTAGAAGATGGTGTGGTGAGAAACGACCTCTGCCCTCTGAATCCCCCCTATATATACCAGTATAAGAAGAGTCAGTAGAGAGTTAGGGGAACGGGGAATCAGGGAAGATACTTGAAAGAAAAGATAAGAAACCCAGAATTAACTTATCTTTTCTCGAAGAATCGGCGATTTGAACTTCCAACGAGGCAACGACTCGTTTTTGGACTGCGGCCGACGAAATCTTCGTCGGATGGTTGCTCTTCCAGCCATGCAATTGGTCGAATGGAGGATTTGATGAGGGGAAATGACGAAAAATCGGCCAGATCGCGATTATCTAGCGATCTGATCGCTAATCGCCAGAGAGCAGGCAGAGAGAAAGAAGGAAACTAGGGTTTCTGTTTTTTGGATCGTTTGGTGAAGAATGAAATCTGAGGCGGCTGCTAGGGTTTCTGTAAGGGAAAGTGAAGAATATATATGGCCCTCCAAACGCCGTCGTTTTTTACACGGTTAAGCCGTCGGGCGGGTCGCGGGGCGGATACTGGGCTAACCACCACCGCCCGAAAATCATGGTTGACGGGTCTCGGGTTACCCGCCATCCGTTGACGGGCCAGAAACCACCAACCACCTGGCCCCTTATCGGGCGGGCTTCGGGCGGATACCCGCTATTGGGCCCTGGCCTGCCATCCCTACGCATGGTGGGGGTGCGGTTTGAAAAACCGGCCCCTACCAGTGCGGTTTTCATCGAAAAACGCGCCCCGGGTGGCGGTTTTGCCTTAACCGTTGGTACGGGTGGCGGTTTTGCAAAAAGGGTGCTATTTTTGGAATTTTTCGGAGTTGGGTGTTATTTTTGTAATTTTCTTTAAACAGTGCTATTTCTGGAAAACCCTCAAGAATAGCTTAGTTTGGCAATGTTGTAGCTTTTGCAGAAACAGTATTTGGCTGTAGTTTTTAGATAAGTACTTTTCAAAAAAAGCAGTTTAGTGTTTGGTTGTAAAACTATTAGAAGTGCTTTTTAATATGAGCGGTTGTGTAAAATGACTATAAAGGACTTATAATATAAAATATGAATACAAATTCTAAACAATAAAAAGTAGTCAAAATGGATCTTGCTAGATTTCTTTTGTATTAAATAATATGATTTTATAATTTATTTTATTTTTAAAATAATATAAATGAAGGAAAATTATATTTTCTGAAATAAAATTAAAATATGGTAAGGATAATCTTGTATTTTCAAAACAACTTTTTGCAGAAGCTCCAAATCGGAGCTTATGCTTTTATGTTATACAAAAGCGCTTTTCGGCTTTTCAAAAGCCAAGCTTTTAGAGGTGTTTGGCCCTGTTTAAACTTTTGAAGCCGAAAATCACTTCTAAAAGCCGGGCCAAACATAGGCAATATGGTATCTATCATCCTAACACCAATATAAAAATGTTCTCCATTGCAATGAAAGGGGTCAGGCAGGGGATCCTCTCTCCCCCTACCTCTTTACTATTGCAATGGAACTTCTGTCGGGTTTATTAAATATAGCAGCAGCAAATGGTAGATTCCCCTATCATCGTCAATGCAGACAGATTGGTCTCACTCACTTGAGTTTTGCTGATGACCTCTTGATATTCTCAGAAGGGTCAGGTCAGGCTTTGAAGGGTATCAGGAAAGTTTTGGACGCATTTTATCAACTCTCAGGATTACAGTGCAATCCAGACAAATGTGAAGTGTTTTTTGGTGGTTTTACTCACCAGTTTAAATCCACTGCTCTACAAGTTTCTGGCTTCAGGCAGGGCAAGTTGCCAGTTAGATACTTAGGCCTACCTTTCATCTCAGGGAAACTGTCTAGTGTTGAATGTGCTGTCCTAGTAGACAAACTAACCCAACGGATCAGAGGGTGGAGAGCTCAGAAGTTATCTTATGCAGGCAAGATCCAGTTAGTAGAGTCTGTTCTATATGCAGTTGTTCATTACTGGATGGCAATTTTTATTCTCCCAAAGAAGGTGCTTAAGAGTATTCAGAAGATTTGTTCCAATTTTCTATGGCATGGTGATGGTGTTGGCAAAGCCAAGGTTGCCTGGGAATCAGTTTCCTTGCCAAAAAAGGAGGGTGGGCTTGGCCTGAAAGACCTAAGTACATGGAACATTGCTTGTTTAGCTAGGCTAATCTGGCTATTGCTGATCTAGGGAGGTAGTTTCTGGGTTGCTTGGTGTACCAGATATAGGTTGAGAGGCCACTGCATTTGGGAGGTCAGACTCACCTCTTCTGGATCTTAGATCTGGAAACAGCTGCTGGAACTTAGATCCTGGCTGCAGTTCAGGATGTGTCTTGAACCTGACGGTAGTGTATCTTGGTTGGGTAGGAAATTGAGTGTTTATTCTGTTTCACTGATCTGGAACTCTATTAGACTTAAGGGTCCTGAGGTGTCTTGGTGGAGAGTGATCTGGGGACGATTTATTATACCACGTAATCGATTCATTGTCTGGTTGATCATATTAAACAGAATTGCTACTCGTGATAAATTGAAGAGCTGGAGAATGATTATTGATGACTCTTGCCCTCTGTGCCACACAGCTGCTGAGTCCCGCCAGCATTTGTTCTGTGAATGCTCCTTTACCTCGGCTTTTCTTGCTGCACTTTTCAGGCGAGCAGTGTCCCTGTTACACCCCGACTTTTTGGTCCAGGTTCGACCATAGTAAATGAACGGTTGGATCGACGGTTACATACAAAGAGTTACAACCATAATTTGGAGATAATAATAACATTAATAACTACAATTATTATTATCCTTATTATTATCATTGTCATTATCATTATCATAATCTTAGTCATCATCATCCCACCCGTTACACCCATCCAAACCACCCCACTCTCGGCACCATTAAGAGGAGCCAATTTTTTTTTTCATCTTCCTTCTGCCGCTCAAACAACTCGTCAATTCCCTTCCCTCACGATTGAACTAAACCCCGGTCATGTATCCAAGGGTGCAAGCGATCTCTTTGTGGATCATAAAATTGGAGAGAGCCAGTTCAAGTGGGAGGAAAAGGAACGCGATGGTGAGAACGAGAGAGAGCCAGAGAGATGTCGACCGGAGTTGGGGATGGATCCATATAGAGGTGCTTCTGTACGTATATAGAGGTGCTGATTGAATCTTTGATGGACTAGTTCAAGCATGGCTTCAAGCCGATCGATGGTGGCGGGTGATCGTACGTGACCTGCCAATTGGAGGTGGATGATGATAGGCGATGGGGTGATGTACACGACTGTTGTTTCCTAGTTAAACTGAGGTAAGGGGTTTTCCTCCCTTTATAATCGTGATCGCTATATTGGGGATGCGTTGGGGAAGAAGCAAAATCCTGATCTTGAAATTTCCCCATGAACCCTTGATGGGATTCTCAAGTTAATGGTGGTGGGAAGGATTTTCATGTGCACGAATTTATGGATGGGTGATAATGAGTAACGTGGGATGGGTTACTCATGTTGCAATTGAGTTGCTTTATTCCATTTACTAACTACGGACGTTTTCTGGATGACACGGCACGACGAGGTCAAGATAATGGAATTCAATGACGAGGATGAGCAAGCCGATCCGAATTAGAATTTTCAACAGTAAAATAGGTGAGTGTAAAGGGGGTAAAATCTCCGTCGAGGTCTTTTAGTTTATGCATTTTTAATTCAGTTATGTTATTTAATT